>JALDNG010000005.1:4425000-4810000 GCA_024349245.1 Neodontobutis hainanensis
TGTGTGTGTATGTGTGTGCATGTGTGTGTGTTTATGTGTGTGTGTGCACCAGACAGCCAGAAGAACACAGTAATGATCATTTGTTACAAACATCTTATAGGAAATACAAGATTTCTGAGGGGTTTGGTGTGTGGTTCATCTAGACATGAATGTAGTACTGTATTTGGTAACTTAATCAAAATTTTATTTGCCCCATCTCCTATGTTATTGAGTGATGAGCACACTCCAGTGCCAGTTAGATTAACACTAGCTACAGGAGAGACAGTTGTGTGTTATATTACAGTCATTACTGGAGGACGGCTTAAAGCCAGGTGCGGTGAAATAAAAGCTAATAGTTTTCAGTTTTTTACCCACAATTTCTTTTGGCTTCAAGCAATAACAACAATGTTCAAATATTTTGCCAAGTAATGAAATATATGGAGCCACAGAGAACAGTAAGAATCATTTAAAAGGATCCCTGCTGTGCTCATTTTTCTACTAAGCATGAAGCCAACACTATTTGTACTTTAGACAAATAAGTCTAGAAATGCATTTTGAGGCTTTGTAGATACAGGAAAATGTAATTGCTCTATCAACATCATCATAGTATTTGCAGCTCTCACTCCCCCCACTTTCCTGTCAACAAGTGTGAAGACCCAGTCCCAAAGGCAGTCTGTGGCACAAATAACTAGACATCATGAGGTATTTAACTGAGAAAGATTACATGTTTAACTTTCTCCTGCTTCCACAGTAATTTAATGTATGCCTGACACAAAAAGCATTCCTGGTGACTGTGTAAAAATTGGACAGTGGCGTGTTATGCCTCAGGAAAGTGTTTGACTTTCACATGTTGAGTAGACCTTACTGTCCCTGTTCACAATGCCATGCTTGTCTTAATAAACCATAATCATAAACTTGCCATAATCCCCCAAAATATGTTCTTTCCAGACAGACGTCTATCCCTCTCATTTATGAGTCCTTCTTTGGGACAATGACAAAGACTGAAGCTGACAGAGACAAGGAGATGTGATATGCTGCATGGGTCTAGGGTTTTAAACACAGTGTCTGACCATAATTACTACCAATTTCTTGTTTAAGCTTTATTTAATAATATTAAATATTTGAATTGAAGATGGAAATGAGATGTAATCTACTTAATTTCAGTATAATCAGTGCCTCTTATGTTTACTTCTCAGCAGGGGTGGCCTTTTTGAGTGGTTGTTGCACAGTTGTACAGCTGTACAGCTACATTCATTTATCCTTAGACATGTGGTTACACAAACACAAACTGGACATTAAACATACCAATGCCAATATGTAATTTTTTAAAAGTTCAGTCATACAAACACAAAGATGGTTGTTTGTTTCACTGATCACATTCAGAAATTTTGCCAAAAATATTTGCTCGTCTGCCTTTACATGCGTATGAACTTGAGTAACATCCCATTCTTAAACCACAGGAATAAATAAGATGTCGGCCCACCCTTTACAGCTTTAACAGCTTCAACTCTACTAAGAAGGCATGCCACATGGTTTAGGAGTGTGTTTATAAGAATTTTTGACCATTCTTCCACAAAGTTCCTTTCACTGAAACTAAGGGTCTAAGCCCGACCCCTGAAAAATCAACCCCACAGCATAATCCCCCCTCCCCCAAACTTTACACTTGGCACAATGCAGTCAGACAGTTCCGACAAACCCAGACTTGTCCATCAGACTGCCAGACAATAGAAGCGTGATTGGTCACTGCTCTAGGGTCCAGTAGTGGCGGGCTTTATGACCCATTCTTTCACAAATGTTTGTAGAAGTAGTGTGATTGAAATGCCTGAATTCAATGCTTTGGATAGCTGAATGAATACTTTTGGCAATATAGTCTATATATAAATAATACAACCAGTTTATACTGAAATGCTTCTACAGTTGGAAGACTGTGTAAATAAGTCCTTAGAAGAAGTCTTTGCCAAATCCCAAGAAGCCCAGTATCTTTCCCCTGAGTGTTAAAAACTGACTGGTTTAGTTTCTTCAGAAACAACTCTCCATCTTGATGTATTCTTGGACTTTTCCGTTCATCTGTGGCGTTATGGACAGAACCAGCTCCATTTCTTGAGGTGGCGCAGGAACCGGGATTTTGTTGATTTTGGCAAAGCTCTGGCTTATGTCCACAAAAGTTTTATTTTTGGTCTCAGGGAGGACAAAATAAAGGTAGAAAGATCCCAAGATGCAGACCACCACAAAGACCAGGAAGGCCAAGGACTGCAGCGCCTCCTAACAGACAACAAAGAGAGAACATCCAGCAGGAGTTAAGCCACAGTTTAACCAAAACACTCTTTATTTTAATTACAATTGTTTCTGCTTTTGAATAATGCCGCACACGTTAAACACAGTTATCATTTTTCATAATAATTACAACCTTCAGAGCATTATACTGCCTTTTGTAAGACACCAAAGTCTTGCCAAAACCAGGGAAACATTATTCATTCAGCATCTGTTTTGTCATCTGTTACGTCTTTTTTTATTTAGTTTAATGATGTGTGCATTATTAGGGAATCTAAATTATGACATTTCTACTTTAGATTTATGAAACAATAACATATGTGTGTGGCCTTGTGCTTGATTATCTGACAAACGCTCAAAGCTAACATTCCCTGAGTGTGATGCCAATAATAGAGCTTAGAAACAGATTTAAAAATACACACTGCCTGATTACCCCGAGGGAGATTTAGAGATATGTGTGTGTGAGACAGTAATAGAGAGATTTTGCGTGGGACAGACCAACTTGACTGACCTTCGCCTGTGTGTCCAGCGATAATCCCTCGCTCATGCTCACAGAGAATTCAAAAACCATCATTTTAGTCACCTCGTGTTATTAATGTCCAAAGAGCCTGACCTCAATAAGTCCTGCACTTTTAAACATTAATTCACCACTGTTATTTGTATCCCACACTGTTTTCCTCCGTTGAGTTTATTTTATAATAATAGAAAAAAAAAAAAAAAAAAAAACAGCATCATAGAAAGGGCCTGACCCAGTTTCCAGGCCGTCTCTGTGACGTAACATTAATCTGCGAAGTTAGCAAGTTCCTCTCCAAACACGGCCCCTCTCTCTTGGCAGTTATGCACATTTGTCCACTGTCCATCTGCCGTTAATCGAATTTTTGCGAGCGCTGTGGATTTAGGCGAATGAGAATAAGCCTTTCATCTCCTGCGTTGGATGCACTGGGTTCACTTTGGTGCAAGCATTAAAAACTGGATGCATCAGAGTTACAATTATGTACAAACAGGGGCTATAATACAAGTGGTGTACAGACAGGATAGTGGGCTGACAGGGCAGAATGAGTCAGACGGGACTTAGGGAGATGTATAAAATAAGAACGAGACAGACAACGTGACACACTTTTGACATTAATGTTGTAAAGCCATAATGTGAGTTGACCACCGTTATTCATGTGTGACTCATATTTGTTTCCATTCACCTGAATTAAACAGATTAGAGAAATGTCATCTTTCATCATTATTCTTGCTCTATTTTCCAGCATTCCATTTGACTGGTGCTTGGTTAATGACATCTCATTGTGCCCTCCTTTTAGTCTTGGTTAGGTGTACTTTAGTGGTGAATTAGCTAGGAATATATTAGACTTGTTTCTGCTGGCTGTTGATATTAATGCCATGGATTTAGTGGATTTAGCGTAAGCCCAGTCACACAAACACGTTTCAGGTGAAGGGTCAAAGAAGACACGTTGTCAATAGAAATGGGAATAGTGCAGAATGGAATAAACAATACAAGATAAAAATTGGCAGGTCAGGTCATGACAAAGCTGGATAAATAAAACCATGAGACAAGAACCGGGTGAGAAAAATACAAGACTTGACTGAGTGGGTTGAAAAATGAAAGTTAAAAGAAAAACACTATTTTCTGTGGCTTCACAAAGACAAGGCTCCCAAATCCCAAATGTTAAATCTTGGTTGTTAAACTCTTAGGTTTGAGATTCCCATGCTTGTTGGGCTGTGGCGCTTAAAGGATATAATAGTTATGAGTTTTATCACACAATTTAATTCTCACAATAGAATTCCCTTTTTTTAGAGCGATGTGACTTCTATGTTATGCTGTGGGAGGGTCATATATGAACATACTGCACAGTGTCCGAGGACTCAATAAGATGCAGTCTTATTGAGTATCGCTTCCAGGGGCGCGGCGCTGCTGCTGACCCAGGGTTTCACTGTGGGTTGCTAACTCTTTGAACCTTCACTAAGACCGGGCTTATGGGCCACTGCATTTGTAGCTCCCTGGTTAGATTTCTGATTAGGCCACTGTTGAGATGATCGTATTTATTCATATGTATTGATTGAATTCTTCAAGAGATCATGCAGTTGGGGTGGAATATACATGAAATGTTGTGTCTTTATATTTCATTGATGTTTGTATTTGTATTTATTTTTTAAAGACACATTTCTACATTTGTGGACAATAAAGTATTTGTATTTGTAGTTCAAGTTGTTTCTGGGGCAACACTTAGTGGTGACAGGAGCGGCTCGGAGACATCTGCTGCGCTGTGGGGCTCTGTTCACATGTGTCGGGCTTTTACAGGTGGGAGGAACAGATCAGACACAGTGTGTGGAAGACTGAGCGCTGCATAGAATTACACAGAGCTCAGTGGCGTTCCCACTGCGTAGAGATATTATGGATTATTGTGAACGTGACCAGAGAATAAAGGTAAAGGGACAGCTATAGATTATAGGTAAAATTATCTTTGCATTTCAGGACATATGCAAGACACAAATGGACAAACTCTCATTATACACTCACAGCTCATTAGTTTAGCAGAGCATGTTGTATTTCAGATTGCCAATAAATCATCTGCATTTAGGTCAATGTGCAAAGGTAACAGGCAAAGCAATTAGATGCCACTGTACAGAGTCATTATCAAAATGACAGCTTAAATAAATTATGTGAGTAAATGAAGATGTAACACACTGACATTTTATGCAGACTAGTTAAACAGTATGTGCTTCCAGTCTAGATGAAATGCACGTGGTCTAGGGTTCATTTTTACCAGAGCTTTATGAGACGTCAAAAGGATTGTACCTGCAAAAATTTTCATTTCCTTTTCAATAAATTCTTCCTAACTACAGTGACTTGAAACCTCAAACTGAAAGCCCAGCCTAAAGTCTTAAGTTGTGGGATTGGAGGCTTCAGAACAGCTACTAAAAAGGTTCTGCTGAGATTGCCTTGTCAGTCAATCTCCATTTTCAGCCTCAAGGATAACCTCCCTTGGCAACAGTTTTGCAGCCGGTGGATTCAGAAAGAGAAGGTTTTATTGAAGTTCAGGGAATAGGACCAACATTTATGCCTGCAGTATTATTGTTAACTGCTCATTTGCTTTGCCACCAACTGTCGGTACTTCTCAATCTTATAAAAAGATTTATCATGGTACAGCAATGTCATTTTACTGAAATGCAGTGGTGCTGATTCTGTGACAATAGAAACTTCATTAAATACAATGTTACAGGGGTGTGTAGAGTTAATAATTTTAATATGCTCTAAAGCAGAGGCAGTAGTACTACTCCACTGCCCACTCTGCCTTTACATGTAGGATACTGTCGTCTATCTGAGAGCTAGTGTTATCCATCAACTGTTAGCTGCAGATTAAAAAATGAGGGTGTACTAGTGACATTTTAGCTTTTGGTCACATTCAGTTGCATGCTACATCTTGAGACATGATTTCTAACACATGAACTGGGATGTAGCTAGACCAGGGGTGGGCAATTATTTTTCCCCAAGGGCCACATTAAAAGATGGAACTCTTGTGGAGAGCCAGGCCAATACAGGGAACTCACTTATGCTTAATAAAAACACGTTTATTTTGACTATAGGAAAGGTATTTACCGTTTAGAGCTCGTCGTATAGTTTAATCAACTGATTTCTGCAAAATATTGAAAGAAAAGGCAAAATATATGTAGTGTTTAATCATCAATAAAATATTAGTAAATGCGTGGCGGGCCACATTGAACAGCCCAATGGCCCCCGGGACTTAGTTTGCCCATCCCTGAGCTAGACCAATTATGAAGCCAGCATGAAATGTACAAAGCAGGCTGGAGCAAGACTATAACTACTCATTAGCAATAACAGTTTCCTGTTTTTGCAGAGATGTAGACCATAGTGCACAATATAAAATTAAATAGTGGTGAGAATTAACATTCATTATGTAATATAATTATCCGTTTCATTAATTTTAGTATCTGTTTTGACTTGATGATACTTTCCACCACTAAAATTATTTTGGGTGATAGCTTTCCTTTATT
Organism: Neodontobutis hainanensis; assembly: GCA_024349245.1. NCBI lineage: Eukaryota > Metazoa > Chordata > Actinopteri > Gobiiformes > Odontobutidae > Neodontobutis > Neodontobutis hainanensis. Next base: position 4,431,274 of record JALDNG010000005.1, read on the forward strand.
AAAAAGCATTGGTTGTGCCCTTTTTCTGCACACGTTCACAGTAAACATTCTTAGAGCAAAACACTGCTGCAAAGGAGATCTTTATACTATCATTAAAGTAAACCGCTGGATAGCTAAGACAATGTCATGTAAAACAAAGATTTGCCAGTACAATTGTGAGGTGTTGCTTTTCCCTGCATTTGGAAGGATAATTGGTCCACTTACTTGCTCCCCACAAGCAATCCCTGAAACCGACAGTGTTATTTGTTGCCCCTTTGAGCATTACAATTCATGGCACTGACTGAGTAAATGCATCATTCATGGTGCCACAGCAGGAGGCTATAAATCACCTAATCAACTTAAATTATTGTTGCCAAAAGGACAAGTGACACTTACTTGGCTTTGGCCTGACACTGAGGCAGACATGACAGGATGAGTGGTGTGGTTTTCTTGTGTCTAATGCACCAGTCACTATCCAGAGCCACTGCACTGATAGGATTGACTAGTATGTGCAGGGGTCACATGGTCTGGGTCAGTAAACAAACACTACTGTGGCTAAAAATAACTCACTTTCTGTCTCGTGCGGATCATTCCCCACTTGGTCAGTCTCTTCTCTTTCTTCATCTTACAATCCATTTTGAGGACTCTCCTTTGGAAATGCCACCTCTTTGCTTTAATCCTCTATTATTCAAATGACATATTCAGCTCCACTACCACTTGCCCTTCCACTGACGGAGATCTATTGCTTGTGATCTCCCTGAGTAGCCATCAAATTCAAGGAGCCACTTATTTTATCACCAAAATGATCCTGAAATTAATACAAGCTCAGATCTGAAAGAAATTTGACTTCTAGCTTTTCCCACATCATCTTTAATTCCATACCTGGCCGTCTTGAACAATGCAAAGGAGAATACATGTGTAAATCAATTGTTGCGTGTGATGACCTTAGGTAATCCCAGCTCTCCCACATACACAAACGCAAACAGCAAAATTACAAGACAAGGCTAGAGTCTATTCAAAAGACCCACTAAAACAAGGAAGAGGCAAGTGTACTAATGTACTTCGCACACTGCCCTCGGCTTACATGCAGAGGATATTGCCATGCAGCTGAGAGCTACTGTTAAGTACAACCCAGAGAATCTAAACCAATAAAATCATATAAAGTCAAATATGCTTTCACTTGCTGCCAAGAACAAGAATGCCTTTCCGCCACAGGTGAGTTTTTTTAAGAGCCGTGAGCTGATAAATATGTTGCTTTTATTTCCCTTACCTTTTTCATTGCAACTTAATAAAAAAATGCCTCTTCGAGAATGTTTTAATGCACTTACAAACTGAATATCCGATGTGCCCTTTACACCTCACTCTTTCCCTCCAACAATGCACAGTAGTTGCATGGAAGGACACAATGAGGTTTATCTGGAGGGCACGCACAGAAAAGAGGCAGAAAACATTTGACAGAAGGTCAGTGCGACGTCACCACAGTGCCCAGTGTGCCGCAAGCAAAGTTTCTCTCAAACTTTGTAGCCGACTTTTTTCTAACTCTCTCTAGGAATATGTCCTTCCAAGAATCGCTGACAGTCCCTCTGAGCCATTCAATAGCAATGCTTCTGCATCTTTATACAACATTCAATTGGCATGAGGAATTTACATACATTTAAAAACATGAGCTCCACTGCATTGTGTGTGTGTGTGCATTTTTGCATGTTAAACACAATCCCTGCTTAAAGCCTGTAATAGAGACAGCACAGAGATATATGCTGATTCGCTTTTAATGTTTAGCTCTATCACACTGGCTTTACTGCTGTGTAGAAGAGAGTATAGAACCAATAATGGCTTTCTCAGTCCATATCCCTGTTTTCAGACCTCAACATGCTCATGTCATATGTGCTTATTCTCAGCCAAGCAGCCACAACCAAATCATTCACGCTAAAGTCGTGATGAACACCCAGAGCTACGCCTACATCCTACTGTACTGAGTTGAGTTTTTAACACGAGGTACAATGCCAGGATGTACAGTGCAGAGACAAGAAGAAAAATGTACATTAAAACTTGACAGAAAGTGTTACATATGAACTCTATACACATCAGCAGTAAAACCATTTCACTAAATGTGGGAACATTTGTATTAGATGTACTGTACTTAAGTGTAAGAAGGTAATACCTTTTTGTACATTGTGTAGCAATATAATTTCTATTTTTACAGTGTTGTGCATTAGATTAATTAAGAATATTTATTCTTTCATTCTCCAACGCTTGGTCCCGTTAAGGGTAGTGGGTGGAGCTCATCCCAGCAGCTTTGTGCCTTAGGCAGGGTCCACCCTGGACAGTGGCCAGTTAGTTGCAGGGCTGACATTTAGACATAGACAGTGACAGACAACCCTTCACTCTCACATTCATTCACTAGGGACACTTTTAATGCAAAAGCAAAATGCAAAGGAAACAAATAGCATGAATTCATCTGACATCAGATGTAATTCAGATTTCTTTTTTGTTTGAAATTGCAAACAATAAGGTACCAAAGCTCTCGTGTGATAGTGAACTAAAGCAGCTGTTGCTAAAGCAGCAGACCTAAAATGGTCAGATATTTCTGGTCCCCTGCAGTGCATTGTTGTGGTATGCCTAATATATTATGTGAAATAACTTCATAATATACTAGAAATCTCTCACTAAAAGATCAAAGCCATGAGCAGAGCCTCTAAAGCTCCACAGTTATTTCAGAATAGGAGTCTTTTTTTAACTAACTCGATCTCTGGGAAAATAAAGGAAATATTTAAAAAGTCAAAAGAATGTGTAAAGAACTGTGGGTATAATCTTGAGCATACATCTCTATATTTGTTTAACTCATGAAGATTTAAATGTCAAATACCATTAGACTCTAATGAGGGACAAGGAGTCCATGATGTTCAAAAGCAAAGTTGTGTCTCTAGAAAAAGATGAGCTTTAAATGTGTGCTTGGTCAATCATAAGACACCTTATCTTTGTGTTTTTTACTAAGTGTACGTTCTTTATTTATGTGTCTCTAAAATAAATGTGTCCAGAGTTGTGGTTCTCAAGGACATATCTAATTCTCTCCATAAATAAGGCTCAGTGCAATGCAATTAAACAAATATTTAAGTCCAATAGCTCAGGTTGGGGGAAAAAGGCAGTGGCTGCAATTTTAGTCTCAAGTGGAAAACAAAGGTTTCAAACTGTGAAAATATGTTTATACATGATGCGGCTCAAATGAGTATTCCCATGTGTACAGGGGGATTTGAAGAACTGAATTTGCTACTTTAGTATCGTGTATTTTATATGTATGCAAAGGGCGGAGTGGCTAATGTCAGAATTTGATTAATGTGCATTAAACAGAACCAGACCTAAATCTACTTTGTAACCTACAGATCAAAGTCCCAAACAAACATTGAACATGTAAAATGAAAATACGTCGATGCTGAGGACACAAGTATTTAGGAGCATTTGTTAAGTGGTTAAAATTTAGAATAAATGGAGTGAGCTAAGTGCTTGGGAAAACAAGATGTAAGTGCAAATACAGAATAGAACAAGGATCAGAGGTTGCTTTAAAAGAAAGTAGTCACTGAAGGAGTAAAGGGTGAGTGCAAAGAGACATGTGGGCAGGGAAAAAGCACAGCCACTTACCATTGACCATTTCAAACTGTAATGCTACATTGATTTCCCTCTCACCAATACAATAACAACTTCTGCCCATAGTTTCAATTACCTTTTAAACATCCCCACACTGTACACACTATATAGGTCTTTATAGGACTACAGAAAAGAACTCTGAAGACTCCTAATGAAACATCAAGGATCACTGCAACTACTTTGATCCAACTTAATGACGTTTGTATATAAGACATACTCATTTAGGAGGTCTGCAGGGACATTACATACTGCTAGAAAACCTTCAAAAAAACAAGAAGAAAGGCAAAATGCAGAAAGTGTAAGCCATATACAAGGACAGAAGAGTACAAATACACAAAAATCCCAGGACACATTCTTTCAATGGGTGGCTGTAACAAAAACTACTAAAATTAAATCTGCGTATAATCAGCCTCATTTTCTCTACAACTTATACTCACTGTTGATCAAATAAACCCTCAGGGCTGTTTGTTGCAACTCCCTCCACCACACTGCAGACTCACATCTTTTTACCTCTCTTGTACACACTCACTCCACTGCAGGAGTTTAAAGCCATTGTTTTAAGAAGTAGCGTTTAATGAGCCGAGTCTTGTCTCAGGGATATTAAGTCCACAGTGGAAGTATTGACAAAAGCAATGACTCGGCTGAATGTAATTACCAGTGCTTGTTGTAACATAAAAAAGCACAGAGGAATAACTGACAAGACTCTCTTTGGAAGATCACTTGTCAATGTCAATGGGAGGCTTTTCGTGAAGTTATTTGATTTTAAAAAAGAACGCAGACCCCAATAAACCATCATGCCTTTAAAGACAATGCAGATCCAGTGAATTAATGCAACAACTAGTTCAGAGTCAGCATATAGATGGCAGCAGATCCTAGCAGGATTTAAGACATGAATGCTATGGAAATGTGACTCTCTTAAGGACGGACATGCCAGTTAAGATGAACCCGTGATGGTGACTTCAAAGTAAAGATAAGAACTGCACAATTCCCCACCAGAGATTTAGGCTTCTACATATTACTTGTTTCCCTGACTTTCCCTTTCATTACATTAATTAGCACTCTTTGAGCCAAGGTTGCTTTTTTGCTTAGAAACAATTTTTTTTTTTTAATTGTGGTAATATATAATGGTGTATAATATTCAACACTTTTGAATAGATTAGAATTTGACCCTGCAGATCCCAAAAGTGTCTTGCTAAAACATTGGTATGTTCATGTGTATTGAAACAGGATAAATACAACCAACTATTACAATACATCACAACATCTAAATATCAAATTTTATTTTAGTGCATGTATTTGTTATTATTAGATCTTTATTAGCAGGGACGTGTCCCCACAGCACAATAGTTGGAGCAAATCATTCATAGAAGCTGCAAGCTGGGTTAAGTGACTGGAACAAGACACATCTGTTCAGACAAAACAACTCAGCAGGACCCTCCTGTTCCAGGGATGCTCTGAGCCCACTGACTGTCAGCCACATTTGGAAGATACTCACTACATGCACAGTGCCTGTGTGTGTGACAAGTAATGATGTCACACTGTGGACAGATCTCTGCTGTATGTCTGGCCCCTCAACATCATTCTCCTCATTATTGTGACACAGCAAGAGTTTGTCTGGTCCACTTGGAGGAGGTCCAAACCTCACAGGCGACACTGGTGTTCACAAGTTTTCTATTCAAGCAAACGGAAATATCTAGTATTATGATAATAGGCATGTCCATGTGTGGGCTTTATCTGGACTGCAGCGTACCCCCAGCACAATGGACCAAGGCTTTCCCACTCAAGTGATTTCTATTGACTGACGTAATAACAGACAATGCCAGTTCATCTCATGTATGCTGTTGTCTGTGAAGGTTCTCAGTCATCCAGGTCATCTTGAAGAAAAAGAAAATGAAGCAAAGGCATCTGTTCTTAGTTTTCAAGGTGAAGACATTTCATTCCTCATCTAAGGAACATTTTCAATTCTGAAGTTGAACTGATACGGGAGCATAACTATGCTGTTGTATGTTCGACATATCAAAAGCCATCTGACCCAGGCCTCTAAGGGGTGACTCATTTAAATGACACACTCGTACGTTACAGAATGAGCAGAATATTTTATTCATGCTTTGTGGCTGCCTCTGTCAGGTGTGGCATTCGGCTCAGCTGCCTTAGTACCTGCTGTGATAAGCCACTAATCTCTATATTCACAAAGATATGTAAATCCAACTTGTCCAAAGAGTGTGCTTAACTCCGAGTGGTCATGACCTGACAATAATAAGTCTTAGCTGGCTACTTATGGCCGCTTCTTCTTCAGGTTTATGGAGGTTTTGGGGTTCATGAGTGTAACAAGACAAAAGCTGATCAAAATCCTCTGAGGTTATGGCCACATTATTTGCACTCCTTTTAACAATTATAACCTTTTTCAACTCTTCCAAAAATGTTATACAATAGATGACAAGCAAACTTGATAAAAGCAGCCACCTATACATTTTTCTTGCAAACGGTGGAAGGTCAATCAAACAGGCTGTATTGGCACCATCACGTAGGTATTGAGCAGAGCACTAGCGTGTTAGCAGATTTACATATCTGTCATCTACATAAAGGGCTAATAAACAGTTGCTCTATGCTTTCAAATCCATTTATAGACCAGTGTTCAGCCTGAACAATAATAAGATTAGCCATACAGGTTAATATATATGCTAAAAAGTTTTCATATCAGTCTATATTATTGCAAAGTCATGACGTTTTGCAGTGTAAACTAAACCAAAGCACAAAACTAAAGGTTTTAACTATAAACAGGATACTAACAGGCAAACTAAGGGAAATCAATGCACCAACAATTTAATTAAACACAACAGTCATTAAAAGTTTTTTCATTAAGGAGACTTGAGTAAACTTAAGATAAAATTGTTGTGAAGCAAGAATTAGACCAAGAGAAAGTACAGAAATGAGGAGAGATAATGAACTGAAGGTATCTGAATATGTCATGTTTAAGAAGCAGGACAATGTTTGACAATTTGTATTTCCTTGATAAGGAGTATTTATTTCAGTGCAGTGACTCAGTAAAATGTGACCACCTTATTTACGATGAGGCTTTGCGTTCAGCATTTCTGCCATGTCTAACATTTCACCTGTAACAGCTACAGAGCAGCAAAACGAATCAGCAGCAGTCCGTGGGTATTCTGCTGCCAGCCATTTGTATCTACAGTGTACACTGTGTATCTACACTGTATTTGGGTCACTGTAAACATGTTAGTGTATAGAAATCTGACCTCAATTACACAAAGCAAAGCAAAGCAAAGCCTTTACATTGTACGGTCACTGTACCGTGTACCCAGACTAGCAGTACCCCAAGGGGACATGACGACAGATTAGTCCTAGTGACTTTAGATTGATGTGTTTTCAGTCGAGATTCATACGGTGTGGTATTTAGAATTGGTTTGTGTTGATGTGAATTAACGGTGTGTTTAGACTTGTAGTCAGCATTAGACCAACGCCAGAAACAACAGTTAGCGTTCACAGTGGCATTTTCAGCTCTGGACCAAATAACAAGTTAGAATGAGCTTTTATCAAAAAAACACACTAGATGGCACTGTCAAAGGACAGTGTGTGGATAAGGGCTCAGTCTGATTGGACTGATGTGTTTTAATATCTTAATACTTTAGCATTAACATGAGCCTACTCCAAACACCAATGAAACATCTTACCTTCTCGTTGCTCCACATTGGCCCTCTGCTTTTTGCCCTTTTGGGAAGCTATTCACTAGTCACATAATATCTACTCTTGTCATTTTTTATGTGAGGTTTACATTTCAATAGCACTGTAGTCAAATTTAGTTGGAACCGTAGTGGGCACTACAGTCCACACGGCGGCAGTTTAATCCTTATGTTTTATAACACAGTTAAAAACAGATGTGCTAAAAAATCATGAGGACTTCTGCTGTGTCCATGTGCTCTTTCATTGAGGTTACTGTTTTAGATCTTCAATAACATTAAATACTCTTGAGATAACTCACTTGAATGAACGGGAAGAAGAGGCCCACTGCGAAGTTGGACAGCCAGTTTACGGTGCCAGCGATCATAAAGGCAGCGGGTCGGAAGGACTGCTCAAACAGTTCCCCGGTGAGAATAAACGGGATCCCTCCTGACGAACATCAAAGAAGAAAAAGACAAGAGATTAAAGCAACTATTTCACCTTCACGAACGATACACAGCCATTCACAGCACTTGAACTACCATCTCAAAGGATTCTCATGTTTTCAGAATAACACTGTCATTGAGATCTGAAGATTTTCAGACAAGAGCACACCTCCTCTGAAAATTTATTCTAAATCACTTTCATAGGTCAAACTATAACACAGAGTTTCTTACTGATAACCTCATTCCAGGCTTTAAGAAAATAGGATGAATTACTAATGCTCTTTTATTGTAATTTCATTAATTTGTCTTTGCTTCAGTCTAAACTCCACTCCACAAACTACAGTCGTTTAAGTAGAAGAGAAACCATTTAACATTTTTATTGTTGCTCTGCACTGTATGACTTGCTTTCATTCATTTATATATTTAGTATAAATTGCAGATCACAGCTGGGCTTAAAGTTTTGTTAATGTTTTAAAGTTATAAACCATTGATTATTTTTGTATAGTTAGTCATCTAAAAGTTCAAACTGAAATTGAATGTGTGGGTGTAAGTTATTAATGATACTGCGCATTAAACAAAGCCAAAAAGTTATGCAATTGTGAACTTAAAAACTCTGTGTTGCCTTAGGTTTTTTTTTTTTTTTTTTTTTTACAAAAGTACAACTTTTCCATTGGAAACATATCATTCTGTTGTGTCAAAACTGGTTAACACACAGGACAAACGTGAAGAGCGGCAGTATAGCTCGGTAGAGCGGCCGTCATTTGCCGGCGGGTGGGCGGTTCGATCCCCGCTCGAAACATCCCAAAACATCATAACATCCCACTCTCCCCCACACACTGTTGTTGTGTCCTTGGGCAAGACACTTAACCTACATTGCCTCCAGTGAAGTTCTGTAACACTGGTAATAGTTTAATGTATGTAAAACGCTTTGAGTGCCTACTACAGTAGGTGGAAAAGCGCTATATAAAAATAAAGATTATTATTATTATAAGAGGTTTAATTTTATTTTCTTCCCCTGCCTTGTTTAGAGATGCATTAGGAATACCACTGCTCAAAAAGTAATGAACAGCAATATTTTCAAACATTTTTCATCAGAGTGACCTTCGAGCAGTCACACATCCAGCATACATTGCCGGTCTTTCCAACAAATTGGCTGCAAATATGTTTTCTCAAGTGATGCCAAAGGAGAAAGGACACACACCAAGACCCAGGCAACAATGTGGACTTACGTGGACTTTAAGCGGTGGAAAGCGGCCAAGAAAGAAATTTATGTTATGACTGACAAATTTATCAAAGTTAAAGTGCAAATGCTGCTGGGCACAAACAAGATAAAGAGATAAACTAACAAACCAACACATCAGTATTCGCTGTGTACACTCCGCAGATAACATTATTGTAAGTTATGTCTCTTCTGGACTATTTGTTATCAGACTTTTTTTACATAAGCTGCAGTCTGACATCATCTTGCAAGATAGTGTTCACTTTGGGCCATGAAATGCTCAGAAATGTTGTACACAAGCTATTTCAGAGAGCAGCCCACCTAAAGCATGTTACCACAAGGTTTCTCAACACTTTGTTCTGGTTGTTCGCACTTTTCACTAAAGAACAATAAACATTAGTTCTGTTTCATTATGCTTGGCTTTACTTGAAATTACAGAATTGGACGGTATATTTTATCTATGGATACCCTCAGAGCAGCAACTCTTGTTGTCACATAATTGCCTTTCAGAAGCCAGTTAATGAGCTACAAACCACTGGAGCGTTTTCATTTAGAGCAGAATAAAGGGAGCTGCGGCTCATATTACCCAACAAAATCCTACTGATGTAATTGCTTTTGATAAATAAACCCGCCCAAGAACAAAAACAGCCAGCAGTTTAAGACTGGGTTCTCGCATGGACATACTTAATAAATATTAAACCCCAGTCAATAGCCACAAATGACAATGATTATTAATTATTGCCTCTCTGGAAAACTGTGAGTGCTCGTCGGGGTCATTTCTAAAACATTGTTTCCTGCGTGTATCTGTTAAGGGATCAGTAATCTATAAAGTAATAAAGTGCATTACTAATTATGTAAGATAGCATGCAACAGTAGACATTGGAAGGGGATTACTGTGGGTGTATCCACAACAGCGTGGGCCTGTACCAGGAAAAAGCAAATCTGCTTCACACATTATGTTCCAGACAACATTTGTGTGTGTTCAGCCCATATTTGTCCTAAATTAATCCGCTGAACCGTTTTTAAACTGTTGTGCTGTGTGCTGAAAAACGCATGAAGAGCAGTAACAGGCTGTATTTATTACATTAATGTTGACAGAATTTTTAAAATTTAATAATAGTGCAATTCCACACACATCACACTCATCCTTCCTGGAGCATATGAAGAGCTAAGGCTCCCTGCAGTGACATGCTGTTGTCTATGAACAAACACTGGAAATAAGTCTAATGATGATAATATTACTGCTGAAAAAGAAACGTGCTATTTTTCCAGCTGTGTTGTTTGTTCGGTCTGTGCAGAAACAGAAAGTATTGCAACATGCACTGGGTTCTGTGAAGCTTTTAATGACTATTTCCCGAAAAGAGACAAATGAAAAATTGTAAAGCCTACTGATATTATGTTATTTTGCATTGACATATGTTGCCCACCATCGTCAAACTTTTTATTTTAATATTTAGTTTGACAGTTTAATAACTTTAATAACAACGTATTGTAACAGGACATCTTAGGTTTATAATTGAGGATTGTAATAGATGAGAAAGATCAGCCCACAACGGAAGTTTTGCAAATCACAGCTTACTTCTGTAAAAAAGGAGTGTTTCCATTGGTCGACACTAATGTCAACAATGACGGGACCATGGAAATAAAAATATTACTCTTATTATACAGCAAAACAGGTAAAAAAACAATAAATAAAGAAAAGGGCAGCAAAATAAAGGCAGATGTTCTGCAAATTGGGAATGCTCTGATGCAAAGTATAACGTGGAGATAGAGACTGGGTCCACACAGTCTACAGTAGACTAATGTTTTGTGGTGGAAAATTGGTTATACCTTTTTTAATAAAAGAAGCAGGTGTTGTTGTCGAGACTGGGACGGAAGATAATTGTGTAGTGGAGCTTTAGTCAAATTAATTTTATTTGAGTGCAGTTTCTGGCCTAAGATGGATAACTGGGTGCATTTGTTGCCGCATCATGTTCCTTGTCAAAACAAATCTATGCTTGGAGCCTTTATGGCACTGAGCCTCAGAAGGCAGAGCACTAATTAGGATATGTATATTATTTGATCTATAAAGTGCCTGAAGCAGAGCATTATGTGAGATTAAAGCAGGCAAGTTTCTCTTAGAGCCCAACACATGAGCTCACTGATGAGGCTAATTCACACAAAGTCAAATGATAATTAAACTAAATGTGTGCCCAGTTTCACTTTTAATCAAGGTTATTCAATAAAGTCCTATCTTATCTTATCTTAAACACATCCCTCCAAATGCAACTATAGATCAAATTTAGAATTTGTAATAAATAATAAATAAATGGATGATTATTTTCTTTAATACGTCAACATTTCGGTTCCTCTGACGAGATGATTAGAAGACACTATCGCTTAATAGTTTCCATTTTTCAAATACATAAGAAAATCCGATTAAGAATTGCACAACTTCACTTCATTTATTACTAAGTCCTTGACCCCGTTTAGAGATAAATAAAGCATGTGATTCTTAAGTTGGCAGTTTGTGTATCAGTGTGTACACTTGTTTTGAGACAAAACTATTAGCTCTAAATTAATAATTTTTTTTTCAAATCTAGCTTTGAGTTTTTGGTCAATAACAGGACATCTTCACAGACACCAGCCTCTAATCTCTCATATTCAGTAAATGCTTGCTAATATATTAGTAAATCTTCCAGAATAAAAAGTTACACAGATGTTAGCTACACTCTTCGGGTGCTAAAAGCCATTTGTTTAGTGCCTCAGGCCGAGACTAAGGACTAGTGTGTGAAGGCATCTCCAGAGGCCACTGCTTTATTTTGCACTCTATAGCGTCTGACATGAGAGTAAAGCATGTACTATTCAGACTAATGAAAGCAAACAGCGTTATTGAAATTCTAAAGATGTTATTTATTTCCACCAGTAATAATGAAATGGATTATTGATTAAATTTGGTGTGATCTGGTTACACTACCTTTGCCTTTCTTGGGTGTGCTATGGTTCACTGCTCAAAGACTCTGATCTAATCCAACAACAACAGACCATAAATAAAATATAATTATATAACAGGATAATCAAGTCACACTAGCAGGAAGCCCTCCCACTCACATAGGCACACAATACATGCAGATACTGTAAGAAAAAGACACATTCAGGCAAGCTTTAGCTTGTTTTTTTTTTTTTTAAATAGAAAGTCATTTTTGATCTACAGTGTTGCCCTGTGTCAAACGCTTCATTTGTGCCTTTAAATACTTTCTATGTCTGTGCTTTAATCATTATCATTAAAACTGGGACTAAAAGTGTGATTGTAATTGACACTGCTAAGGTCGACTCATGGAAGTATTTTTAGAACCAGACCGTTGCAGTCACATGCATTGTTATTGGTAAATGAGACTTGCTCATTTATGTGTGTAAATGCTGAAGCTGACATATCAGCCCATCCTCTCTTTAATCCTGGCTTTTTAAAGAGTAACTATCTAAAACACAATGGTGATTGCTTATTTTGTTGTGACAAAGTGCGATGAGGAAAATGTTTATCTGAACCACTTTACGCTGACAATAATAACAGCAGAGAGCTTAGTACAAATAAGAGCTTAGTACTTTCGATGACCTTGATTTCACTTGATAAATGAAACCATTAAAGCATATTGACTACTGCTGAAGCAAACACAGAGTAAATGGGCAGTGAATCCTCATTTGATAAATACAGATAACATTTTTACAAATGAACAGAGATCTATAAACATGTATTGGTTATTTTATAACAAATTGAAACCCCACCACATTATACAAAATTAATTTCTCTCATGGAATGTCATTAAAACTGCTATAAGATCATTATAAACGAGTTTGAGCAGCAAGAGAACCGTTTTATTTACAGGCAGTTGGGAACAACTGTTTTTACTGCACCCTTAGAAACAGCAACAAAAGCTATGTTAGTTTCTTAAGTTACACATAATACAATAATAGCCTAAGCTTAGAGCACAACAACAGTGACTTTGACCGAATGATACCTACCTAAAGTATGTATTATTTATTAAATGTCTGTTTTACATTGCTTTTGAATGTATCCATTAAATCCACATGACTTTAGTAAGATACACTTGAAAGACCTTCCGACACATACATTTCCACTTACTTGCATTTTACATGACATCTTAGGCTATGCTACTTTGCTGTAGACTTGTTTAAGGGTTAATGTGAAAAATCTAAAATGCTTGTGTGGATGGTTAAAATTGTTCCTCTAATGATGAGTTAAAATTAAAATCTGTTTTTAATGGACGTACATAATGTGAGGATTCTTGAGGGGAAAGCATTTTGTGTGTACCTAGATGTGCATGAATCATCCTTATAATAATAAGAAAAATAAAACCTTACCACTTTTAACAGCCTTTTACAAATGAGTAGCAATAGACCACAGGGACACTGTGTTGACAAGAAAACAGCACTGACAGACAGACAGACAGAAACCAACTGGACAGTGGTCATTGGCTTGAACTATAGCCTTCACAAGAGACCACAGGGGAGAGCCGCTGCCCTACAGAAGGAACATGTTGCCCAGATTAGAAACAATATGCAATATACAGTGCGGCCAGTGGACACGAGAAACATGGCAATAAATCATGTTTCTACTGGACGTGGACAGAACACACTTTATGTCCTTGTAAGAAACTACAAGATGATAGGAAACAAGAAGGCCGAAGTTCAAAAAGGGCAGCACCACCAGGGTCTTCTGGTTCAACTAAACAAAAAAAAAATAAGGCATCCTTGAGACGGTAAACCTTTTCTGAAGCAGGTCAATTGAGACCGGTCTTAAAACCATTACTCAAAAGTCTTGGGATTTTAAATAACTACTCAGTGATAGAAAAAGTCAACCCTTTATCTTCATTTAACCATATTTAACCTTCACCAAACAGTAACCCTTCATGAGTTTGAGTTTGATCTAGGACTGGATTGTTTTGGACTGTTCCCTGGAATCTCTTTAATGGATCCTAAATTAGTCCAGGGCTATTGCTTTGCCATAGTCTGATTACACTCGGTCTCAGTCATGACTTGATCTTGTTAATGTGGTCTTGACTACAACATGACTGCAGCCACACTTTATTTTGAGAAACAAAGCAGGTGGTTCATTGATCTACAATATGTGGCTTAAATTATAATTATCCAAGATATATTTTATTCTAGAAAGAGATTCAAGTTGTAGTATAAAGCCCACAGGATTTGGGCAATTTAAGAAGCCATCAAGCCGGCTAAGACAACAGGTCTTTGTGTTTACACTACAAAACACTGACGCATGGAGGAATAAGTGCTCCTGACAAGAGGGAAATGGCTTTCACAGAACACAAGACTAAAATATTTCTCGGAGCCAGAAAACAGCAGGACGTCATACGGCTTTAAAAACAAGCACTCCTCTAAAGCGCAAGTGTTTAAAGTTTGAAGATGACAAGTGCTTCAGTGCCAGCACGTCTTCATTGACTACAGACATATCCTGCCCCTTTGGTGACACACAGAGAATGCGGTGCCAACATAAACTGCATAGTAGAGATTCATAGTGAAAGTGAAGTCATAAGACTTTCAATCATTCATTTTCAACCACTTTATTAAGTTGCGTGTCATTCGGGGCCTGGGTTCCAGCGCAGATAAGGATAATCACAGTGCTAACAGAGACATACAATGACAGACAACCATTAACTCTTACATTCATTCACTAGGGGGTATTTAGACCTACCAATTTACCTATACATTTATGTCTTTGGACGCTGGGAGGAAGACAAATTATCTGGAGAAAACAGGCCACTTGTAGAAGCTCAGTGTGGCTTAGTAGTATGAATGTTCAATCAAAAAAAAAATAAAACTCTCTTGTGCTTTTATTCAATACCCCTCTCACCAGACCTAGAGAACAAGAAGTTATTTTAGCAGGTAAAATCAGCACCAGGCTCCACACCACTGAGTGAAAACAATTAGGCAAAAATGATAACAATCGCTGCCCTGCCAACCCGAAACGCCTTAGTGGAGATCCAGTTTTTGATTTATGCTTTATTGGTAAATGGTACTGCGGTACGATGGGAATTAAAATCATTTTGCCATGGTACTTTCTGCTCACAAATCAAAATGACAATTTTTTCTGTGTGCATGCAGCAGAGCATGATGGGAATCTTAAACAGAATGGTGGCATATCTGTTGACTTCGAAGGTAAGATGAATAATATTACTCTAACCTAATCAGTTGGTAAACAGAACAATGATTAGTGCCACCAAACACACAACAACTGAACAAATACATTTAGGTATGCAGGGTTTATTCCTCTCTCTACTGCATCTCTTCATCAGCCTTCACCTTCCTTTTATTTCTTCTGCTCTGATAATTAAATCTTGCTCTAATAATGGCCACCGCACATCATTACATTTCACCTTGGCTTGAGCTGACTCCGTGCAGTCTTTGTCCTTGCACAATTTACCGGTAGTTCCTGAAAAGCAGCAGATGCCTCTCTCACAAAGGCAAGAGTTCATGTCTTGTATCTCTCATTACTTCTTACAATGGCACGTCTAACTCGCCGATATGTTTGACTTTGCTTTTCCCAGGTGAAAGGTGATCTACCTTGTTCAGCACTCTAATGTTGTATCCCGTCCATCATCGTCCTGCGGGCACCTCTGGGTCATACTTCCTGCTGTGGTCATTTCTGTACTCAGGGGAGCTGAGTGAAAGGACCACCAGCTAGGACAAGAGTCCACTCAACTCTACTGTGACAGACCAAAAACCTTAATGCTATATCTCAAATGTACAAGGAGAGCTGACAATAGCCCCTACAACACCACAACATTGACAATCCCTTGAGCCAAAATGTGACTCTGTTTGAAGGACAGGGTTCTTAGTTGGCTGTTGAGTCAAGTCTCTTTGAGATTAAGTTGAATAGGGAGCCGGTCATCAGTTTACCGCAAAGGTGCCTTAATTGTCAAAAACACATTTCTGCACATTTACATCTGATTAACAACAACATAAAGATAGCTTTGGCAGTTATTGACAGGGGGAAAAAATGATTGTCCAATTATTTCTAAACAATGTGCATGTATAACAGCTGCAGCAGGGATTTTAAAATTCAGGCATGAACAAAAGAAAGTCATTTGAATTTATGGCAGAAACACCAGGTGGGCTTTTTGTTTTCACTTCGATTCTGACCAGATGCTTGGAAAACAAAACTGACTGTGAGACCATTTGGCCAATTACAAATTTAATTTTTGGCCAAAACAAAAACAGACAAATGCAAGATGTCCATGGTATAGTTGTGTCTGTTGTGTTTCTATTGTTTCCTATTAGCTATTAATAAAATATATAATTACAAAAATATGTCAAATAAATTACCAGTAAAGTGCTCTTTTTAGTTGCTTACGAATGTCTAAAGTTCAGATACATTCTCATTGGCTTTGTATTTATTTGTTTCTGATCACTTGCTACGTGCTACATTTCAGAACCAAGCCTTTTTACGTCAAAACAGAAACAGACTATTTTAAATGATGTGACGATGATAAATGTGGCTCAGCTGGCTGACAAAGAAAAGCAGATGAGAGCAGACAGTGCAGGGAGGACGGAGTTAACGGTGCAGGATGTATTGTGTTTCTCTTTATGGAAAGTCTGTCTTTCTCATCTTTTTCACATCGAGTGGGGAATTCATAAAACGCCACGATGAAAGATAGCTGCTGAGCAAATTAAAATTCAACCATAATCTGAACTTGCTCAGTCTTTGTAGGTCGTGAGGCTGTGTGGACAGGCTGTGGCTCAGCTCAGTTTAAAAAAAAATATATATATATATTATATATTATATATATATAAATAAAAGGACATGTCAAGCGAGAAAATGAGAAAGACATTATTATTTGTGTCAAAATTGAGGGGAGTTGTGAAAGAATTTGTAATATACTCATATAGCATACCACTGCAATGGACACAAGGGAAGCCACTGCTGCTACCTCCAACTTTAAACAGAGAGGACGCAGCGCTGTCAATCACACAAACAGACAGGGCTCTGGGAGAAACACAACAGTGAAGCTCAAGAATACATTGCAACAATTTCAAGAAATACTTTTTTTTCCAATTAACTGATTATATTTTATAAATTTAGGTCTAATCACTGTAGTTACTTTCTATCATTCTGACAATTAACCCCTGTGCTTTGTCCTTGCCCCTATAGACTGTATAACGTGGTGATATACAGTCCAGATAATGTATTCTCAAAGCAGATGGATTGACACACAGATCTTGCTTATGCCAGCCATAATGCTGACAATGAAGTCAGAGCTAAAAGTAAGCTCTAAACTTCAGTTTGGTGTAATGTATTAATATTTTGCAGAGTAAAAAAAAAATTCAGTTTTACTTTTTTAGTACAAGAAAAGCAGAACTCTAGTCTCTAGACTGCTGTGGAGGGTGGCACGAAACAGGAACGTCAAAAAGAAAATCAGGTGGTGCTACTTTAAGGTGCTGCTTGTGTTGTAGGGTTTGTTACTGGATACAAATGCCCTTAAAGGTAAGACTGCAATCAATTGAATAATAAATTAAGACAATTTACGGGAACTCTAGAAGTACCAAGATGATTTTTATTTCCTCTCCTTATCCCTGTTTTTAAAAATCTCATTAAAGTTGCTACACTACATTTACAATGCTGCCCTGGGGGAGGATGCAACATATATTATTAAGAACAGATAAAAACCGTTAGCTCTAATAAAACACACAAAACCACAATCACATTGCACACACTAAAAGGCCAAGTTTATTTCTAATTCTAACTATTGCTTTTTTCAAATGCTACTGCTGCTGCTACAAATGTTGTCCCCTTTAAAAGCACTTTATTAGCACTTGCAATTTCTGAGATCTGCACAGCTCATCTTTTCAAAGTTTTGGGTGGCTGTAGGCAGCTATAGATTTCAGCCTCCATTTGATCACTGCCCTTATCCTTTAGCTGAAGAGCAGAAGGGCTTTCTGCACCAAAATCAGACACTTCATCACCAGTGAGCGCACTGCAGAGCTCATAAAGGTAAAGGCAGGAGATGAGCTTACACACACTGTGCACAACAACAAGAAAGAGAACATAGACTTTGCGGATGCTATCATTGAACTAAGTAGAGGAAACAGTTGTCAACCTGTCAAAAAAAGGAAATAAAATGCAGATTTACAGGAGACATATATTGTCTTCTTGGCAACCATGTAAGCTCTGACTTAAGTAATGAGAACGTCAACAGAATAATTACGTACAAAGAGCATGGACAATTTCACAGTATGATCAAAGTGTAGCCTAATGAATGAAGAGCTTAGTGGCCAATGCTTACAGCTTCATCATCTAGACAGACAAAAAGTAACACACCGGTGCTCACGGGCGACAGAGTTTTTGAATCTCTCAAGCTGCATGTCTTAAGAGAGAAAGATCGTCTGTGAAGGGATGGCACCACACTGCAAGTGCAATTTATCAAGAGCAGAAAGTATTTGGTTTATGCCACATATTAGAATAAGCCAAAAGCTGTGAATAGTCATATTATAGTTATACTGTTGCCTTCAACGCAATGACTCCAAATAATAAGGATTTTTTAAAAACAAGCAATGATGGCCTCTTAGTTGCCAAATAGTGACCGTCATTAAAATGTTATTTTTATAACCAACCATGATTTAAAGTGCAGGCCATACATCAATTTGTCTAATGTATATTTTAGAGTTTATCAGTTCATGACCTAATTACAAATTAGAAAGCACTCAGCAATAATTTACAATCAAAGAAATCAAACTAGAATTTACATAATGTTTCACTCTGTGTAATATATTTTAAGATATCAGGACCAAAGATCCCAAAGTGGGAATAACACTGAATACAATTACACTATAGACATTCATTACGGCACACAATAGTGGCTGGATTTTAAAATGATTTGGCACAACATGTGCAAGAAAACCCATTGTGATACAGCAGGAGTGAGCAGCTGGTCCCACACTGACAACCACAACACAGCGTATTTGGGGAAGTGTCGGTCTGTGCTGTCCCAAATAGGGCCACCGCATCAAAGCTAGAAAGACAGGTTAGGAGAAAAGAGCCGTCACAAATCTAGCTAAAGCTGAATAGATGAAGTGTGATTTTAACTTCTCCCTGTCAGTGTTATCTCCCAAACTGAATACTGACAGCTGACCTGCAGTAAAACGCACTTATCAAAATGCTCGCCGTCAACCTTTTCTCCATCTCCGATGCACAAGTCTCTGTAATGCCATGCAGGTATGCATCCCCTCTTGTTATTTCTTGTATATAGGCAGAGAAGTCAAGAAGGTTGTAAAAAAATAAATATAAAGAGGTTGTTTTTCTCTGGTTTGACAAGGTGACAAGACCTGGCACAAAACAAGAAAATAAGCAAGACTAAATCAGCTATTTTCAGTTAATAAGACGACAATGTCACTCAGGAGAAAAAGATATTTGAGGTAAACCCATTACTACCAGCTTTGCAAAGAAACATTACATTTTTATGCTAACCTATAATAATGCTAACCTATAATAATATGACCAACACATCTATTTTTTAAATTTGCATAATGTTTTTCAACACCCCCATCAAATAAATGACCAGTTTCTAGACGTGCTGCAGTCAGTCCCACTTTCAGCCTCAAACAGTGAAAGAAATCCGAAATGGGCCCTTGTCACTGTTCTTGTGTTCGGCAGAAGAATTGATGATCTGCAGAAGCACTTTCACTTTACAATCATCACATCTCTAAATCTGTCAACGTGAAAAAAAAAAATTAAATAAACAAGACAGCTCCACATTTCTCACCTGGAGCTCCAGCGGCTGCCTCGTCTCATTAAAAGTCATGTGTTAGCTGCTTGTCAAAAGAAGAGCCAGGCAGGAGAAGAAGAGCAGATGTAGTTACATAAAATAATGGAATCCTTGGACATTTATGTTCTTTAAAATTAAAGCAAACCAGACTAAAACCTGACCCAATTTCCTTTTCCACTGCATGACTTTAACCTTATTAGCATGAAACATACATGGGTGTAAAATAACTGATGGTGGTGACTATGCTGATGCACTCTTCTAATTTCTGTATCTGAATTCAATCACAAGCTCAACGAAGCCTAGGACATAAAGAAGAGGGAACTTTTTTTAAAGAAATAACTCTGTAGAATTTGAAGAATCTGAACTTTGGCTGCCAACTTTTCGTGTGATCTTGGTTGAACAGAATAAGAGTTAAATAGCTCTAGGTGGGTGTCCCAGTAATTTGCAACTGACACAGAATAAATAATCTTGAATCCTGTCTCCCTTTTCCCAGACAAGTCTGAGTGTCAGTCTCTGTGTTCACAGGGCTTCAAACACTGGTGGTAAGTAATCAAGCAAAATGTGCAATGTTTATGGCAAATAACGGCATTAGTCACAGTTCAATAAAACATTTTTTGATGCTTTCCAAAAACATTTATCTCTTTAGGACACAAACAATATCTGTCAAGTTCATACTATGACAAATACTCATTAGCTCTGATATAGATCAAAACTTTGATGAGCAAAGTAAGGCAATACCTGACAAAACCTAAAGCATTTGTTTTGTTTCAGATTCAAAGGCATAATATGTTGTTTATAAGTGTTATCTTTCTATTGAAGTCATATGATGAAACAACTTCTGCCTGGTAAACAGCAGAACCCTGAAAAACAAGAAGACGTGTCCTTTCATACCAATGACAAGATGTTCTAACAAGTCCCAAAACAAAGAAAATCCTCCATCTGCATCAGACTGAGGAAACGTCTTTAAAGACATCTCTGTTACAACACAGGGCATTCTTTGTATATACACAATGATAAAATTACAGACAGACCAAGATTTCTGGGTTTCCTATTCTATGGTTTGTGTCTTCTACTGAAAGAACCCAGCCACCTCAAAGGTTTGGTTCAGATTCAGCAGGTGTCCTTGCATTCATCATGAAGTGATGGGTGTGACAGCTTTCACTTTTACCCTCAGGAGCACAGCCCTTCCACAGAGCTCATGATGCCACAGGGATTTTCTACGGATTGCTTCTCACAGCATTTGATTCTGACCATAAATTAAATACTGCATGCTGTTAAACAAGAAAAATGACGCATTCACAGCTGTGTGCTCATAAAATTCACAAAAACGCCTGCGAATGAATGATAAAAGTGCATTGTGCTATGGGGGAAGGTGTCACAGTTGTGATGTGCTGAAACATAAAGTATATGTTTCAGCACATCACAACTGTAAGGAGGGGATAAGGGTCTGCCACAGATATGGCATGCAACATTTATATGGACTTCAAACAGATTATGTAATATACCATCCTATAATAAGGTTTAAGTGTGCTCCACAAATTGAAATATATCTTCTGAGGAAAATTGTCTCATCCCCCAGTGCTACTATGTGCTAATCAAACTGAGTGATTTCAGTTTATTGGAAAATTTGATAAATTTTTCCAAGGTGTCCATTTTAGCCAATGCTTTGAATGTCAGTCAACTTGGCCAATTAGTGTCTTCCTGCTTCAGCCTGACATAATACATTCCAATTCTAGCTCAAACATAATTTATCAACTGTTCTTACTTTACGCAGGTCAGTATAAACTTTTGCTGATAAACAACAGCTGCCTAATCTCCCACTGCTCAGGCCTCAAGGTTTAAGATTATTTCACTTTTTACTCTAAAACTTTTTTACTACAATTTTTGAAGTCTTCTTTTTTATTGTTTAATTTATTGTTAAGCTCTTAAAATTATAATAAGAAAAAAAATGAGATAAGAAAACTTCTTTCATAACATTATTTTATTTAGCAATTCACTGTAGCATTTTAACCCCAGAGTTTGTGGTTTTGTGCTTTTATAAAGCTTTTTGTTGTAAATAGTGTGATAAATAAGTTGTTGATAATTGTATTGTCATAAATAAGTAATTTCTCAGGAAATAAACCAAAAACCTTTAGAGAAATATTTAAAAATATGGGCAGTAAAATTTATTTATTTTCTATTTTTAGACCATAGCATGTGCATAATAATAATAATGTGTGCAACAATAATTATATGTCCTCATTTTTAATTTTAATGATGATCAGTTAGTGGACATTAACCTGCCCAATATGACTGAGCCACGCCTCATTTTTCAGACCACCACACCTCCTGTCACTGCTAGCAGACTCGCAGACGGGCACGAGGTGACAGTGGCAGGCACAATACAGTAATTATACCACCGTCTTGATCTCTGCCACGCCCGCGCAGCCGCAAAAGATACGGCCTTATATCTTTTGGTGGAAGAATCTGAGGGCACAGGGAGAACATGGAAATTCAACCTGATGGGGATCAAACTTACTGCCACTGTGCTGCCCACAACAAATCAAAAGCAACATTATATTACGGTTAAGTCTAGCAGTTCCTTCTTTATGCACTGAGCAAATAGTGCAGAGCAATTTGGTCTATCTAAGGCAGAAAAAAACCTGACACAATGTTAACAGCCTCTGGTATGCTCCTTGAATTTGTTTCAATAAAACGAAATGTACAGCTATAGTTAGACACTGACTTTAAGCAGATACTACAGTAGTCATATGTCCTAGAGGGAATGCTGAGTGGAAAACAATAATAATAATACAGAAAATATATTCCTATAGACAAGGCCAAGAACATCTCAATGAGACCTTTGCTGTCTTTGTTTCATCAGCTGGCTCAGCTCGCCGCACTGCATCCTTACTTACTGTATGTGCCAGCACTAACACTTGTATTTATAAATTTCTTTGTCTTTTCTGCACCTACAGAATATAAAGCAGGCAAAAGCATTTTGAAAACAGGATTGTCAAAACAACAGCACCCATCTTATCAGAACACTCCATTACAAGTGCAAAGTTGTTTTGTGGAAACAGATAAAAAGAGAGGCTTTATATTTAAAAATGTTCAGAGCACAGTGCTGTCATTTCTGCAGTAAAAGAGTTTGCTTTATTTGTCAAAATACCACAAACGTATTTGAAAAAAAGACATGCATACGAGCCTTATTTCAAAAATAGATTTGGCAATTTAGCTGTCACAAAATATTAATTATAATCACAAAATCCAGTTATTTGCTCAAATTTACTAACCACTGTGACACTGTGTTTTTTTTTGACTGAAAACATACAGTGGCTCAGTGGTAGAGGTAGTCCTATAACCAGAAGGGTGGCGATTTGATTGTTCAGTTGCCTCCAGTGTCTGTGGCACTGGTGCATGAAAGCGTGAGTGTGTTTGGTGGTGGTTGGAGAGGGAGTCAGTCTGTCCCAGGGCAGCTGTGGCTACAGATGTAGCTTACCACCACGTGTATGACATTGGAGTGAATGAATAATGTGAGCCCTTTGAGTCTCTGGAAAAAATGCCATATAAATCAAATGCATTATTATTTATTATTATTATTATTATTAAAAACTATTCATCACTTAATTTCATTTTTGATAAAGACATGCAAGGTTGCTACATGTTGTTGTAAAGGTGAGGGATGGGAGGGTAATGATGGGAGATTTCAGGTACTGCAGCTTTAAATGTATCAAGTCAAGTTTTGTTTTCCAACTGCAGTTTCTCCATTTGTTAGTTAAAGGTTACCTGAAGGACTGAGAGATATGATTGGTATTATTCAGGGGGCTGAAACTAAAAAGGGTCAGAACCCATGTGCAACAGGTCATGAGACAGATTACATACCCTACAGTGCAGGTAATACACCACAGCCACAACACAACATAAATCTAAGCAGAACAGCTTCCCTGTAAGGTGCAAAGATAAAGAGGCAACTGCAGAGGCAAGGAGCTGATTTACACTAACAATCATTTCTCAGCAACAGGGCGCAAAGCAGACACGAGAGGTATAGAGCTCGAATGTATGACAGTGCTGAGATAAACGGTTGCAAACTGCAGAGGAGAGAAGATGGCAAAATAAGAGTAAAAGCATGTGCTTTGTAATGATTCTGATTCCAATTATTCATTTAACAAATGGGTGAACTACTGCATAAAGTCTCAAGATGATGTGAAGAAAATGACTGTAACATTAAGTTTTCTTCAGGTAATGAGCAGTACAAAGTTTGTATTGTGATTTAATGTGGTGCGTTGCATCATGGTTTTTAAACTGACTAACAAAGATATTTAAAGAAAACAACCACTGCTGTTGTCTGACATCCAAATGATGGTTATAGCATCGAAACAAATTGCAACAGCCTGCAATTGCTCATCTCAGGGAAAGGTTATTTCTGCACAATAAAAAGTGAATTGTAATAATGGTTGTTTTAAAATACCAATTTCTAAGTAATGAGCATATGAGCAAAAAAAAACCTTTAGCCAGCACATTTTTGACGTAATGGGTGCATCTCTCCTGATTGCTAAAATTGATTTTCTACCACTTAGTCCCGTTAAGGGTCGCGTGTGACGGGGGCCTATCCCAGCGGCTGTGGGCCTGAGGCAGGGTACACCCTGAATAATGGCCAGTTAGTAGTAGGGCTAACATTTAGAGAAGGTGACAGAGAACCATTCACTCTCACATTCATTCAGAAGTGATACTTTAGATTTGCCAACTGACCTATACATGCATGTCATTGGACATTGGGAAGAAGCCACGGTAACACGGGAAAGACGTGCAGACTCCTCACAGAAAGTCCGGGGTTGGTCGAGGATGTTTGAGTCGGCCAGGGTTTGAATTTAAAACCTCTCTTTGTAAGGCGAGAGCGCTAACCACTCGTGCAACCCCTGATTGTTGCCATACGACTGAGAAGTGGGTCAATGTCTCAAATTCAGAGCATTTCATTTGCTACACTAGGTCAACAACAATCTCTGTGAAGAGCATTTACGTGGCTCTCTTTGCTTGAAAGCTTCCCTAAAAGAGCACCTGAGCAAGGAACTGGGCAATCAAGTCCTACATAGGGTAATATAGCCTGGAGTTGTATGGTATGATGTCTTTCTTTTCTTTATAATATGGTCTAGACATTGTTTCTCCAGTGTCCACCCTTGTCCCACTAAATCTGCTCTTTGTCCCTGGGGAATTTCAAATTCAGAGGATATACATTTTATGATAGCGATGGCGTCACCTTGAAACTCAATGTCAGCTCATTCCAAAGCCCTGCTGTGTTAGCTTCCCCTTGTGTATTGTGTTTACAATGTGTGCTATGGTTCCTGTTTAGTATGCTAATAATCTTCCACTGTGATTCTAATTACTGGCACCCCAGTAGACTGATACTTTAGGCTAAAAGCACTCAAAATCGAGCACCATGTAATTTTGCTATATTTAAAAGTAAGTGAACAGTCACCAACATTCACACAGACATTTATAAATAATGTAGTTTAATCAAATTGGTTGGGTTATAAACTTTAAAATACAACCTTACTTGATGTGAGCAATAGGAAACAGACTTGTTAATGATAGAATTTCTTCATTGATGTGCATTGAGTGTATAGATTTACCTGGCCCAGAACAAAAAGATGCGATCACTGCCAGGATGCAGACATAGCTGAGGTAGGGCATCCATGACACACTGTCCTAAAATAACACAGATCAGATTTCAGAAAACATAATCTTTTTGTGGACAGAGCTAAAATGTGGAGAGCCTCACAATACAGTTAGAAAATGGACACTCATCAGTAATGTTTAAGAAAGCCACCTTATTAGGGCTACACAATATTATGACATTATACAACTTTAAATATGAGGCATGGTACAAGACAATGTCAGTTCAGATATAATTCAAATGAGCCATTGGTGTTTACGAGGATATTCTTAGTCGGTGTCTCCTAATAATTACTTTAAATAAATTTAATTAAAAAATTATAAACACAACAAACTGTGAGAAATTGGAAACATGATCAATGCAACTTCAAGCAAATATCCATCATATTAAAGTGAGTTTTATTTGTAGAAGGAGCCAGAGCAATCTTTCCCCCAAAAGAAGTATGATAACTTTTTTGTGCAGCACCAGAATCCTGATAGCAATTTGTTCACACTGTAATTGGGCCGTAGGACGGAGCACCCGCGTGCATCATGACAGCCTTTCAGTTACAGTTTGTACAAAATAAGGTCAGTGGGAAAAGTGGCTCACCTGGAAATTGAGAAACACGGTAAGTAGGCTGAAGAATACAGCCATGGCTGAGAAACCGAATATGAGGAGAGGCTTCCTCCCGATCCGCTCAATCACTAAACCCTGCAAACAAAAGCCAATTTAAAGTTTTTAGGATTTTGCAATAAAAAAACAGTACTTAAGTGTTTATCTTTTGGCTTTGGTTTTGGCCAAACCTACTGCACATGCAAAACTATAACCTTTAGTGTAGTTCACACTTTTGTGACATTTATCCTCAGTTTTACTTTATACAGTTGTGCTCATAAGTTTACATACCCTGGCAGAATTTGTGAATTCTTTTGGCCACTTTTCAGAGAATATGAATGTTAACACAAAAACTTTTTTTCACTCACAGTTAGTGGTTGGGTGAAGCCATTAATGTCAAACAACTGTGTTTAAAATCATAATGACAACAGAAACCACCCAAATGACCCTGATCAAAAGTAACTTTTGTGTATTGCCACATTTAACATCAATGACAGCTCAAAGTCTTGTGTTGTAGTTGTGGATGAGTCTCTTTATTTTCTCAGATGGTAAAGCTGCCCATTCTTTTTGGCAAAAAGCCTCCAGTTCCTGTAAATTCTTTGTGCTGTTTTGCATGAACTGCATGTTTGAGATCTCCTCAGAGTGGCTCAGTGATATTGAGGTCAGGAGATTGAGATGGCCAGTCCAGAACCTTCCTTTTATGCTGCTGTAGCCATTGACAGGTCGACTTGGCCTTGTTCTTTGGATTGTTGTCATGTTGAAACATTTAAGTACGTCCCATGCGCAGCTTCCGGGTTGATGAGTGCATATTTCCCTCCAGTATTTTCTGATAACATGCTGCATTCATCTTGCCATCAATTTTGATCAAGTTTCCTGTGCTTTATGAAATTAGGAATAGGAAATTTTACCTTTCATCATAGGCCTTGTTGACTCCTCTCCAAATGTAGCGTTGGTGTATGGTAAGTGGAATGCTTTGCGTAGTAATGGATTTCTTGACCATGCAGCCCTCTTTTCTTCAAGTGTCTACTTATTGTGCATCTTGAAACAATCAAACCACTTTAGTCCTGTATTTCAGCTGAAGTTATTTGTGGGATTTTCTTTGCATCCCAAACAATTTCCTGACAGTTGGTCTACCTGACATCGGTTTGGTTTCAACAGAATCCCTCATTTTCCACTTCTTTATTAGAGGTTAAACATTGGCATTCTCAATTCTTTGGATATCTTTTAATATCCCTTTTTTGTTTTATACAGTTCAATGACCTTGTCCTGCAGAACCTTTGACAATTCTTTTGCTTTTCCTATGACTCAGAATACAGGAATGTCAATGCAGTACTGGATAAGAGAAGCAAATGTCTGATGAGCCCAGAAACTCACTGGCCTTTTATACAAACACACTGATTACAAGCAAACAGATCACAGGTAAGGATGTTTATATTTAGCCATTCAAACCCATTTGCCAAAAAAAATAAAAGCAATTCTATTAAATTATGAGCACAACTGTATTGAAATTAACAGGTCAAATTAGATGGCACACTTCACAATTTTGATTCAATGATTCACAAATGCATTACTAGACATGGTTTCTAAACACAAAATAAAGACATCTAAAAAATATGAAGATAAAAGCCTCCTACGACAGCATGAAAATTTAGCTTAAATTGTGTCGGTGGTGGAGAATGCATAATACATAATGCAAGAGGTTCAAACACAATGACTTATACATCAAGATTTCCTGAGCTACAATGCTGTATAATTCCACCAGCACTTCTCTGTTTCAACTCGGGTGACTTTAGAGTTGGTTGAGGGAGGAGGCATAACCTGGAGGTGTGGGCCATGGCTTGTCCGAGGCCATGTTCAAACCCAGACCAAGTCCCTGCTGGGCATTAAAGTATTCACGGTGCTGCCCTCATCTTGTCTAACCAGTGGGATTTAACAAGGTTGTGGATAAGGTCACTGTATTTGCCCCTTTAAATGCAGATCTACCAAGCCAAGGGCGGATGCTTGGTTAAATGACACAATTCAGATCACGGCCTAGCACTGTTGAAAGTGCACAATGATATTACCTTGTCTGTTGATGCCAAATGTCCTGTTATTTTAGTGCTACTTGATCTAACAGCAGCTTTTGATATAGTCAACAATTCAGTCCCCTTTCCCACCAAAAAAAATCAAGCTGGCATTTGTGGCATTTAAGTGGGTCACCTCGTATCTGACAAACAGTACCTTTTCTGTAATGATTGGTGACCTGTCCTCTTCTGTAGCGTCTTTGTTTTGTGGTAAATTCTGTCTTCTCTTCTTTCTGTCCATTTCTTTCAAATTTATTACAATGTGATTACAATATCAGTTTTTAAATCTCTGCTATGCACAAGTTGTCCCTCTGTTCCACTCTCCTCTGGTGGAAGGGGCACTGTTGCAGATGTCTGGCTCGCAGTTAGATGTCCCGGTCATGATTGAACCTTATCTGGCCCCATCTGTGCTCCTGAGCCGACCCATAGACCCACCCTGGTCCCAGCTCCTCTCACTCAGATGGATAATCTAATGTTTTTCATTGTTTTGTTTTTTGTCACAGATTATGCTCCTTTTTAGATACTTATATTAGTTTTGAGTTTAACTAAACATATTTGTATGTTTTATATTCTTGTTGTTCTGAAGAGTAATTTGAGGTCATTTAAGCACGGACAGTCATTAGTTTTGAACTTAAAATATTTTGAAACTCAAGCGGGACATTTAAGCCTGCTGAGGGAGTTACAGTCTTTAGAAGAAAAATGGTCATAATGGGCTATAGGACCTTTACATGACCAAAAAGGAAGTTAATGTACTATAGCATGTTGGTATCATAGGTTACATTTACATCTATTGCAATTTTTTTCTTATTTTTAGTTACATCCCAGCAACAACATGGTGACTTAAATAAAGACTTCCTCCAAAAGCCTTATACTTTATAGCCTGCCTGTGTGGCTATCTGCACAGACTATTGTAGCCCCTCAGGGTATCGGATGTTTCTCTCCTGAGCAATTGGGGCACAGACACACGTTCTCTGGGAGCACCAGCGCCGCTCATTATGGTCTGTGGAGGAGTAATAGGGAGAATATGTATGAGGGGGTATGATAAAGAGCAAGAAGAGTCGTGTCTACCACTTAGGTAGAGGTGGATGTTATGCACATCACAAATAACAAATATGTGTGCAAGTGCATTTTCATTCAGGTCTTCAATGTACACACAAATGGATTCTTTACACATTCTATAACCTCTACATGATAGGTTTGAACACACACCTTTTCAAACAAAAATACAAATATAAGCATTTCTTTTGTGCTACAATAAGCAGATTTCGATTCTCTAAGCACAAAGCAGAACGTGTACAAGTTTCCAGAAGAAAAATACCTTACACAAATTTGAAATAAAGATGTTGCACTTAGGCCTCTATTTATAGGTCACTATAACATGTGTTTAAGGGATAACATTGTAAAAGATATCACACTGTAAGCAATATCCCTCTGCTACAGAGGTCAAAATGGTGATTTCAGCCCTCATGGTTGGCTGGGCTAAAATGTGAAGTCTTTATTCATCACATCAAGGAGCAGATGAGCCATTAAAGACAGCCTTGCCTTGGCTTGAGGCGTCAGTGGCCCTTCATATGCTCTGTTGTCTCCAAACCCTTAAGGGAGCCACATGAAAAGCCATGAACAAGGAAGTCTTTCACATCACCTTACACTGACATACACTATGTGCTCTGAGTGTTTTAACACTAGACTAATTACCTTGTTGGACAAAGACAGACGAAATGCAGACGTCTCAGCTCTCCTTTACAGAATTCAGGCACATTTTTGACATTTCATAAGCTTTGAGTAAGATGGCAAGGTTTTTTGGTTTTCAGAGAAAGTCATTTATAGATAATAATATTTGTACAGCAGAAAAGAACAACTTCCTAGGATTTAAAAAAGAACTACTCAAGCCATAAAAGCCAATGCAATAAACACAAAGCGCTGATGTATTTTTTAAATCAATTTTAGGCCGCTATTAAACTTGACACATCATTTTAAAGAACATAATACAACTTACTGATAAGTACCAATATTAGTTTTTCTTTTTAACCAAAGGTCGAGAGGTTTTTCATAATAATGTGTTTGTGACATCAATTTGCTCAAAGGCTGTCGAGCGTGACGATATGGCTGGAAATATGACTTAATGTGAGGTGTCACATTTTCCCCAGTTCTGCGCATTAGCAAGTCATATAGTGACAAGTGTGCCACACAGAAGAGGCTCTGAACCAGTAGGGCACAGGAAAAGGGGGCTTGCATTTTGATTTAAGTAATCATATATATTACAGTTTTTTTTTATTGGAAATGTCTTAAGGTCAGAAGATACTGCTTCACAATGAAGTGTATAAATTACTTAACAAAGCTGAATTAATAAGTGCAATTTTGCATAATAGTGAATTGGATCACATTATTAAGTATCAAAGGCTGCCTGACTGCATTCAAATCCAGTGTAACAGGAACTGATAGGACCAGATAAAACCTCTTCTAGTGCTATGAACCGTGGTAAATCTCAAAGTAGAAGACACTGTGACCTTGATTTTCTTTATGGGACTACATTAGACATAATAAAACCCAAAAGCAAAATATGTAAATAAATATGCAAATCCAGAAATTACATTTAATGAGAAATTCTACATGTGCACAAGTTATCACCTTTGACAAGTCTGTCATGTGGAAAAGGGTTGAGGATTTGTTTCTATGATTTTAAAATGTTTTAAATCCTCACCAAGAGAGTTGACATGGAGGTTGCCAGGAGACATAAAGGGAGAAATTGGCTTAAAAAAAGTACCTCAAGTACCAGTCTATGCAGAAGATATTATAGAAAAATAGTAGCCAATGTATAGCTTGGATTATGAAGTCTTATAGCCAGTTACATTGTGACAGGAAATGAGGAATGTAATCAGTGACCTTTCTCTGTCAGTGCCTAACCACTCTGCAGAAAGTAATTGTAGCGTAATTCAGCAAAAGGGTTGGAGTGACTCAACCCGTGTTCCTTATATTTTCCAGAGCCATTATCTTTTCTGCTGTGGCTCAATGCTATTTCATTGGGCAGCGATAGAGAGTAAGATCAGGTAACTGCAGGTGTGATTAATGGGTTTAGTTTCAGCACAATACCCAGTTTGGCGCTGGGAACTGGTGAACAAATGCCATTCTTTCTAATAAAAACTTAGGAAATATATTAAATAGAAATTAAACTTACATAATTTTTTATAAAACTTGTATTAGTAGAGCATTAATCCATGTGGCGTAGTAACAATGGCAACTGTGGCACAGTTGGTGGCGGCAATCAGGAGGGATACATCATTAGTACATGTCGAGAGGCTGATTTGCACCGACTCATGTAACCTGCTGTTTTTCTTCGTGTGCACTTAATGCTGAAGGGTTTTACTAATGAAGAAGTGGCATTGTTCCACCTTACAGATGTCCTTGAGTGGGGCATAATGGCCATAAGCATTTAAGAAATTCCTTTAATAATCTGCTGGAGACTGAAGGTGTTAGTTTGGCTTCGGACCATGTAACATGTTTGGATGCTCTACGGAGGGCTTGATGCATTTTGAAGTCACCTAATGAGACATGTTTTGAATACTTGTTAAAGCCTTGTTTCACATCAACAACTTTCTTTCTTAACTAAATAAGTATCCATCTGCCATCTAAATCCATCTGCAAGTCCCAAGTGCAAGTAATGTTGTAGTTCTCAGCACAAGACTACATTTTAAGAGTTTTTTCTTTTTAAGAGTAAAAGACACAGCTATTAAATGCTAGTATCATTGTTGGTGAATAATAACTTGGGACAAAAGGCACAAGTCTCTAAGGTCTTAGTATTGTCCTAACATTATACTGTGGTCTCAGTTATGACATGCTCCAGACTGAAAATTTATTGTAAGGATTACAGCTAGACAACTTACTAATAAGCACAAAAAACAAGACAGTTCTCATCTTATTGACAATCCAGGAGGGCACTGCTCAAGTATGCTGAATAAAAAATTTTAACTCATCCCGGGGTGCCTTGTTTTGGACAGTTCTTTTGTTTTAAAGAATAAACTGTAAAGTCACAAAACTTTCAGAATGCAAATAAACTGTTTACATTCCAATAACTTAATACTGCACACAGAATTATGCCAGGCTGCTTTTTCAACTGATACATTATTTTACCCCCAAACAATTATATATATTACAAACCCAACTATCCCTTTATGTCTGTACTGAATTGAGTAAAAAAAAAATATTTCAATCATTTTTTTACTGAAAGTAAACCATTTAGTTAAGACTGTTTTTTATGTTACCTGATCCCAAAGCAACAATTATTTGTTAAGAAAATTTCCCAAAAGAGTGACACCTCACCTGATGCCTGAGTGGTCCCTAAAACTCATTAAAAAAATAAAAACCTGAAAATAGTGAATAATCTTCCCTGTGAGTTTTGGGGTAAGAGAGATTTTACAGATGGTTTACCCTGACATTTTTGTGGTTTTCTTGGGTGGTTTTAGCTTTTATATGATATAAGAAATTCCTATTATAGCACTGGCAGCTTTCTAAAGCAGTACTAATAGATTAATGTTACAGCTTGAACCAAAGGCTTCTCACAGTGCATTCACCATGTGATAATAAGACACGCACCCCTTTTATTCAGGATTAAGAGATTAAACCTTACTTTTGAAATGTTTGCCTCCAAAATGAAAGAAATTCGCTTTTTTAAAACTTTGATTTTAACGTCATAAATATTTGAGCTGGTGATAGCTCGGATCAAATCAGTTCTGCTCCTCTGATGTCAAAGTGTCCCCTGTCCCGAGCATGAGACTCATACAAATGTTTGATGGGAACATAATATTGAGAGATTCCTTGAACTTAAGGCTTTGCTTTTCAAATGGATAGCCAAAAAGTTTACAGTCTTTAATGTGGTTAAACTCTGTAAAGAATGCATTACTGGCAGCTATAAGGGCTTGCAACTTACCAAAGCAAATGGTATTACATCTACTGCTGAATTAAAACATTATAATATATGTCAAAAATGTATATTATTGTCTTGCTTCTCTTCAAATAAGATGGTGAACTGCTGTGTTTTGCTGAGGGCAAGCCGTAGGAGTACACCAAAACATCGTCTTAGGGCCACATGCTTGTTTGAAGTAGGAACAAGCAACTAAAACTCTCAGTGGGGCCTGCTCACAGCGACAGATCAAAGATCAGCTTTAATGCACTCAAGCTGAGAGTAATCAAAATTGGAAAGCAGCCTAAACAAACTAATTAAATGAAGAGATGGCAGGGTCCATTTCCCACTGTCAGCTTCTGCTATGAGCTCTGTTTGTAAAAAATACATAGCACTTGAAGCACAAATTAATTCTAGTGCATCAAAGTGTTGAAATCATATGAATATCTAGAAACGGAAAACTTTTAGAAATAAGAGTACAAAGGTGTCATCTTTTTTACTCTTTTCACTCTGTGCACTCCATCTTCTCATAAGGACTCCCAAGTCTCATTCAGTGCACAAGGACAATTGCATGCAGCAAATTGAACGTGTGTTGAAAATCACTGACAATGACACAGGCTCGGGCACCTGGCACCAGAGCAGGGACCATGAGAATTGCCAATCATTATCTGTAGCAGTGCACATTAAATGTATTTGCATAAGAAATAAGGTTATTGGCTCATTTTCTTTCCCCTTTCACTGAATTAATCAGACGAGATGTTAAATCACCTGAACACTGCAGTTTGCATCAGATGATTTTGAGCTACTGCCGGGGCGGCAGTAGCTCAACGGGTTGAGAAGTCGTCTTTCAACCCGAAGGTAGTTGGTTCGATTCCCGCTCTCCCCACAGTTCATACTGTCGTTGTGTCCTTGGGCAAGACACTTAACCCACCTTGCCTCCAGTGACTGTAACACTGGTAATTACTGTAGAACAATGTAAGTCGCTTTGGATAAAAGCGTCTGCCAAATGAATAAATGTAAATGTAAATGATTCTAGCACAAGACAAAAGGCCACAGACCAAAGGTACTAGATTCTTTTGAGTAGGAAAATCTATAAACTACAGGATGAAACCTTTTTGATGACACATGGAACATGTAAGGGCACAATGAAGAGGATTGAACATGTTAATATAGGTTAATAAACAGCAGGAATACTCACAGAGGCAATAGCAGCTAAAGTCTCAATGGCCCCAGTGCTCAGCGTTATGTACGGGAGGATGCTCTCTGCAAAGCCAGCTTCCCGAAGTATCCCATTTGTGTAATACCAGATCTGTAAAAACACTGCTATTAGACGTTTATTTTTTGTATTTAAGGCATTAGTAAAAATAATAATTTCAACTTCATTTACCGCAGAAGATTTTATGAATTCCTAAAATAAATCCTTCTCATTTATATATATATATTCTATCTTCTCTCAGACAGTAAAAGTGAAGACATAGAGGCTGATGGTGAAGAAATGACATAATAATTGTAGTCATGTAAAAACACAACTAGGGGTTTGAAGCACAAGTTATTAACTACCATCTGCTATTTGTTGACACTTCAGATGGACCCATGCCCAAAACCTTAAGCTAGATTAGTTTTATGTGAGATGCAACTAGCTGGGACACCTAGTACATACAAGGCTTTTACATATGGTTTCAAATATATGTTTACTTATTTGACTTTTTTACTATACTGTATTTTAAAATCATGGTACAGAGCTCAACTGATAATGGTCCTATGACTTGTTGCAAAGTGATCCTTAACAGTATCTTAATCATGTTTAGCCTTTTTAATGCAAATGCTCCAGAGTTGAAAGTGCACTTGCAAACACATCATCAAGACTCTGAGGTGTGCCTCTCAAACATAATCTGTGTTTGAAACTACCCCCAGAGACACAGTTTCCCATAACTGTGATGGTAATGTCATTGTGAATATTATATGAAAACCAAACGATGCAAAAAAAGCACTGCACAGTGAAAAGAATTGCATTACTCAAATCCAAGACAGTATGTAAATGAAGTCACGTTCTCATTAACAATTTAAATAAGCTCAGGGCAATCAACCTGTCCCCCATGTGAAATATGAAAAGTGAGCACAAATATAAAATAAAATATTTTCTACAATTTCATTATGCATATGAATTGAAAATAATCAAAGCATCTATTGACATGTAGCCATCAGGCACACACTGTGAGTGATGCTGTAGAGTATTTGAGATTTATTTTTTCAGGAATATTATTATATAGCATATGCTTTTCAGTGGCTTCTTTAACCCCAATAATAAAGCTACAGTGTGGAAGGCTCACTCCCACAAAGCATTAACTTTTAGCTCTGTGTAAAATACAACAAAAGTAGGTTTAGTTACACTTTTTTTTTACTTTTAAGAACTCTGTGTGAGAAATTTTAGTCTAAAATGTGACTAGCATCATTAGAGTAGTAGGCTTCTCTCAGTTTGCGGGGTTTCCTTGACTCTAAAATCAACATTGAATAAGACTGGCTTGATTGTTGGACAACTGAGTGCAACTGAATATTGCTTGCTCACAAGCTGGAGTGACTCTTAGTGACTTCTCTGTACCCACGCTTTCTGGAACAAGATGCTAGCGCAATTCTAATTAAAAACAATAAACAGATGAATGAGGACTTTTGTGCACAAATATGTTTTATATACACCAAATAAATGCTTTAAAAGACCACCCAGACACATATGGTCACAACACTGAATGAACAAACTTGTGGGGACACTGTTTATAATGTGCAGCCACATCTGGTCCAGGCAGTACCATGGCAGTATTGATTTTTTGTCTCCTATTAAGGCTGTGATAGGACAGCACTGTGGCAGTTATACTGCTGCCAGACCTTAACCTTTTGTCACCACATTATTAAAGCAACGGCAGAGAATGGGAAAAGTTTTTGCACAAACCTTTACCAACATACAGGCCTAGTGTTAAAAAGAAGGGTGATTAGTAAGAGAAGGGAATGACAAATTTGATTGAACTTTCAGCCATTTCTGTTATTAAGTATTAAGTAGCTTATTAGGTTGCAACAATTTAGCTAGCCCTCAGTTCAATACGTACGTTAGTTCCATAGTCATGTTTTTTATGTTTTGGTATATCTAGAATTTATATGCAATGTTTCCGCATTTAACCTGAAAGGGCTTGTGTGTGAAAAAAAACCTGAACTGGAAATTTCACAGATCAAGCCCTGGTAACAGTTCAAGAATTTTACAGGTAAGTATGTGTTACCACCACATACACTGAACGTACAGCCAGCTTTAATCTAACTTTGTGCTGGCTATGGCAGTTATAAGGTTTTATTCGTATCACTGCCCCCTGCAGGTCACCAGCCTCATGTACTTCTGGCTTCAAGTGTCAAGTGTAAACTGGACTAATGTAAATTTTCTGAAATTGAGTTTTAGGTCTTAACAGAGAAAATGAAATCTGAGTAAAAAAAAGGTTTAGTAGTGGTATAACAATTTTAAACAAAAAGTTTGATGGGGTATTAATTCTATTGTTAGTTTGTTGAAAAGCTCTTTTAATATGTTATAACAATCACATTACAATTAAACTCTATTTTAACCATGGCTCTGTACCTACTTAAACAACAACACAGAAGAAACTTTGAAGAGCATAGTGTTGTTTTTTTTTTCTTTTACTTACTGCATTCAGCCCACAGAGCTGATAGCAGGCCATGGTGATGACGATAGTGATGAGTTGCCAGCGCACAGTGGGGTTCTTCAGCAGCTGTATTACAGTTACGGTGTGGAGGTTAACCTGAGTCCGTGCCTCGGAATGGACCTCCTCCAACTCCTTCAATACATCCTTTCTCCCCAGGAACCTCTGAAACGCTAACACACACACGCACGCACGCACGCACGCACACACACACACACACACACACACACACACACACACAGAAGAAATTATTTATATACCGTGATGTGTTTGAAGTTCTAGATCATGCTGAGATCAAAGGTTGAAAGAGATTTATTCAGTCACAATAAGAAAAGTTTTGATCCTTAATCCAAAGCGTAAATACCTTCTGTGTAATAAATTTAGTATCTTTTTGAGTGAACATGGAACTTTTTCCTAAGGCTGCGTTACTTTCCTGTTGCCTTTTCCTTATGCTTTGGACAGACTTAGATAAGAGCTTCAAGGCAGGCATAAATTAGAAGGTAAAATTATTATTATAATGTATTTAATTATTATTTTGTTAGAAAATAATGTCAGCTTTGTGTCCAGTGTGTTGTAAAACATCCATCTGTGGCTGTTATAAATCACCTCTGACAGACAAATTACTGTTATTATTTGTACAGTTTTCTATAAAAAGGCCTTTACACCTGAACCACACTTTTATTTTCTATTTAAACTGCAGAGACAACATAAGAATGAACCAGTTCTGATGGCTGCATGACCCTTCCAAAGGTTGTTTGAAACTTGTTCTTCTTCAATGTGATGGACTAAAGGGAATAAGTTTCTGTAAAACATGGGTTGGTCACTTTAATTTTTCCAGTACAAATGGTTCCCTGGGGTTACACAAGCTCAAGGTAGATACACGTCAAGGACACAACCCAGAAAAGCAAACCTTTATGCAATGACAGTGACTAAATGTGGGTCATGGGGATGTGTAAGCTGGATGCCACCCAGAGTGGATGCTGACCCCACAGGAGACAAGAACCTGTCAGACAGGTCCCCAGGGCAACACAGACTTGTACATGGAGAGCATTGCCCAGTCAGTGCGACTGGGTAGGAGGCTTTTGACATTGATAGTTACTCAAAAGCAATCTGCAAAGGTGCTCTACAAAGAATGTGCATGATTTTCACAAGCTTAAAGATGCCAGTCACAATAGTAACCTATCACAGTTCTCATAATAATTAATATTTAATTGGCTTTCCCTTCTGACTTGAAACCTGGAAACCCGTTTTAATTTGGACTCATACTATGAATGAACATGTCTACCGCTGATGAGATATCGATGTTTATATGATGGGGATGGGATGGGTTGGGGGGCAATGAGAGTGTCTCTGAGGAGGCAGCCTATTTTATTCTCGCTCTAGGAAGACAGAGGTGTTCGACTGCCGCTCCACAGCTGAGACACAGAGCTCACGAGTCACATCGGAGCTTAGAGGAGGCTTTCAAAAGCTTCTGACATAAAACTGCCTTAAAAATGAGACAGAATCTTTGAATGGACCATATCGACATGGAGGAAACATGAAACAACAGTTAAAGAACATTTTCATCGTTAAAATCATAAGTGTAACATTCAACAGTTGTGCTCATAGGTTTATTAACACAACTGTATGTGATTTTTTTAGCCATATTTCAGAGAATATAAATAACACAAAAACCCTTTTTTCAATCTTAGTGGTTGGGCGAAACCATTTACTGTCAATCAATTGTGTTTACTCTTTTTAAATTATAATGACAACAGAAACTACACAAAAAACTCTTATTAAAAGTTTACATACCCCAGTTCTTAATACCGTGTATTGCCACCTTCAACATCAATGACGACTTGAAGTCTTTTGTGGTAGTTGTAAGTAAATAAGTAAAATTTTGGTCTCATCACTCCAAATGACTTTGTTCCAGAAGTTTTGAGGCTTGTCTCTGTGCTGTTTGGTGTATTGTAAGCAGGATACTTTGTGGCATTTGCGTAGTAATGTCTTTCTTGACCATGCCGCCCGTTTTTCTTCAAGTGCCTCCTTATTGTGCATCTTGAAACAATGACACCACTTTTCCTTCAGAGAGTTATTTGTGTGTTTTTCTTTGCATCCCAAACAATTTTCCTGGCATTTGTGGTTGAAATGTTTTTTTGGTCTACCTGACCTTTTTATTTTTCACTTCTTAACTAGAATTTAAACACTGCTGATCGGCATTCTCAGGTTCATTCTGTTTTATTCAGTTCAATTACATTTTTCGCAGATCCTTCTTTTGCTTTCCCCAGAATATAGAAACGTCAGTGCAGCACTGGATAAGAGATGCAAAGGTCTGTGATGAGCCCAGAAACTCACTGACCTTTTATACAGACACACTGATTACAAGCAAACAGATCACAGGTGAGGACGGTTACCTTTAGTAGCCAATCAAACCCATTTGTGTCAACTTGTGTTATCAGGCAAAGATTACCAGGATTTTGATCAGGGTCATTTGGGTAGTTTCTGTTGACTGTTGAAAAAAAGAGTAAACACATTTGTTTGGCAATAAATGGCTTCACTCAACCACTAACTAAGAGTGAAAGAAAAGTGTTTGTGTTATCATTCATATTCTCTGAAAAATGGCCAAACAAATCACAATTTCTGCCAAAGTCTGTAAACTTATTAGCACATCTGTAGATATCTTTCTGTTTTCCCTCACACATCTTAATAGATAGTGGCACATTAGTTATGGCACCAAGGTCAAAAATGAAAACGCTTACATAGAGTCCTATCTATTCAATCACTGCTTACGTCTATTTGCAGATTACAGCTTTGTGGCCTGAACTTATGTGGCATTTATCTTTTGGAGACTAATGCCCTTAGTAGACTTTGAATTGTCAATAATGTGTTTATAGCCGAGATAAAGGTCTTTGCAGGTTATATTTCACAAATTGTTTATGATCAGCAACCTCCAAAGGAATAGCATTTAAACCAGAATATTTTGGGGTTAAAAGTTATGAAGTGGTCCTTAAAAATCAAGCCTTTATTTAGCAAATGCTTATGGTTTTAATTAAAGTAGAGTTGAAGAAAAAGCACAGTCGAGTTATCATATTGTAAATGCATGAGTATCACAATTTTTATATTCAATCCCATGCCTGATGTAAGAGACGAGTGACCAAGGCATATTCTCCTCAGCCAACGGTAAACAAAACGCATGAACAAAATGGAAACGGGAACATAATACAATTATTGGATTACTGTGTCGAGAGTGTGGCTGTCATGCCAAGACTTCAAGCCCTGGCAATTTAAAGGCACATTTGAGATCGGTTAGTGGCAATCCCAGACCTAAAAAAAGGGGAAATGGAGAAAGGCTGACTACACAGCAACAAAGAGGTCATTTTGAAATCCCACTGACAGTCCTTGGTACTCATAACATCCCAAGGTCAACCTTTAAATGGGGGGCATGATAAACAACATGACAAAGATTAAATATAAAAACAAAGAACACACTGTTCCTGTCTCAGACTGTATGATGATAAAAGGACAGTACAGGACCACCCCTCGAGATCCGATGTGCCAATAACAATTGTTCTAAATGCTAGGCTGTAAGCGAAGCTCACAACATGTCACCCTGTGAGGTCTCTGCTGGTAAACCTGCTAAAAGACTGAGTGTCATTTTACCGGCCACTCATCTTTTCCATGAGATGGCATCAAGGCAGTATGAGTCAGTTGTGAGCACAATGGCACAAACCCTTGGCTAATGCACATTTAACTAAAGCAGAACACTTTAGCTTTTGAATAATATCAAAGCTTAGCACAACTTTTGGACTAATAAAATCTGTTTGCAAACTGAACTGTCACCTCCTTCTTAAAGATTCAATGGCACCTTTGTTATGCTTCTTAAGGCAGCACTGCTCTGATGGAGGAAGGAAAATCTATACTTGTTACATCAAATCCTTTGTGCCTGTTATAGGAAGAGATTTCAATTTACTGAGCATACTCAAGGTAGAAATTATTTATTTGGCTTGGGCAGCCAAACGCAGAGACAAATGGAAAAAGTGAATGAGAGCTAAAAATAAAAGTGCTTCATCATGAGCACAGGTCTTAAAGTCTGACAATATAAAGGTTTGGAGATTAACTGCATAGCACAAAGTTTGAATGGTATTTTAAAATAGCGACAATACAACAACTTTGCAAAGAGTTTGAAAACATATTGTAACCTAAACAATCCTGTCTAGGGTTGTGGCTGTGGTCCATTAGGTTTGCAGGAAAACTTTTGAAAGCTTATGCTGACAGTAGAGCTTGAAAAGCAATAAATAACAAACATGAGTATTTACACTATTGCACTACTGGACTCTGCCCACTGCCACTGCTCAATTTCAAATACCTTTTTGAGCAAAACAGTTATAGTATAGTTTATAGTGTAGTTTATAGTGTATAGTGTAGTGTAGTAGTGGAACCAAGATGTTGGTTTCATGTTATGTGAGGAAAAAGATCTCTGGAGATTTTGATTAATAGTGTACAGTATCTCCATAGACATCTGAATGCCCCACCACCCCAAATACAAAACTGATCAAAGTGGCCTGTGACATCCTATTCTGTCCATGCTCAACACACAAAGAATTAGCTTTTTTCAGCCACATTTTTGTTGCAGGATTTAAAATTCTTACAGGAGCACAACTCAATAACTGTGCCAGGTAATCACTACAGGAGAAGTTGGCTAAGAAAGAAGGTTTACAGTTGCTACCAAAGTAAATTCTCAAAAAGCAAAAAAAAATAAAAATAAAAAAACATATTTTGAGCAACATGTCCATGACATATTGTGTTAGTCTCTGCGTCTGTTGGTACTGCCACCTTGAAATCTTATTGGTTGTGCTTATACATCTAAAAAGTTACAATAAACCTCGGAGTCCTATAGTCTAAACATTCAGATTTGTTGCCTTTATTGTTAAAATTTTTTTAGAAATATTTCTGTATTTTTCACACATCGGTCCTTTTTCTAATGTACAAGCTACATGTCAATAGTGCTGGCAAATAATTAGCTTAATCCCCTGCAGCTCTATGGTGATTTGTTCAGGACCATCACTTGAAAACTTATTCCATTATATAGACCTACCTGAGTGAGTGCATATGTGTAATTGTGAGCAATACCTTTTTCTGCCCCAGCTTCATCCCGCCTCTCCATCAGCAGAAAGCGAGGGCTCTCAGGAAGGAAGGGCAGCACACACAGCTGCAGCAAAGCAGGGACTGCCAGGAAGGAAAACAGGTAGGTCCATCTGGATTCCTGAGGAAAAATATTTACAAATGACTCCATAAATAATCCAGGCTTCATAACTCACTTCATACCAAGAATACACAAAGAACAGCTGGTGTACAACCCTCTACTCCACACAGTGCTGTTTAACACACACCCATGACACCAATCACTTCCATCTCCTTTTATTGTTTATTGCACAGTGCGACATGAATAAAAGATGTGTTTTGGCTCTTCCCTTCCTTCATGTTGCACTCTGCAATAAAATATAATTAGACAACAAAAGTGTGTGTTGAACAGTATCAAATTGTGACCACCAACCCTTTTTTTAAATCGTGTAGAGCACACCTGTTTCGCCATTTAGCTCATACTACATAAGCTACGTAAACCTTTTATGAAAGTACTATTATCCATTATTCAAAAATGTTGAGGAATGTTGTTAAAAAGGTAATTAATACCCTTAACATTTTCCTTCATATAGATGATATTCATTATGATTTTAAGTGTATCTTTGTGATTTTTGGAAGAGCTGATATACGAGACACATCCACGCGTCAAACCTAGATTTGTTTTTTTTATTAAAACCCAACTAAATTATAATGCTGACAGTATAATAAAAAACATCTTAAATAATTTATTCACAAAAACTTTTTTTTAGACATGCAACAATAGCCAGCAGTCTCTTGTTGGTCTGTCGACACAGGGAGTCTCAAAGCAAATAGCAACACTCCAAATCCAATAATCTCCATGGTAACCTTTCCTCCTGGCCTCACCACAGTGCTGCCCTGACACTGTCTGGATCTTAAGTATTCAAGACATTAAATCTTTCTTTTATATCCATGACAATACATCCCTCTGTTCAGTCTTTTCATGTGCCACAGAAACAACCTGTTGTGACACTGATAACAGTTGAACAGCTGAACATTTCCTCTCACAAATAAAATGACATGATTTGAAATAAAAATGATACATGGATGTTCAATTAAGTTGGTCGTTGCCTTAGAAACCAGCAGCAATTAAATCAGATACATACCTAATGCAATGAATATATAAGGTCACATACAAGGTCACGGAGCCCATTACCTCTTCTCTATTAATCAGTCGATTTAATCCTTAATTGAGCATATGCACTGCACTGCACCCTCCCTTTAGCAAGATAAACACGACGTTTTTTTTAAAAAGACCCTATCAGAGGTATGTAATAATAATTGTGCATGCTATTTAGCCTTTCTATACATATTGTCACTTGTGTAAATTAACAGCACATACAGATGCAGCAGATGCCCTGGAGGGAGTACCCTTTGGACTGAAAATGTCAGCTGTGAGCTCATAAAAAGTCTGCTGGGGAACCACTCGCCTATAACCTTTTGTGAGGGAAAAAAAATTGGTCTAGCTGTTAATTTCTATGTGAATAATATAATGTTGTAATTAGCTCAGTACTTATGCACCAAAATGTCATGACCCTTTAACCACAATAATGAGTGCAATCTTGTACAATGGACGTTTGTGAGGTAAGCACTAACAAGAAGAGACTGTAGGTGGTTAAGAATGAGTTGATAAAGAGTTTAACATCTGGAGGATTACACGAGCAACAGAAACAATACAGTGTCATTCTAATTTAGTTAAATATTCATATTCTGCAACATACAGTTTTAACTTTAGTATAGTATAATAATAATATAATAATAATAATATAATAATAATAATTATAATTGTTAAACAATATGGGACATAGTGGAATATTTGTCAAGCAGTGTACTAGATTGGTTGCAGTTCCATTCCAATTACCCTCATCTCTGTACATACTTGCAAAAATAATTATAAAACTTAGATTAACCTTAATATACCTTAAAATAAGTGCTCCTTTGTAACACAAACCTGTTACTGCACTATTAGTTACACCACTTAATGTGTACAATTAAGTATTAAATTCTGCCATTAATCGGACAGATATCTTAAGGTGACATGTCTCCTCAATAAAAAATGAATAACCGATTACACATTTATTGCTGCTTAAAAACAATTCAGTTTGATTATCCTTTAAACCAGTGTAATCTTACAGTTAATCAAATGACCACTGTTATGACCTGGCTTTGTTTTACTCTAATCTCCTGGAGTTATGCACCCACCTCATTCCAGTTCAGTAAAGTCAGCAGCAGCTATTGCATATGGTTTCATAAGACACACTTAATTAGCTGTCAGTCAATCTCTGCATGTCAAAAAATTAAAATGTTATAGCATTTGTGCTGCAGATTTGATATTTACACATTTAACCCTTTTTCTTCAATGCTCTGCAGCTTCTTTTTCAT
Source organism: Neodontobutis hainanensis (assembly GCA_024349245.1). Classification (NCBI taxonomy): domain Eukaryota; kingdom Metazoa; phylum Chordata; class Actinopteri; order Gobiiformes; family Odontobutidae; genus Neodontobutis; species Neodontobutis hainanensis. The sequence continues at coordinate 4,475,436 of JALDNG010000005.1, forward strand.
TGCTGTTTTTTTTCTTTGTTTCTTTTGTTATTATCGGTCAATCTTGACAAATTTTCAATGTTCTTTAAAAAAAATAGAAATAAAAATAGGCCTGTTTAGAAACACACACATTCAATACAAAAAAGGGGTCTGTTTAGTACAACTGCCATGTCAGTAATCTGAGCTGGAATTGTAGATGGCCAAGATTTATAATGAATGTCACCTTCCACATAAGCCTCTTTTACACAAGCTCAGATAGAAAAAATATTGACAGCTGGTCCTTGCAAGTGTAGATTGTTTTCACAGTTTATACTGAGAGAGAATATAAAGCCTAGCTTTTGTAAAGTATAGGTGACCACATAGTTTTTGAATAATGAGGTTTAGGTCATGTGACAGACAGAATGGATGTATGGCCTTTGCAGTAGTATAATATCTCATAGATGGAGGTATGTACATATGGATGAGCAAATTAGTGCAAAGACCTAATAATAAAAGGGAATAAACATGATAAAATAAAGTCTGATACCATGTGGCATGACAACTGTATCGTGAAATAACTTGCATAGGTGAGACCATTCATACATTAACCATAACACCTAATCTCGTTCTACAACTCTAAAAAGCCCAAGATGTAGGAGATTACATATATGTATGGCCAGTCCTTGAATAAAACCTCACTGTTGCAGTACTGTTGATGCATTGTGATGAGTTCAGTGTCTCTGGAGAGTTCAATGACAGGTGCTCCTGCCGTAATGCTGCAATAAACATGTTTCCCTACTGGCAGAAGGTCAGTGGCTGAGCATGAAGGTTAGAGTAATTATCATTTGTCAAAGCTTATCACAATTTTGCACCTCCACATCTGACATCTAAGAATGGCTCCTATTAACAGAAGCCTCTGTTGAGAAGAACCCTGTTTGAGTGTTATAACCAAAGGCCAGCAAAGACCTTGTTGGCATTTTCAGCAGATATGTCACATATGTCTGTGATGAACCTGTCAAATTACAAGCAAAGTGTCACTGAGAGGGGCCATGAATACATAATGATGGCTGTGTGAAGATGCACAATGTGATATTATATTTATAAAGGTTGTCTGCAGATTGAAATGATGGATTGGACAGCCACCCTTATAAATAAGAAATGAACGTCTGCTTTGCTTGAAGCTTGGCCACAAGAGCCAAGTGTAAATATCAATGAAAAGCCAATTGAAGGAATTAGGCGAGGGAACTAAAATTCTCAACTGAAATGATTCAAGGTTTAAGACATTTTTATTTATAAACAAAAAAAGCTTTCTTTACTGACAACAATTTGGGACAAAATGCAAATGATAGCTAAGCAGTTGGTATATGTTTCAGAAATCCCAAAATAATTACTTATCTACATTGCACTGAATAAATGACTAACAATAATTAGTTCCCCCCATAAAGTCTTTCAAGAAAGATGTGTTATGCCATTGCTCAGGAACATGACAATTCCTGGTCAATAACAATTAGAGCCCGACCAATATATCGGTCGGCCGATATTATCAACCAATATCAGACCTCAAATTGCATAGGCAGATTTTATCATTCTATTAAATAAATGTAATGTAACTGTTAAGTATACCAGCATTAAAACGTGTTTATTGAAATATGTTTTTTCTTGCAGTAAACGTATTCTTTATTTTTTAAAACGTGCCGCTGTTGATTATCAAGGCAAAATAATAATTTTAATAATTTCTTAATGTAAGTAAGCTACCAAGTGATAGTTGAATCTTCATAATAGCCACTGTCAAGTGATTAAACTGTATTAACAGGACCAAAAATATCTATTTACAGTTCACTTCCCCCTAATATCAGTATTGGCCCTAAAAAATCCATAACACTCAGGCTTTAATAAAAATGTAAATATAATTTATAATTAGAATTTTAATACAGTGTCAAAAGTCAGCTGTAAGCTAAAATTCATCATAACTGTAACAAGATTGGGGAGCATCTCACTGGTTTTCAGCTCATATCAAATTTGGCTTTCAAAGCAAATTAACCTGAGGCTGCTTCCAGCCTTGAAAGATAAACTTAACATCTATATGAATATTCCAGTGAAATTATAGAGATTACATATAAAACAGCCCAAGTGTATGACAGATGCAGACACACAAATATGCAATAGTTTTACAGTATAATTCCTGCAATAATTAACATGTTCCAGCTTGCAGATTATTAAACTGTTGCAGGAAGTAGCTTAAAAAAGCATGTCAAAAATGCTATCCCATTTCCAATTAATATGAGCCTAAATAAATGCTGTAACATTGACTATGCTTATTTATCACACTAATGACTTGCTTTTTACCAGGTTGTGTATCTAAAATTTTGTTTTTCACTACGTAGCTATGCTACTGATTATTTTCCTATAGGATTATGAACCATTTACAACAGAAGAACACCAGTGTTAGATGAATAGGTCACATAGTTTACAGCTTTACACCAAGCTGGATGTATTGTCCCAGGTTCTAGGTGTTTGTACTCAGGAACAGCCTGCTGTAAAAAGAATATACTGAAAATACGAACATCTTTTTATAGCTTTAGATAAACAGCCTCCCATCCTCAAACATTGTCATTCAATTAAAAGCAATTCTTTATCTCCTCACAGTGTGCAGACCTCAACACTGACCTGCCCCAACAGCTCTGGGAGTCCCAGCACCTGCCCTGTAAAGACTCCTAAGCAGATGAGGATGGAGTTGAACTGGCCGATAAACCCCCTGATGTGTTTTGGGGAGATTTCTCCCAGATACATAGGAAGGGCACTCAAGGCTATACCTGTCAAGAAGAAAAGAAAGTTTTGTGTTATTTACTGTACACCGCTGTCTCAAGGATTTTAATGTAGTTTGTATCTCCAATAACTGTTATTATTTACATTTACATTTTACATTTATTAATTTACCTGACGACTTACATTGTTCTACAGTAATTACCATTGTTACAGCCACTGGAGGCAATGTGGGTTAAGTGTCTTGCCCAAGGACACAACGACAGTATAAACTGTGGGGAGAGTGAGAATCGAACCGCCTACCTTCCGGTTGAAGGATGACTGCTCTACCCAGCATAAATCAATAAAAACTATTGCTTTGCATCTAATGTTTGTGTTTGGGCATTGATGCTAATCACAAAAAGGCACACTCTGTTTGACCAACATCAAAGCTGAGTTATAGTTAATATTTATTCACTAACTTTAATACTTCATCATAGGAAATTGTTAAAGATACATTGAACAGCAGCTTTTTGAAAAAGATGTTAATGTTAATTAATTACAGATGTTTGCTGCCAAGGCCTGCTCCTTATGACGCTAGCAACTAACCAAAGTATTTATGATAATATACAGTACGAATGGCAATGTACATTTTTTCAAACTTAATAAATAATTCAACACATGGAATATGAGTTACAATTTGCATTAGAAAGCACTAGTTTCAAACACAAGAAGATAGAAATTGCTGGTCTAACATATAATGATAAGTTCAAACAATTGCCTGTAATCACTATTTAACAGTGATGTCTGAATGTACAGCTGAACACCTATACAACCTTATGGAACATCTCAAAAGCACAGTGGAACTTAGCATTTACAATTCTTTCTTCTACAATTAGCTCACCTGTTGTACATTCCACATTTGATGAGCTCAGTAAAATATGTGATGCTGCTTTGTGCTTGGGGTAAGTGCATCGGCTCAAAAATTGGCATTTAGTTCCCACTTTTTGAAATTGGATTTTTAACGGTAGCAGTGGCGTGAGTTAAAATTAAACAATAGCTGCAGCTTTAGAGCAGCTGTAACAAAGAACTCCTTCACTCCCGCTTCTAACCCCTCCCCCCTCAACAACATAGAGTCATATCTGCTTTTATTTTATTTAAAAAGTAAAACTGAACCAAATTGCCACTCACAAATGGCAATACGCTAATCATTAGCTACATCAAACCAAAGTCTAGAGCTTACCTTCAAGCTCTGAGATCAGCGTTAAACTTATGTGAATTATGGCAATATTTATGTGCATTCTGCTTCTCTTTTTTCTAATTTACATTTTTCTTTATGGGCTGTTTCATTGTGTACGCAGACATAATCAGCAGATTAAAAAAAGCCACTTTTCTAGTTATTGTTATATCCACAGTTATTGATTAAATGTGGACAAGAAGCCGTGTTGACCATCAGCCAATGGGAGTGTCTTGTTTTTGAGGGCACACTGTATTGCAGGGGTCCTCAACTAAATTTGCTCAAGGGTTAGCTTGTTTCTTTACGGTGCTGCTAAGGCCAGACTTTCAAACTACAATATATAAATAAATATATACTTTTTGTTTTTTAATTAGATTTCTTCACTGTTAAATATCTTTTCTTGTTTTGTTTTTTTACTGAAAACTTTAATAAAATCCAATTCTGCATGAATCCGTACAAAACTTCGACCCCCACGCTTTGGCCCTTATTTACCAAAGTTGCGTAAAAAACGGGTGCAGATACCAGGCCAATCCTGGTGTACGCACAACCATATGTTGATAAATCCAGAGGACTAAAACTGGCATGCTTTGAATGAAACCTCTAAATATTCACTGCTTAGCTGGACTCGCCTATGGAGTTTACGACATTAAGTCATTAAACACAGCAAAACGAGACCCTTCCATAAGCTGGAAATGACCAGATGACCAAGATGAAAGATTATATAGATTTTTGTATTAAAACGTGACAAATGTTTTTTGCTTTAACTTTTAAACAAACATGTTGTCATAACTTTTATCCAAGGAAAAAATAATCCTCATATTACATTAAATTAATAAGCATGTTGAAAAGCACCAGAGAAAAAAAGCCAGAGCGGAGCCCTCAACTGTCCCAAGACTGACTTCCAGACCGAGCCCCAGACCCAGAGTAGCAGGTCGCTACATGGACCAGCTACGTGTGTTTTTGCTTAAATAAACCACAACTTAAGGTTTACTTAGGTGACATTACTTAGCATTATCGTTATAAGGAGTGTAACATTGAAGTGAGTTGTTATTTCTAAATAATGGTTTTGCTGCTTCAGTGCAGACATTAAACTTGTGTAGCCTATTATTACACCAGCTTCTAACCTGGAGTGAGTTTTGAGCTTACATACATTACATACGATTGATAAATGCCAAAGATTGCATGAAAATTGTGACAATTGGCCTCAAAAAGATGAACACTTAGTTTAAGACAAGTCTGACGTGTTATAAAAGTAATAACTTATGGCTCAGAGATGGTTAAGACTCAGGACAATGCCAGCCTCTGTTTAAAGTTTAGCCTCTTTGATAACACAAGTTACTGCTCACATTCTCTCATTTAGGCTACATACTTTTTGTCTGTGTTGAAGAGAGTAAAGCGCACTATCAAACACAGACTTGTTCTTGTTGCGCTCATTAAGCTTCACTCGTTAAGTCCAGGCCAAGCAGGTCTGTGCAGCAAGTGAGACACAGACAGTGAGCGAGTGAACCCTTTGTGTAAAGTGGATTTAAATCCATTGTGCAGTTTAAAATTGTGCTGATTATGTACATCCACCTCCTGAACTGACTGCGACAGTGTTTCGCACTGAGGCCGTAATGGACCATCCCCTGGACGCAGTTAGTCTCGAGTCCTGGCTGGGTGGCCGGATGTAAAGCTGTGGGGGACTGGATGTGGCCCGCAGGTGATGACCACTGCTGTATTGCTGGTACACGCTGAACAGTCTCATGTTTTAAAATTCTTCATAATAAAGGCTGGATGATGTATTAGGGTCCTTGATTATTGTATTACAATATTCTTTAAGATCATTAAAAACTTTTCCTCAAATACAAGAAAAAAATTGCTGCACAAAAAGTACAGAAAGAAAATAGTAATTAGAGATTTAATATAATATCATTTATAATATTATTGTAATTCAGTGATCTGATGTTAAGTGTGTTGCTAAGACTGGACAGGCAAAGAATTTAATTTAATGACTTTTGCTTACAGTGTGTGCTTGTTATGATAATGCCCAAATCATTTTAGTATGGTTTTGTGTGTAAAATAATGCAGCTGTCAAACTTACCCGAGTCTACCCCGATTATGAGACGTCCAATTATAAGCATCTCAAAAGACCTCGATTTCTCGCCAAAGGACAGCAGCACAGCAGCTGTTAGAGCAAAGCAGTTGTTGAGCAGCAGGGTTCCCTTTCTGAAACACAGGGATTTGGAGAAACAAAATAGTATATTAAGGCAAGATAAATGTACAAATAATCAATTGTTCCATAACTGAATGTGGTTTTGTTAGCTACTTTTGGATAGGAAATTTAATTCCAACAGAGAAGCAGGCAGGAGCAATGTCACAAAGACAAAACTATGTTCTGCATATTTTCCAAAATGATAAAGTGATTTGACTCACAATGAACAAACTAACCATTTTCTATTGGACACCTAATATTTCACAGTTGACAGATTTATCTGAGGGTATACATGACGGTTGTTTTTATATCTGGATGTCACGTTTACATAAGGAATGTGTTTGGTCTATACTTTACATATTACCTTTGATACCACTGACCTATGATAATAGCTAATGCATGCATTTGTTTTGCCATAAAGAGTCATACGATACATTTTGAAATGTTTCTGTGTTGAAAAGTATTTGAGTCACTTTTTATGACAGTTTGAAATAATACTATATCTTTTAGGGTTTCTCACTGTCCTCATTTGCCTATTTAACTTTTCACCATCACATCAGAATTTAAAAGGGACAAAACGATCAGAAAATGATGAGAGAATGAATAATTCATTTCAGGCTGAACACAGTCAAGACGTCCACCTGTGAAAACCAGGATGAATCTTGAGAGCATCTTAATTCCATGAAATGATGCTGTAAAAAAGTTCTTGTTCATCCTGCACTCTGTCAGTGACATCTATATAATTAGTGAATAATATATTCCTTTTGAACTTCAAAGATTTCAGGTTGTATTGTATGCTGAGGTGCTAGACATTGTACCTACAGCTCTGCAGGCAAGCACTAACACAGTGAAAACAACTCTTGATTGGATTTCACAATTCACAATAAAATGTCGAACTAAAGTGACTTTGGAGAAAAAAAACTTTATCTGACAAAAACAGGACATCAAAGTATTGAAATATTAATAATCCTGTAACTTATTAAAAAGAGCCTCAAATGATGGATGTGTTATGTGGTAATTACAACACAATGAGCTACTTCATTAGAACTGGTAAATTAGCGGCAGCTTTCTCATTCACACATTTGTGGGTTGAAGAGGCGGGAGGGGAACGCTTGTTTGGATACTGTTATAATCTGATGTAATTTTAACATTTCTATGGTATGTGCCGTCTCAGATTCTTCTGCTCTACGTAGACTTTAAATCATGACAGGTCCGCTTTTTAGCAGCACAAATTAAACAACCCAAAAGTGCGGACATTAGTTCATTGTGAATGTTTTGAATAAACTTGTTGTAGCTAATCAATCTTCATCACTTCTGTTTAGTTGTCTGATAAATTGTGTACTGCGGTTTTGAGGCATGTACTGTATAATACTTGTTGCTCAAAAAGCCAGACAGCTTTTTTACAGAATGCCAGGATGCTGCATAAAAGGAGAAAGAAGCTTAGATTTATGTCATTAGTTGAGCACAAATGGGACACAAGTTTGACTGAGACTGAAAATTATGTAAATAATTCAGAGCATAAAGGGGTTTATAAGCCAGTGGATTGTAGTGATTCTGGGCTAGATTTTCAAGATGTGAAATGCAAAGTGCTTGGCTGACGACGCACTCATTTTTTAGCAGAGTTAGTGACAAAGACAGGACTCACTGGAGTCTGGACTGTCTACGTCTACACACTCATTGAGTTACTATCTTTAGTTAATATCTACAATGTGCCTTTTGCTCTTTGCTTATTACAGTCTATAGCCCATAATAAGCAAGTCTGTTCTAACATCTAACTGCTAACAAGAGTATATTACTGGGTAGTCTCACATAACTGATATTGTCAGAAGCAGAGGCTGTAGATGAGCCTTATGCACTTTTATTTATGTTTAAAGAACATAAAAATATACAGCTTGATATTGTATTTATTAAACTTTTTATACAAACTGATACAAAAAGTATAGATTTGTAGATAGCTTATAGATGTTAGTAAAACTAAAGTTTATAGTCATTTCTGAAAATTGTCATTTTGAGGGGAGCTCTCACAGATCTCAGGTGCGATCAGAGGGAGAGGCTTCAGTTCCACTGAATATTTAGGCTTTAACAGGAATGTGATATTTTTAAATAAAAAAGAGCAGTTTATCTCAGAATTGTCCTGAACAATACAGTGTTCTTGGCCAAAGCAATGGCACAGTTTCACATCAAATATTTGAGTTCTTTTTGTGTTGTATGTTATAAATTAGCTTCAGCTCTGGGCCTAAAGGACATTTTCATTTGTTGTAATCTGCTGCTGCTAGTCTTCTGTGACAGGTTTGCTCTCATGTGTCTCATTAGCTCAATAATGTATTAATGTATAATGGAATTATGTATTAAATATACATTTAGTAAAATGAATTATCAATACATTTTAGATACTTTATATTAATGTATACATATTATAATTGTTTTATTTTTAAATCTCAAATAACGCTCCTTCGATACCTTCAAATACACAAGTGTTATCAGGCCTCAATCCATTTTGCACCAGAATCCTGCCTCAGAATGCCCACAGTGCAGCATGGTGGCTCGTCCACACCTGAGTCAGGTGGAATATGCGTCACTTACTATGAGCCTTTCGCCAGCCGTAAGATCAGGCCCTCTGTCTTTGTTTATGTGTTATCATTTGCACATAATCTTTCTAAGTTAAATTGATGTATTTGTATTGGCTTATCATTTGCGTTTTAATCAATTATTCTGTACAACTTGAGTTGACACCAAAAAAGCCTGCAGGTCTTGGCATAGAGCAGCAGAGTATCGAGTGACATATCCATAAAGTAAATCCTACTGGAGTTACATTGTTAACCCAGATGGGATAAGGAAATGATCTCTGGTATTTGTGCTGCCTAATAGCAAGTGTCTGGAGTAGCTGATCTTATGGGACTGTGATATGGCGCAAATGAATGCTAGGAGGAACACTATATAGCAACAGGAGGGAAATGAAAATATACTGTGGAAATTTCTTGTGTTGGAAAGTCTAGATTTAACTCACATCTGACTGGCTACTTACTACATACTCTACTTCTATCATACAAGGCTCGGCTTTACAATGACTATAATGTAAATACACTTACCTTCCAAGGACTTTGATGATTAAGGAGACAGACAGCGCTCCCACAAGACCCCCAATGGAAAATATAGACACGGTGATGGACCATAGAAGTGTAAGAGACTCTGCACCAATAGGATCCCCATATCTCTCCATCCATGTCTTATTGTAGAAGGCTTTAATGTACTACAATAGAGGAGAAAGGGGACAATGTCACCTTGTAACAACACAGTCTGAAGGCACATAGTGGTCGTCCTTTGTATAGGTTATTATGGATTGTTAAACATATTAAAACTTCAGTTAAAGCATAACTGACTATCCCTAATAACTGATAATTGAATGACTATATAAATGACTGTATATGGATGTGGACAGGATGTACAACTAATTAACTCTGGTGCCTCCGTTTAAACACTGTAGGAAAAAGTGGGACAGCTAAAGCAGAACAAGTCTTGTTAAAAGTAAAAACATTGATAGAAACAGTAAATCTAGCCTTCTCTTGTAAAGTATTAGAAACACCAATGAGAACAGTGGAAGTTAGTGCCTTTGTTTCTAGATATATTTGAACTTTTTCTCTGCCAAAAGAATGCAAACCATACTGTTAGAAATGCCAATACCATTATTGTATATTTTATGTTCTCCTAATATTGTAAAGCTGTGATCAATATATAAGTAAACTAGCAGGAAAGGTTCAAACAAACATCCAACAGGAGAAGCAGCTGGCTAATCCATTTTGTATAAATTCTTTTGGAATAGCAGGAGCAAACGTGAACCCCTACAGTGGTGGAGAGGAGCCAGTGGGCTTCTGAAATAACTTGTGTTCCTGTTTATTGCAGATAAAACAACATAAAATATGAGGCCCAAATTACACAAGATTTTGAAAACAGGCTGCATCTGCAAATGGAAATCATAATTGGGCTGATCAGTACTGACTTCAAAAGATAACCGCCTGATAAACTGTCATTAAACCAGCACTTAAGAAAGATCTGCGTGCAATTTATGTTCCGATTAAAGATCATTAATTGTTTTCAGAGCTCATTATATAAAATGACTCTAAGTGTATTAACTAGCTTGTACTTTTTCTTAGGATTTGGGAAGTTATTTCTTTGTAGTGATCGAGAATTTACTTAAGAGCATAAGTCATGGTAAGAACAAAGCAGAGTTCTGAATTAACAATGAGACTCACTGCGCTTCATTTTAAAGTCATGGCCAGCAGGGTGGTGCTCTCATTAAAAGAACAACCCCAGTCTTCTGCCACTGGAGTGTTCCTGCAATGTTCAGGTAGAACAAGTGTAATGCTTTTCTGAAAACCCTTTAAATGAGCAAAAAGAAGTATATAAAGTATTAGTAAAATATTAGTAAAATATTATTTTTCCTTGTTGCTTGAACCATTAACCAAAGCTCTTGTGCCAACTGAAAATATTAAATCACAAGTGACATCTAAAAACATATTCAATGTACTGACTTACAGGACTTTTAATTATTTCTAGACAAGCACATGGTCAGGTTTAAAAGCATGGCTTCCCCTTTGTATTGGTGTCCAACTAAAACACAATAAAGACTCAAAAGTAAAGGTTTACGAGGCCACTTCTAAGAAAGCTTAAAGCAGCGACAATTTACCAAGAAAATGAAAATTCAACATTTCAGTCCCTCGTAGTCTATTCAATCATTCCATTCCATTTTCTGTGAAAGGAGCATGGACTTGATTTCTTGTAAAGGTTATGGATACATGTAACACAACCTGATGTGGATTTTATGAGAGCTTATTTTAGAAAACTTTAAGAATGAGAATGAAAATAAAAAAATAGATGGGTAGCAATAAACTACTGTTAAAATTTAAACTATTTTGATGTATTCCCCTAATTACCTAATTAAGTATTTATTATAAATTATATGTATAACAATATTATTGGTTTGGTGTCTGTACATTTGGTTTGATGCAAGAGTGTCTTTAAAGGTCTACACGTGTGTCTTTAAGAAACTACACGTAGCGTGTTACGGTCTTCTTAATGAGACGGGGGAGAGATGACATAAGTTTTTCTTCCCACTCCTTTTTGAGCAGATAGTGTCTGTATGGTTTATATTAAATATAAGTTTTATTTATACTTTTTTTTTAAAATAAAACCTTTCATGAAATTTGATGAAATGAAGTGATCACAATAGATGTGTATTTGTTTTATTTATTTTATTTGTGTGTGCTTGTTTGCCGATTTCTTTCATTAATGTATTTTTCACTTGCTTAAAATAAATAAATAAATCACCAAAAATTACAAATAATAAAGTCAATTAAAGCCGGAAGCGGCGATAAAGGCCCTCGCCTCCCTTGCGACCGCGGGGACACATGTACTTGGAGTAATGCATTTCGTGCTTTAAAGCGTAAACTTCACAGTAATGTCAAATAACCGGGCTTGTGCCTCTGCTTGAACCTTCTTCTGACTGGAGCCTGCTTTATCACCTCGGGCCTGTGCTACTGCTAAGGCCTGCTACACCACCTTGTAATTTAGAGTTAAAGGTCTCCACATTCCCTGGTTTTCCTGGGATCTGTATGAACTTTTGAAAATAAGAGATTATGCTTGGGCTAATGCGAGAAAAACAAAGTACTGGCTAGGGTTTGCAATGACTCAGAAAGCGCTGCAACCGCCTGTTAAAAAGTAAAAATGTAAATATTACTTGTCTAAAATAACAAGTTTACCAGTTCCAAAAGATTCTGAGGAGTTTTCCAAAACTCTAGTCTTGGCTCTGGAGGAGCCTCCTCCAAAAGGAAGCATCCTGGAAATTGGAAAAAATTTTTCCCAAAGGAATGGCTGCCTCTTCACAAGCTCATTACGACCACAGCCACAAATGTATCAAAAAAACAAACTGATAACTTTTATTGGCACTCGTGTCTAGATAATACTAAATACTAAACAAATTTGGGGCCTTTTAGAAGAAAACACATTGGGTTTGATCTATTGACGCGAGCGGTGCGATTTAGGTGGTTGCACATTCCACCCCACATGGCGAACTTCCTGTTGAGTTTAGGCTGTGGCTGTCATAGACTTTTTTGTTTGCCCTGAGGTGTCCTATGGATGTTCATTCATTCATTCATCCAAGTTTAATTTTTCTATGTTGGAAAAAATTACTTTCACTTTCCATAGTCCGAATGTATTTTCATTTTCCACTGAGTCATTTCTTTTTATTATTTTTTCAAATACTTAAAATACATAAATTTTTCGCCAGGCTTGAGTTTTGTGGCCAAAAAAATGTACTTTTTGCGCACATTTACTGGGTCAAAATTGAGGATAATTTTGCAGAAGAATTAAAATTTAAAAAATATATAAATTGAGCAAAAACAACAAGAAAAGGCGCAGTCTATTTACCACACAAGTGTTTAGCTCATTTTGTCTAATTTTGGTGTTTGTGGAATGAAGCAGCTATTTTCTGTCAATTTTTAAAAGTGAGGTGTATTCTAAGGCGGTTCACAAAATAAAAAAAATAACTCTAGCAAAAACAATAAACCCTCCCGGTTATCACCGGTCGGGCCTAATTATCACCTTAATCTGAAGGGTTGCCTGAAAGAATGTTTATGATTTCCAAGACTGTTAACAGATGAAAAAAAAATTACTGTCAGTGTTCCACAAAAGGCATTTTGAGGTACTCTGAGTGTTGGACTCACCACAGCAGGAGCGTTGACCACAGAGAGGTTGTAGCCATAAAGAAAGGATGACCCCAGAGCACCGAAAAAGGCCGCGCTCAACAGGCAAGCTGTGACTGGCTGCTATTAAGAGAACACAGCACAAAGACTGATGTTAGACATACATATACATAGATAGACGGACCCTTCTTGGACAGACACATTGTTGCCTTCAAGGACAGACTACACGAAATGAATCTCACTTAAGAAATGTGTGGGATGTAAAAGTAACATTATTGTGATGTATTTCATTATAGTATATAGCTTATTAATCTTCATATAGAGCTACAGTCCTGAGTACAACTGGCTGTTCACTGCACAAACATGTCCACTAATCATTGGGTTAGGGTTTAAACCTAAGTTGAGAGAGAAAGTCGATAACTAGTGTCATGCAACAGATAACCCCAAAGTTACCGAGTACTCTGCAACTCTTCTATCAACATCCCTCTGGAAGGGCTCCTGCCTGCTCATCGAGTTTACTCCAGTCTGATTGCAGTGGCAACACATGTAGCGCCACCTTGACGTCATGACATGGGCTGTGCCAACATAGGAGAGCCGGCCTTAAAGAGACATGCGCCTAATCCCACCGTTTGCTTTCGAGTCATGGTGGGAGCTCAAGAAAACAGCTTGTATAATTTAATTATTGTGTTTCATGTTGCAAACGGGTAAAATGGTAATCTAAATGTATCCACAATACACTGTGTAATGTACAAAATAGTATAATAGGAGCTTTTAAGGTCACGTGCTCCTAATATTCTAATCCAATGGCCAAAAATACACTTACTACTCTACCTGTTAGGACCCAAGCACAAAAGGAATCTCTCCAAACTTCAAGGCTGCTCAATCAAACAGTTTTAAAACAGTATTTTTTAGGCTCCCAATAAGGATAATAAGACATTTTTAAATACTCATAATTTCACTTACAGTTCATGTTGTTTCACTTTATATATATATTATTTATATAAGTGTACATTGTTAATAACATGTTACTGAACTGACTGTATGTGACAGTTTTCTTTCATCCAGGTCCTCTTGAAGAAAAGGTTGAAGCAAAGGCATCTAGACTTCTGAGTTGAACTGGTAAGAGAGCTGAACTTTTATCTTTAGAGTCAGGAGTTTGACCTGAAACTAACTCTAAACCAGGCTGTTCTGGTCTCATAGTCGTTAACTATGAAAGGGCAGTGTGACTCCTGATGTGAGGGTCGTTTAGGCTTGCGTGTGTCATTATTAACACTGTTCCATTCAGTTGTTTGTTGTCCTTCTAGAGTAAAACTTTTTTGATTTAGGTTTTTAAACACTGTTGTACTAGACAACAAGAATCTAAGGCCATCTCCTCTGTGCACAGAAGTTTTTTCTATTTTAACAAAAATGGCTTCCTTCACACCTCTCTCAAACCATCTGGCCTCTCCGGCCAAAATTGAGACATTGCTTGTCCTCAAAGGAATGTCCTTTCTCTTTGAGTTGGAGGTGGACTGCACACTCAGGTCCATAAGGGTTGGATCTTCTGTATAAACCAAGAGGACACAAAAACCAAACAGACAGGATCCAGAGACAAAGGGGAAGGGTGTAGTTATTCCTTATGTCAGGTTAATCTGAACAACTTAAAAGGATTTTCTACAAACACAACATTCTGGTCTACTTTAAACCTGGGAACAATGTGTGTCAAAAACTGGTCCAACCTAAAGACAAGATTCCTCTCTCAAAGAGTAATGTGGTCTATGCGGTTCCGTTTAGTGACAGTTATGTCAGAGAAACGAAACAACAGCTTCACAAGAGCTTCACAGAAGAGCCAACCCTGGTAGAGCTGAGTGTGCAGTCCACCTGCAGCTCAAAGAGAAAGGACATTCCTTTGAGGACAGCAATGTCCATAATTTTGGCCAGAGATGCCAGATAGTTTGAGAGAGGGGTGAAGGAAGCCATTTTTGTTAAAATGGAAAAACCTTCTCTGCACAGAGGAGGTAGCCTCAGATTCTTGTTGCCTAGGATTTACAACAGTGTTTTGAAACCTAAATCAAAACAGTTTCACTCTAAAACAACTACAACAAACACTTGAATGGAACAGTGATAATAACAACTCACATGAGCATAAACGACTCTCAAATCAGGAGTCACACTGCCTTTTCATATATATTGACTATGATACCAGAACTGTCTGGTCCAAAGTTAGTTTCAGGTCAAACCCCTGCCTCTAAAGATAAACGCTCAGCTCTCTTACCAGTTGAACTCAAAATTGACAAAGGGTAATAGACAAGGGATGAAACGTCTTCACCTTGACATCTAAGGCCAGATGCCTTTGCTTTAACTTTTTCTTAGGTGCTACCAAATTCAAAAATATTTAGTCTGTTGTCAAAACAAAAAAAAGGTGCGGCCTAGAACATAAGATTTAGTTGTGATGTGTCAGATTGATGTGACTCACATCTGATAATCCAGTTTGGGTTAGTCTCTAAACAAGCAATGAGCCATTGTGGGCGTTTAGCTGAGAAACCCAGGACCCAAAGACCGACTGAAGTTTGACAGAGAAGCAGTTCGCAGACAAAAATGTTAACACTAATATATATATATATATATATATATATATATATATATATATATATATATATGGTCAGGTGTGAAATAGACCAAATGACCAACATTGACAGTCTCAGTCTAAAGACATAATTAAAAAATGTCTGAATGAAAGAATGAATTTCAAGGGATATTTGCTAAAAGGCTGTGCTTTAATGCCACAATGAATGACGTTATGTCATTGTTTTTTGAGAGCACTTCACACTAGTTTTGTTGTTTTGGGTTTTAGATACAGTTACGATACATGCATTATGTTAGACAATAATCTGATCAGAAATGGCCCAATTGCTTGTGCTATGTGTACATAGCCCAAAGACGTGGAAAAAGATATACCATACCATTTTTTTTGTAGAAGGCCAATATAACATTAGCTATTTTTCTTGTATCTAGCAAGTTTTTAGGTGTGTTAATCGGACATATGTTTTTGTTAAACTATAAGAAAGAGATTTTGTAAGTTTAACATTGAGAACTTTGAATGAAGGTGCAAATCAAATTTAATATAAATGGTACATGATAGCTGTCAAAATATTAGTAATAGTATTGCAACATTATATTTTGGAAGAAAAAAAACTTAAAATAAAGCTGTTAGTTTTGTGATCCTAATGCTTGTCAAAGAAATTGGCAGAGCCATCAGATAGTATTATACAGATATACATGTACTACTTTGAGATTTGAGAATGTATTAACAACTGTTACACCTAAAAACACTATTTCTACTTTCAAAGCCCTAGCTGACAATTGTCAGATGCATATCATTGTAAAAATGCTCAAAGATTGGGACATATAACTGCAGATTTTCCCAAAAGTCAGTAATGCTACTGACACAAATACAAAATGCATTAAAACATCTTAGCTGTTGTTGAAGAAGATTAACTAACCTTCTTGGCAGGGTCACTCATGTTTTGCACAGCTGAGCTGTCCTTTTGCAGTTTGTCCATCTTAAAGTTTTAAACCCCTTGAAAAAAAGGTTATATTATTAGCTTTTACAGAAGGCAAATGAGTAATAACACATTTCACAACAAACAGCAGGAAGTAGAGGGACTGTTGTGCATCCGGTGAACAGGAATAAAGATACTTTTCCAACAAAACAGCTAACAACTGAATACAGAAACACTAGGATTATAGTTTAGAATGTGGTCACAAGTTCAGAATTTACACAAAGCACCAACACTGCAAAATATTAAACTGTTTAGCAATGGGGGCCTTTATGCATTTTCATTTTCCTTTTTTTCTCTCAGACAGTAACCCTCATTTGCACTGCAATGTATTGATGACAAGAGAAGAGTGTGAGTCTGCCACCCAGTGGTGATGAAAACAGCAGCATTTGGCCAAACACATTTTAGTTAAAGATAAGTCTTTTTAGAATAACACACAAATACAACATTTTGTTCTATTTTTCAGGTTGTTGACTGAAATTTTGTATTGTTGGGCTATACAACCGAGCAGACTCACAAGAACAAATAAATGAATACAATCAAATATTTGGTGAAAAAAACCTTTTCAGAAAGAAATTTTGTTAATATGAGCCCTAATTTTAAATAAATAAGTAACTTTATGTCTTATAGAGCTCATGAGGTTAACAAAAGCTGTTAATGCAGATAAGCACTTCCTTTATGTTAACAAACAAAACAGGAACTGTAATGTGTCAAAGGGTGGCGGAGTGTCTGCTTTATCGTCATAGACACAGCCCACAATATTGTCTTTACTCATTGATGTAATGAGAGCAGAATTAGAGAACAGATGACTGCTTCTGCCAACAGGGCAAGTACAAGGGAATGAACTTGCTTATGATGTCATGTCCATTTGGTGACACACTGTGCATCAAAAAAGATCATAATCATGATTGTTACTAAAACTCATTAATTTGTCCTGCAGGATTTTTATTTTGCTTTGTTTCATGATCTAATCCTCAGGTGTCAGAATGTCCGCATAAACCAAAGTCATCTATATGTCTGTGAAGGTTCTCAGTCATCCAGGTCACCTTGAAGAAGGTAGCACCTGAATGGAACAGTGATAATAACGACTCACATGAGTCTCCCATCAGGAGTTACACTGCCCTATCATAGCTAACAACTATGAGAACAGAACAGCCTCTTCCAATCAGAGTTAGTTTCAAGTCAAATCCCTCCCTCTATAGATAAAAGGATAAGTTCTCTTACCAGTTCAACACAGAGTTGAAAAAGTCTCTTGGGATAAGAGACAAAACATCTTCACCTTGAAAACCTAGTCCAGATGCCTTTGCTCCGCCTACACTACAACTTAAAGTGTGTTTTTTTTTTATCTGCACTCTTATTTTATAAGCTTTTAATTTTTCTTATGTTTCTAAATCTAAATCTTGTAAATTGTCTTTTATTTCTGTAAAGCACTTTGAGTTACCCAGTGTATGAAATGTGCTATATAAATAAAATTGCCTTGCCTTGCCTTTGCGTTAACCTTTTCTTAAAATCATCTATATTCAATCATAGTTACACAAATCATGAAAGTGGGACCAGCCCAACAACAGACATGTTAGAAATTGTTCAAAATGTATCTATGTGGCTATGTATGTGTGGTTTAAAAGTAGGGCTGCAACAATTAGTCGACGATGTCGATTATAAAAAATCGTCGACGCAGATTTTAGTTGCCTACGTTTATGTATTTACCTAATAACGCAAGGTATTTACCTGGTTTAATATCCAGAGCCCACACTGCCCCCAGGGGGCAGTGTGGGCTCAGGGAGTGCACGTCTAATGAAGAAGAGGTCAGTGTAGCAAACATAACATCTGTGTCCGAATGCACCCCCTAGTCCCTAAACCCTAAACCCCTCAGTTTATAGTGAAGCACAATTAGTGAATGGTTTCGGGCACTCTATGCTTGTTTTTCTGTCGCCATTAGTCACGTGACTAATTCATTGTGGAAAACTTTTGATTGCACTACATTTCATACAGTAGGTCACCACTACACAATGGCTTAATCACTATATAGTGCACTATATAGTTGGTTGATTCGGACACAGCCAGCGACTTTGTATATTTATCGACTATCCAGACCCTTTTAGCTAAAAAATATAAATAAATAAACGACTAGCGACAAATCCAGTGACTTTTCCTGCTGTTATTGGGGACTTGTTTTTACTTCTTTCAACAAGTGGCGGGTGCTGCCGTGGGCCCCTCCCCCGTCTTGAAGCACTGACAGGCGGCCCAATCAGCACGGAGCAGTACCTCCCAGCTGCAGTCAGAGCAGGAGACGTTCACCTCTCCACGTCTAAAGCATGCATGGATGTATCATTACGGTGGATTGAAAGCTACACATCTAGCTGGCTAGCTTATCAGTCTCAGTCTAAACTGTACACTCAAAAATACAGAAAGGCGAGGGAATCAAACCCTGAAACGGTTGGTTTGTTGGATTGGACAGTCTGTATTGTAAAGCTGATTTCTGTTTCAAACTGATGTAAAAACACATGGCAACTCAAAGTCATACTCAAAAGGCAAAGTCAGTTTCACTCAAAACAAGCTTCCACTATGGTTTATTTATAGTCTCCTACAGCGTTTATTACAATTACATGCACATGGCAAATAATGTAAATAAGGCAATGACATTTAGCTATATATCACAAACAACAGAGCATACTGAAGCAGCTGTCATGTTCCTGCTGGAGCTACAACTGAACACGAACTTTAAAAACACAGAGCCCTCAGAAATGCTCTGTTTACTGTGGACTCACATGTTTTAGAGTTAAGTACATGTATGTGTTAGCTTACTGTCACTAAAGAAGTGTCTATCACTTCTACAAACTTAATGACAGAAGTGTCAAAGTTTATAAATTTAATGTAAAAGCATTTTAATAAGACAAATTATGAACTTCCAGCACAATAATTTTCTTCCTACATTTTCTTTTCTAAAACCTTCACCCATTGCAATACATATACCAATATGCACCAACAACTAAATTGTACCCTACATACAGTAAATAAGAATTGTAACATTGGAGCAAAAAATACATAACTTTTATTTTTCAAAACTACTGCTAATAAAATTATTTGCTCACACACTTTAAAAAATTGCTCAACAAAATCCTACAGTCAGATACAACTATGAGGTCACTTACCAATGCAGTAGCTGTGGATCCTATGCTCACAGAAAACTCACTGTGCTTTCAATATCTCAGCATGCTGGTAATACACAGGGGTGAGTAACTTGTCTCCTCCCCCCGTGCGTGTGCCTTTATGGAACCCGGGAATTTACAACAACAGAAGAGTATTATTTAATAAATTAATTTTGACAGTCTACAGAATACAACTACCCAAGATATCATCAAGCATTATTTGTAACCACTATGCTACTATGAGTGAAATGATAAATGAAAGCTAGCATTAAGATGATTATGACAATGTCTTCAACTGGCCAAACACCCAACTAACATTAAACTAAACAATGATAGCAATGGGCAAAGTGCAGGAAAGATACTAGATGCACACTAGGTAACTCTGAATGGATCATTATTTTAAATGGTTCAGTTAATAGGACTCACTGGCCATAAAAAATATTGATACTAACTGATATACAAGATGTGATATACCAAATAAACCCTGCCCTTACAAACTTAAAACACTAATACTATTAACTATCTAGTGACATTACAACAGTATAAAGTATGATATATTATATGTATTATATACAAAATGCCAAAAGCTAATGGTAAAACTCAATTTAGTGCAGTATTTTTCTCCTACCGTGCATCCAGTCTTGTGTGTCTCTCTGACTTGTCCCTGCTGCATTTTTAAGCAGCATTCCTTCACCTTCTATTTACGAGAACACACCTTTTATCTTTTGCATCTCGCTAAAGTTCAAAAAAATAGTATGGTCTACATTAACAAAGCTCTGTTAGACCGCTTCCAACATAAACTAGTCAATCCACACGATCACCTTGTGGTAGATTCCAAAAGTATCATTACTAGAAAAGGAGAAAACTTGCTACTGTTGCATAATGCAGCACAAGAGCTTGGTCTTTCGGTCCCAAAAGACTTTCCTCGGGCATTCCCTTCGATGATCAATAGCTGCTTTATTCTCTTATGGCTTCACGTTATTCACACTGTCCAAACTAGTGTCTGTCATTAGGGAAAGAAACTGTATTAAAAAGAGGCCAAAACACAAGAGTTTTAGAGCAACATGTGGCCAAACATATTGCTATCTTGAGAAATAGTGTGCTGTATAAACACTGGAGTCCTGGGCTGCCATGAGCAAAAGATATGGCCAAGTAATGAGACACGGGTTAGTAAGATGAACACCCGTACTGGGACAACCTTAGAGACTAGGTAACAGGGATGTTTGCTTTCTCAAGATGTGTAAAAAGCTCTCAAAGGGCAGCGTAAAACATTTTTAAAAGGTCAGCCCCACAATTAGCTATATACAGTATAAAACTCACTTGTAAGTCGCTTTGGATAAACGCATCTGCTAAATTACTAAATGTAAATGTAAAAGCTAATGTTTAAAAAAGCACAATGCTGTCTATAATAACAGGGATACGACAGATGTGATCTGTCCAAAATGAATGTCAGCAGGTGTGTTAAACATTGACACACAACCTTCCTACTGTGTACAAAATAGCTTATATACACTCCCAGAAAGACAAGGTTTATACAATCTTCAAAGTTAATTTAATTTATAAAAAACTTTACTATGTACTAAAAGAACAGTAAAAGAAAACTTACTTGCAAATTAAACTCTGTAATCTTGCTTTCCAACGTGAGGGAAACATGGCAAACTAACGCCAAAAACAAAATTAAAGAATACCATTATCACATGAGTCCAATAAACTAACCTAATTTACTGGGACAGTGGTTATCCAGAGATGTTCGAGACCACTATAAACAGCACAAAATGAGGCCATTGTTCTTTGTATTGAGTTAATAATAAACTATGGGTGAGACAGTGTACAGTGAGTGAGGGAGTGCACATCAAAAGGTCTTTTTTTTAAGTCCTGGTGTACTTTTCAGGTATTTATTCAAGCTTTACTGACTTTTAAAAAAATAAGTAAAAAAAAAAAAAAAAATAGAATTGGGATCCCTTTTAGTGATCGCCAGCACTTACTCAGCCACCCCAAAATGCTCCAAGCTGTAAAAATAAAAAGGGCTGTCCTAAATGACAAACAAACCATTGTGTTGAGCACCATTTTTCGATTTTTTTATTTATCTATCTACAAACAGGACTATAAGGGTAATTATATTTGCCGAACAGTTCATCCTAAACGTTAACTAAGTCCTCATAGGTTTACTTCCTGTAGAAACGTCAGAAGAAGAAATAAGCTAACTACTAGCGTAGAATAACGGATTAGCAAAAGGCTACTTCTTAAAGACACAGGTGCGTTCATTAGGGACTATTGCCGTAAATTACCTCTAACTACATTTAATCACTACATTTAACGACTCACAAAGTTTGATAAATACTTACATAACACCGTAAAGCCGAATCCTTTGGTTTAGGAAACATGGTTTTGACTCGCATTACGGTTAGTCCAGTTTACAAAGTATGAGCTACTCATATTTTGCGAGCAGCTGTCACATTTGAAAGCTATTTTTGACAACAATCGTGTCGGAAAAATACAACAGTGTGAGTAAAAAGTACTTCAGTTTGTGACTGTTTCCCATCATGCATAGTGCTACTGACTAAACTGCGCGTGTATAAAGCACGTTTCAACTTTTAGTCACAAGGAATAACATGAAGGAGGGTTTGTTGCAAAAAAGTGAGCGGTTGTAGACAGAAAAGCAAGAACTTCAATCAATCAATCAATCAATTGTTTTTTATTATTTTATTTTTTGTTAATATAACTTTCAGCCTTGAGGTTACAGGTAATTTACAGGTTAAAAAGGGCCCAATTCTCTAAATTACCCCTTGCCCCTAGCTCTACCCCTTGGCACTCTAAAGAAAGGGGTAAGGGGTAGGGCTAAGATTATAGGCTACCCCTAATAATTGTGTCACAACATTTGTAGAGGCATAGCTGTATAATAAGATAATAATAAATAAATATATAACATAATCTATGAAGGCTACAAGTTTTAGGGTATAAACAGTATAACCTCATGCAGCCTAGTTTATAATGCATATTTTAATACACAACGTAATATTAAGGTCTAAGAATACATCTGTCATTATACAGCGTATGAATAGTTGTGATTATTTTGACTTTAGTCTTACTCTGGACAGTATCAGCTGCTGTTTCCTCACTGTTACAGCCTTAAGACACTGAAGGATCTTTCTTCAACCACAAAAACCAAAAGGACTTTTATCGACGGAAAAACAGACAGCAAAATAGATAAAAAGTTCAAAAAGTTCTGTGAATTACGAGACTGTGATCTGTTAAGGTGAGGCTAGTGTTAGCAAAAAGCAAGTTCAAGATTAAAAAAACATTAAACAGACCAATCGTGAGTTTAAATCTTTATTTTTGACCAAAGGGGTTGAATTGGGATTGTCTTCAGGATGTTTTAATGACACTTTAGTTTACACTACACTTGATACATTGTATCTACCTCCTTGTAAAACAAACTGTAATAACATGTAACTACATAGTTAAATTATATATTTTCTATTGTTATTAATTACTGATTGCTCTTAGTCCTGCTCATGTCATGTCAGTCCTGCTCATGTCATGTCCTTCATGCTAATCCAAACATAGACAAAACTAGTCACTAACTACATTCTGCACTTGGGAACTTCTCATGGGAAGGCATGAACAAGATATGCCTCCTACCACTGTATGCATGGCATTATATAAAATCTTATGTATTGTTTATCTTTGTAAGTAAATCGTCTGTACAATTGTCTACTTGTGTCTGATTTTTTTCATTCTTGCCAGAATTATAACCTGACCATTCATTCCATAATATAGCTCTTTGATTTGAACTAAAAATATATTTTAATAATAGTACATACAAAATGGAATTATGTGTACAAGTACATGTTTACATGTTGTAAGTGGGGTTAGGCTATAGATGTACAATGTAGTTACATGTCATTACAGGTTGTTACACAGTATGTTACATTGTACTTAATAGGATAGATACAGTGTATCAACTGTAGTGTAAAATAAAGTGTTACCAGTAGTTTTGTGTATTTTTTTGTTTATAGTTTTTTTGTTTTGTTTTGTTTCGTTTGTTCGTCATCAATGAAAATGTTGGCAATCTACATTAACATAATCATAAGCCAGCATGTTTTGAACCTTTCTTGATAATGGCTGAGCAACAATTCTTGGAAAAAATTAGCAGGGAGTGGTATCTCATTTTTGGGTGGAACTCCAAATGCATGACATAGCCTATTGTGAATGCTACGCACTCTGTAAAAATTCACTTGTCAATTTTACATGTTATACGTTTGTTTTTGTATTTAAGGTAAAGAAACGATACCAAGAAAGCCTATGTTACATAACAGGGAAATGCCAGTTTGTTGTGTATAGCCCAATTCCTTGAATTCCAGATGTCGCAATCAGTTACAGAGAATTTACTTTGTTCTTTTAACATTTGTTTATTGAATAATTACTACCATAGTCCTAATGTTAGTCAGCTAATAGACAGGTGAAAGTACAGTTAGAGATTTTTGTAATTTATCAAAATGTCACTTTTGGAAGAAGATATCTTATTTTCTTGCACCATGTAGTTTCTAATTGGCCCATGTGTAAATTTTGGCCGACAGATGTGTTTTATTCTCATAAATGCAAATGTTGGATTTATGTGTGTGAATTTTTGTTTTTACTTAACTAGAATTTTTTTGGTACATGTTCACAAATTGTTGGCTATTCTGCAAGTCTACACATGCAGGCTGCAAGCTGCAACATACCTTCAGAAGTTGAAGTTATACTAACGGAGCCTATGCCTAAAGCACGTTTCAATTTAATCACGAGGTAAGTTATTTTTAACCTCTTGATGTGAAGAAGACATATTTCAGTTTACAAAATGAAACAATTCATTCAGATTTCTATTACTCATTGACTTATAGGATACAATAAAGTAGACACCAGGTGCATTGCTCATGGCTTGTGCAACAGAAATGAAATGGGCTACAATTAGGCAAATTACTACAATGTCAATGTTAATTCTAACTTTTTGTTTCACAAGGCCCTCCCTTGACGCGTTACCATGCTGTCCTTACTCACTAATATAATTTACTTTAGTGAGGTGAGGTTTGCAACAACCCATTGGTACTTTTTTGTTTTTGATCATTTTATTTCAAAACAGCCAAGTTAGACCATGAAATCGGGTGTATTAGAGGTTAGTGACCCTGTTTAGAGAAGCAGGTTTAGTCCAGAATTAGAGTATATTAACCCTGGAAAAAGGGAAACTGGGTTTTCATTTTTGCAGACGGAGTAAATCTGAAATTTACAGTAACTAAGGGAACTTGCTCTGTGAACTTAACCTGTCCGTGGCAGGTGTTATTTCTCCAACCCAGAGTCTCCTCCTTTGTTGCGCCATAAGAAACTCTGATTGGATGATCCATTTCCTCATTCACAACAATACTAAAAAAAATACACTTTAAACACATTGACAATAGGTCAACAGTGAATTAGTTAACTTTTATTACTTTTATACAAGTATAGTCCTTAAGAAACTCCCTTCATTACATCTGAACTAATAATCCTTATCCTTGCATTAGTAGATAATCATTCTATAAAACATGATTAAGTTATTTTACTGCAGAACCTTAACACCTTTTAGTTAATGTCAGGTTGTTCATCTGCGTTACACTGTTACTGAAGTATAAAATTTACTGAGATTTTCCCAAAAACACAAGATCAAAGCAGTGCAGTCACATTCATTAAATGTAATTAAATTGTATAAAATGAAATTAGTCAAAGTTTAATATTTAATAGTTTGTATTGTAACAATTATCTTTCAAGTTTTAGCCTGTGAAGCTATTTATATTTGCAACTTTTAAAAATATTTTAAAGCTGTCCATAATCACATGACTGTACTCGAACATGGTAGCTGCCATTTGATTACCGTTGCCATGGTGGATCCTCTTTTTCTGGCTCCATTGATAGACCCGTTTCCCCAGCTAAACAAACAGAATAAACCCTTAACTCTAAACCAGTCTTATAAAACAAGAAACTGAGTTGTTCAACCTCCTTTGTAAAACAGGGCCAGTGTCTTCCTTTTTTTTGGACAAACCCTAAACACAGTCCCAAAATGCATTGTGGGTTTCTCTGCAATACAGTTGATAGTGCACATAAACAGGACATGAATAAAAGTGATTTTATTTTCATTATTTGCTTCCAACTTGGAAGTAATGCATAAAGACATGAAAAAATATGTGAGAAGGGTAGT
Organism: Neodontobutis hainanensis; assembly: GCA_024349245.1. NCBI lineage: Eukaryota > Metazoa > Chordata > Actinopteri > Gobiiformes > Odontobutidae > Neodontobutis > Neodontobutis hainanensis. The sequence continues at coordinate 4,501,158 of JALDNG010000005.1, forward strand.
GGGCCAAAACAAATACACAGCAAGCTCAAGTCACCCACATCCACTGAATAGACAGTATCTTGATTGCATACACACACTTGATCCCCCAATCTAACAGTAAGTGCTCTAAACCACACAATGTTTAAAACAGTACAAAGCAAAAAAAGAAACACCCATCTATTAATTAATGAAAATGGACAAAAATGACAGACAACTGTAATTTACGTAGGAATGTAACCAAAAGAATGTATTTCTTTCACACAACTTACTTTTGGTTCATCCTTTCACTGAGGATGTTTTAGCTGGATCTTACTGAAGGCTATTACCTATGGAATGTTGAGCTTTCAATAACTTCAGAAAAAGAATATAACTTCAGAAAATTCATTGAAGCTCAAGGCGGTGTAACACCACCAATGAATAATATTTTATTGTGTGATAGCCACCTTTGTATTAGTTAAGATTATATAGACAAGACAAACTGGGCAGTTTCTGAGGGAGCGTTTTCTGGCATTAACCATTTCCATTTTAGCTTTTTTACACAGGCACAAGGAGACCCTTCCCCCACCATTTAGAAAATCAAAAATGCAAAAAGACTGAAGTCTACAGTAGTCCTTGTTCTAGAGATACAAATGCAGTGCCTGCTTACAGCTCAGTATGTAATAGTCCATTGCTTGACGTTGGCGTCGGGAGAGGTTGTGACTAGGGTGTTCTGGTCAATCCAGGCGAGGCTACTTACATGGTGCAGCCGATGAGTATCTGAAAAAAATAAAATAATAATTTTGTTTATTTCGATGCACACTTATACCTGTATATTGCGTTTATTTAAAATGTTTGAAGTGGGTCTATACCTCTGCTCTGTGTATATAAAACTATAGAAAAATGCATACCTGGAAGTTTAATCCTTTTGTCCGGATCACTAATATCCCAGACAAACACAAGCATGTCCATTCCACTGGTGGCAATGTGCTCATTATTAGGTGCCCAAGCCAAGGTGACTGGCCTTGCATGGTGTCCATAAAAATTGTTTTTGACCTACAGATACAGAAGCAACTAAATTACAAACTGAAACTGCCATAGTTGTATTGAGGAGTGTCAAATACTTACAGAGTAGCCATCTGCCACATTAAAGACAGTGAGAACCTTTGCGCCGTCAAGCACAGCCAGGTAGGCTCCATCATGAGAGTAGGCCATGTCTATGATCCCACCTTGAGCCTCTAAAACCTGATTATCAGCTTTCAGAGTACTTCCCTGAACTGAGTACATATGGATTTTCCCCTCCTAATAAAAGAAAACAAAAAGCTCAGTTTTTGTTTAAACTGTATTTAAAAAAATAAAATAAATAAAAAATAAGGGTAGAGTTTCTTCTGATGTTTTTATGCCACCAGGTAATGTTGATGATCAGCCAAATGTTTCCCAATCCTAGCAATATAATCTGTTGCAAAATGCTGACTTACAGAGTCGCCCACCACAGCAGTGGAGCCCCCGGGGTGAATACTTCCAACTTCAGGTTCATAGCCAAGATTGTCTAATGTGAAGACTTTTTTTTTATCTTTCAGCAGCACAACCTGTAGATATCAAATACAATATTAATTTTGTATTAAAAAAAAAAAAAAAAAACACAACACTTAAATACTGTCATAAGATAAAAAATGTATTGTAATATACACACACACCTAAAGGATTATTAGGAACACCATACTAAAGCCGTGTTTGAACCCCCTTTCACCTTCAGAACTGCCTTAATTCTATGTGGCAATGATTCAACAAGGTGCTGAAAGCATTCTTTAGAAATGTTGGCCCATATTGATAGGATAGCATCTTGCAGTTGATGGAGATTTGTGGGATGCACATCCAGGCCACAAAGTTCCCGTTCCAACACATCTCAAAGATGCTCTATTGGGTTGAGATCTGGTGACTGTGGGGGCCATTTTTATACAGTGAACTAATTGTCACGTTCAAGAAACCAATTTGAAATGATTCGATCTTTGTGACATGGTGTATTATCCTGCTGGAAGTAGCCATCAGAGGATGGGTACATGGTGGCCATAAAGAGATGAACATGGTCAGAAACAATGCTCAGGTAGGCTGTGGCATTTAAATGATGCCCAATCGGCACTAAGGAGCCTAAAGTGTGCCAAGAAAACATCCCCCACACCATTACACCACCACCACCAGCCTGCACAGTAGTAACAAAGCATGATGGATCCATGTTCTCATTCTGTTTACGCCAAATCCTGACTCTACCATCTGAATGTCTCAACAGAAATATAGACTCATCAGACCAGGCAACATTTTTCCAGTCCTCAACTCTCCAATTTTGGTGAGCTCGTGCAAATTGTAGCCTCTTTTTCCTATTTGTAGTGGAGGTGAGTGGTACTCGTTGGGGTCTTCTGCTGTTGAAGCCCATCCGCATCAAGGTTGTGCGTGTTGTGGCTTCACAAATGCTTTATTGCATACCTCGTTTGTAACGAGTGGTTATTTCAGTCAAAGTTGAACTTCTATCAGCTTGAATCAGTCGGCCCATTCTCCTCTGACCTCTAGCATCAACAAGGAATTTTCGCCCACAGGACTGCCGCATACTGGATGTTTTTCCCTTTTCACACCATTCTTTGTAAACCTTAGAAATGATTGTGTGTGAAAATCCCAGCAACTGAGCAGATTGTGAAATACTCAGACCGGCCTGTCTGGCACCAACAACCATGCCACGCTCAAAATTGCTTAAATAACCTTTCGTTCCCATTCTGACATTCAGTTTGGAGTTCAGGAGATAGTCTTGACCAGGACCACACCCCTAAATGCACTGAAGCAACTGCCATGTGATTGGTTGATTAGATTCTTGCATTAATGAGAAATTGAACAGGTGTTCCTAATAATCCTTTAGGTGACTGTATTAAAGTAAATAGAGGCAAACTTAAAAACCTGGCCAATGCACACAGCAAGGGACAGCCCTCCTTTTGCCACAGATACACTTTTAGGCTGTACATCCATCTTCACCACATCAGTACCACTAAAAATACACATGGTTAAAAGTAGAAATTAACAACACAGCTGTACTTTTATGAGCCCTACATACTATCGCAGCAGTTTGTATTACCTACCTGTACTCCTTCTTGTTGATGTTACTGAAGCGCAGTGTATCATCCATGCTGCACGTCACCAGCTCATTGGCCTCATTTACCATCATTTTGCTAACCTGGTTGGTGTGGCCTTTTCCTGAGAAGCAGTCATTCTGCCCAGTTTCTGAATCCCAATAAGGTACAGCAGGGGTTAAGAAAAACATGAAATGCACGCCAAACAAACATTTTTTTTTTGGGTGTGCAGCCCATCAAAATACCAACAGGAATCCAGCAAGGCAAAGGTTGACGTACTTTTGCATCTGCAGCATTTCTTGCATTATCAATTTTGCTCTCTAGTAGTCCAGTTTGGGAAGACACAATTTTAATTTTGTTTAACTTCAATATGCATTTTCACTAACAGTTTGAGTAATAAAAAGGATATTGATGTGACCATCGTGACTCCCAGAGTAGATGTATTTACGACCTTCATTTTTGTGAACCGTCACACACTGGATAGATTTGCTGTGACCCTGTAAAATGTCAACATTAGTATTTAAAAGAATACAAAAAATTTTTAATTAAAAAAAGAAATTAAAGGATATATAATATCCTTTAATTGCTTTTAATGTTCAACCTTGACAATACGAAGAGGGCGATCAGGGTTGTTCTTGTCCAAGTAGTTAATGTTTCCTGACAGAGAAATGCTGAGAAGGTGGTCCTTCTGCCACAGGCAGCCCAGCTGCTGGTCTGTCACATCACTACCCAAGTTGAATGTAGTGACTGCCGTACCAGTACCAACATCCCAGAGCTTCACGGTCTTGTCCCCCGAGGCAGAGATCAGTTGGGAACTGTCGGTGCTCCAGCTGAGCTAAAAAGGAGGCCAGAAGGAAAAAAAACAGTTATTAAAATATTATTAGAATTTGAATATTGCAGACTTTACCACAAGAAAATTTCTAGAACAGAAAAAAAAATCTAATTATATAAACCGAAGATTCACCACCCCTAAACTGTACAGCATTGGAAGCCAATAATTTACCTCTTCTAAGATGAATTATATTAAAGCAAAGACAAATGAAATAAGAAATAAACCATTGGGTACAAACATTATAGCCTGCTTAAATACAGCATGTGATTTTATTGGTTCTTGACAAAAAGGACAAAAATCCTTACAGCATAGATTCCTCCTTTGTGGGCCTTCTCTCCACCTAGAGAACGTACAAGCTCGCCTTTTTGTCCATCATAGAGGAAAATCTGCAAAAGATGTTTAGTTTGTTAGTATACATTTTCCACACAGCACCTCATTAATTATTGCATTACATACTTGACCATCAGCCCCAGCAGTGGCAAAATGACTTCCATCTGGAGAAAACCGCACACAGTTGACAAACTGGTTGTGGTCCTTTAGCAGCAGTGAGACACACACAAGAACAAAAAAAAAAAAAAACAACAAATGTTACTAGGTTCTTTTGATCAATCTTAGGTACACCTTTTGTACTCCAGGGTACCAAGATGTGCATTTTAAGAATAACCGTTCAGTTTGTAGGTATTTAGGTTATCTCTACACCAAAATATAAGCAAAAAAAAACTGGTCTTAGAAAAAGTGCAGTCAACAGTTACCCATTTAAAAAGGAGACATTCAATGCAAAAAACACTTTTACATACATTGTGTGTTTGGGGTCTCTACTAATTCAAAGTGTGAAACAAAGCAACTGCCGGATCTCTCTTATGGGGCCGAGTCTCTCAACTTGGCTCGTTACTCAAAACTTCAACAAAAATCTAAGGAGGCAGGGTTAAAAAGGCCAGCAGCCAAAACAGACTGTTCAGAAGGGGTCACTTCAAAAGGGGGATTTCCAGGTCTCCTATATAACCTCAAACATTTTGAATGAAACACACACTTCACTCACTCAGAACTACGATTTAATTGAATAAGGGGCATTAAATGTCTCCTTTAATCATTATTTGTGGGTTTAGAAAGGTTTTTTAAAAAGAGGGATATCCAAAGACATTTAAAATGGTTATAAAACTGCTACAACTTACACGTAGTGTGAACTTGAACTTAAAAGGAGGGCCTTCAAAAAAAGAAGCGGTGGTATCATCGCTGGCAGTGGCAATGCGGTATGGGCGCTTCTGTCTGATGTCTACACTGTTGATCAGTTTGGAATGACCAGAAAGGTCACCCACTGAGGAACCAGAGTCCCAAAGAAAGACGGCTCCAAACCTACAATAACAAGCAGACAATTTTAGAATTTGATTACAAATAATTTACAAAAATGTATAGGTAAACAAAAACGTTTTTATGCATTATTGTATTTATTATTTTCACGTTTATCATGCCCCCAAATATCTTTTTGGGAGAAATAAATCAAATAAATATCAAACCAAATCTTTATTTCATTTATTTGATTGGGACAGTACATGTTAAAAACATACATTAGACACAGCCATCTGGTTGTGAACATCCCAGATTATAGCTGTAGTGAAATTTCCATCCAATGTACCAAGATTTTCACACATTCAATGCTATACTCTGGGTTTGATAATTTCTGTCATTCAAGGAACAATGACATAAAATACTCACTTTTCTCGGCCCTCTCCAACAATGGCAATCCTTTTGCTGTCCTCAGTCCATGCAATGTCCCGAATCTTGCCTGATATAGGGGTGTACTCATACTTTAGTAGGTGCTCCTTCTGTGTGGTGTCCCAGATACGGATCTTTCCGGATGCATCTGGAGGATTTAAAAAAAAAAAAAAATTAAATAAATGTTGCTATGTCATTCTAGCAGACCAGTTAGAATAATGTTTAGAGGTTTATGCCATTTACCTCCAGATGCAATGTAAAATCCACTGGGGGCATACTTTGCCACATTAACAGGATGGGCATGCTCAGTGTAAATATCTGCTATTGCCGGATTCTGTAGCAGATAAACAACATATTTTGAATTAAATGAGGAAACAGTTTGTTGATCAAGTGACTAACTTGACTGAGTATCTGGAAAGTTTGAAACATGTATAAAGCACTTTTTTCGTGGTTGATAACCCACAAAAATAGTAATAGATAGTAATAGAAGATAGTAATAGTAATAGAAGAAAAAGTTGTAGAACAAATGTTTGAATTACATCAATGTTCCTGATGATGACACATTTGCCATTGGTGTAGAGAAAATTGTTGCCTTTGGGGTCCCCACCAATGACCTTTGCAACTCCCCTCTCCATCTGTGGGAGACTGGCAAAAGTGTGTTCTGGAAGCAAGCAAGAGAAAGAAATAAAATATATATATATATATATATATATATATATATTAGACATATGCTTATTATTACAGATGCTAAGGAACAAGTCGATCACGCTGTGTTTATATATAAAAAAAAAGAAAAAAAAAGGGAAAAAAATACAAAAAATGTCAAATGATTTATTTTAGTAATCTTTTAAATACAGTAAACACTGCAGCTTACTCTTTGTAATAGTTTTGCAATACTGTGTATATTTTATGAACTACTTGCTTGATCTAAAAGAAAAAGTTAAATTTGCGAAGGGCATAAGTAGGCTAATCGAGCTGCAATCACAGTTTTGGGGAGTAACTTCCTCAGTTTGCAACTCTGAGCAGCCCCTGCCTGAACATGCCATAACAATGCTACATGAGCACAAATATTCCCTGTATGTAGCTACTACGAAGAGACAGTAGCTCGGATGGCTAACGAAAGCATACAAACGCCCTATTAGAGCTTCATTTAAGTCATGATATAGCCATATACACAACTAAAAAAGGACCACACAACTACTTTATCGGGTTTGGCAAATGTATTTTTGTCTGTCCTACGTAGATTATTTTAACAATACAACTATGGGCGAGGCTAGCTAGCAGCTGGCTAACTTCCACTATTCAAAAAGATCACTGAAATTACAAGGTTTCTTTGTTATTTCTTTCAGCTGCTGGTATTATAGTCGAACACACTTACTCAATTTATATGGCATTTTCCTGATGCTTGTCTGGACTACGTTACTCTTCCAGATGAATGAAATAGTGGACAGTACGGCTCCCCGGTAGCGCACTCCCTAGTCACACAAACACGGAAGAGACAGCAGCTCTCGCTTTGCCCATATATAGTCAACTCAGCTAATACGCAGCTACTGTAACTTGGGTGGGTTTTACCCTGGGAGTCATCTCTCAGACTCCGTTATATGTTATATCAACACATCCATTAAGCACATACGTCATTTGTTTTTTCGTAGTATTATTATATTGTGTTAAAAATGTTTCAATATGCACTGCTTATTATTTCCTAATAGTTTTTCTAATAAAGCGTCTATATCCTGAAAGGATGTACTCAGGGCACAATATCCTAAAACGACTTCCTTATAAAAGAAATAATTTGAGCCAAAATTATTCACCAATTTAAATTCCTAAAAAGGTATTCGCTTATTACTAAGTCATACTGCTGACCATGTTTGTCACCCAATGGCAGCCTGTGCATCACAAGGCATTTATTTCACTTACCTGGAATAGGACCAAACGGGAATCCCCTGACTTGCTTTACTTGTGAGAACGAACAGTATATTTGGTGTTTTTATTATTAAAAGAATACGTTTTGTTACTTTGCATTTGTATATTTTCTTTTATTAGATAGAAAATACAAGGGAATTATGAGGCAGAGAAACAAAGAAAGAAGACTTTTGATGCAGTTCATTTATTTATTTATTGATTAGTTTATTTATTTTTGGACCAACATCTTACATAGGGTTATGTTTTTCTCATATAGCTCATGTACAAATGGTTACTCTTATTTATCCTCGCTAACACTATTGCATAATTTCTGAAAAGGGACCTGTGAATCATGCGGTAAGACAGGACTGGACTCCGGTCCAATAGTGACCATCCATAGTGGCGACCATAAAGCGTAAAAACTGTTCTCATTAAAGACACTTGGGGGCGCAGTTTTCATACTGACGAGCAGAATCAACCGTACACTGCTGCGCGCCAGAAGAAGTACCGCCAGGTCCTAAGCTGCGTGGTTTATAAGGATGGCGACCGCCTTGAAAGCAAGCATAGTAACATTGGTCAAGGTGAGAGTACGATTGGTGATTGTTTTTATAATCTGACCAAAAATGTAATCGTTGTATTTTAAACGTTCTGTAATGTTTCCCAAGTAAGCGGTAGTAACTTTCTGTGACATCACTTTTACGGAAGCTAGCCAACCTTAATGTTAGTGTGTAACTGACATAACGCTACCTACCCTAAATAAATGGCACATTATAAACTAAATCTCAGACGTTTATAGGGAATCAAATCTAAACAACAGACGGATAGCTATATAGACCAAAGGATTTTGTATTTTTTTTCCTTAATAATTGATGTCCTCTCCCCTTTTGATCTGTTATCCCAGTGTCCGCTGTCGCTCCCACATTGTGCTCTTTATGTCACCCGCATAATTTTCTTACATTGTTGGTAGGTTTTAGAGGGTTGTAACTTTGCAACAGAAATAGTTGACATGAGTGAGTGCGGCTACATGTTTATAATAAATTGACCACCAGTGACAGGTATTTGTTGTATGTGTATGGTTGGAGTTAAACATGTAACTAAAAGAAACGTACTGTATACCTTATGACATATACGAAGTTTCAATGTTGAATAATCAAATATTTTCTGCCTGAAATCTGTTATTTAAATCTGTAATTTAAAACATACAGGGCCTGAGTGGTCCACAATGGCAGCGGTTGGCCTCTCGACCCCTCAGTGTGACTGCAGGGCTCTGTGGCCCAGAAAAACCACCAGCTCGAGCAGATGCAACCTTCAAAGTCACAATGCTGCCCGGAGACGGAGTGGGACCAGAACTAATGACTGCTGTCAAAGATGTTTTTAAGGTAGGTTTTTAAATTGTTAATATAGCAGTTGCTTGATTTAACGACACAATACACCTCTCCAGTGATGCTCACCATCAAGGTAAAGCGTAATACAGGGTTTTCTCTTTAACGTAAACTGCTTGTTTGGATTTGCGGTATTGTCTTCTGTGAGCTGAAGGGTACATAAATAAATAGGAAACTTCCACATTGCTAACATACAGTCATAACCCAGTGTAAGCTAAGTCAGAACAGAAATATATTTTTTGATTGTTTGAATAGCCCATATACACACACACAAACATCATATTGGTTATTACGATGGTTATTGTTCTACTTAGATTTGAACAGAAGTGTCTTTAATCCTGTTTCTTTAGGCTGGTGATATTCCTGTTGAATTTGAGGAGTTTCATCTGAGTGAGGTGCAGAATATGGCCAGTGAGGAGAAACTGGAAGAAGTGTTGACATCAATGAAGAACAACAGGGTGGCAATCAAAGGTACTTTTATTTTTTCTGTAACTGTTTTCACATCAGCCAACAACTTCTTTTTTATTCATTCATTCATTCATTCATTCATGGCTTTATCAGAAAGGATATGTATTGTGTACCTGGCCCTAATGGAAACCAGTGCACTATGTTTACCGTGGGAACACACGTACTTACAGTTGGCAAAGCAGAAAGTTACAAAAGGACACACGCTACAGTGCTGTTAACCAGGCTATAACTTACATATACAGTAGTATATTAAGTTATTCTCTCTATGATAAAAAGAGGAATATGAATCTTATCAGATAGTGAGAAACAAAGCTGGGAATAAAGGTTAAAGTTACCTAAAATGTATATATATGTTTATATATGGTTTATCATCCAGGAAAGATTCACACACCCATGGAGTTCAAAGGGGAGCTGGCTTCGTATGAGATGAGACTGAGGTATAATCCATATTTTTGTGAACATTTTATGTATAAATGTTTTTTTTTTTTTGTTGCTCAAATAAACCTCATTTCCTCCTCAGACGTAAACTGGACCTGTTTGCAAATGTGGTGCATGTGAACAGCCTGCCAGGCTACAATACTCGTCACAACAACTTGGACCTTGTCATAATTCGTGAACAGACTGAAGGAGAGTACAGCTCCCTGGAGCATGAGGTAAATGTTGTGTGTTGCTTTCAGTGGACTAAAAGAGTGGTTTTCAACCCACATGAAAACTTATACTCTTATTGGCTTTTGGAAAAAACCCTAACAAAAACAGTTAATAGAAGCTCTTGAGTTGAGTTGTGTTTTATCTGTGTCTTTGCTTTAGGGCTAGCTTCATGCAAGATTTAGTCATGTGCTGCTCAAAACAAAAATACATTTGAATAATGCTCCCTCTGATACATTTTTCTTTATTTAGAGTGTTTCAGGTGTGATTGAATGTCTGAAAATTATCACCAGAGAAAAATCACGCCGCATTGCCAAGTTTGCCTTTGATTATGCCACAAAAAAGGGCCGAAATAAGGTCACTGCTGTTCACAAGGCTAACATTATGTAAGTAGCGCAAAGCACTACTTTTTGGAGGCATCTCTTTTCTACCTTGGTGTATTCATTTTTATTTATTTTTTATTTAGTTATTGTCTGTCACAAGAATTGTAACAATGACATTTTGTTCAGAGCATTCATTCACAGCATGATGTTGATTGTGTTATTACAGGAAGCTAGGTGATGGCCTGTTTCTGCAATGCTGTGCAGAGGTGGCACAGCTGTATCCCAAAATCAAATATGAGACCATAATCATTGATAACTGTTGCATGCAGGTAGCACTCAAATCAACATAATATCAAGTTTTATGCTTAGACTACTTAATTTTTTAATTTCCGCTATTTATTTTATACAGCTTGTACAAAACCCTTATCAGTTTGACGTCTTGGTGATGCCAAACCTTTACGGTAATATTATTGATAACCTGGCAGCAGGGCTTGTTGGTGGAGCAGGTGTTGTTCCTGGGGAAAGTTATAGTGCAGAGTATGCCGTCTTTGAGACTGTAAGTGTATACACATCTTACACAAGTTTTGTTTGTTTTTTGTCATTCTTAATTACTTCTGTCTCATTTAGGGTGCACGCCATCCTTTTGCTCAAGCTGTAGGAAGGAACATTGCCAACCCCACTGCCATGCTGCTTAGTGCTGCTAACATGCTCAGGCACTTAAAGTAAGCACAACATTGTAAAGTAGCACCGTGAATACATTTGTCCTGTTCTGACTTAGTGGTGTTGGTGGCATAGGGGCCTCTTTGTCTGAATGCAGACGTGTGGAAGACTGTTTCTGTCATATACTGATTGTTCTTGTGTCACGTTGTAGCCTGGAATACCACTCTCAAATGGTGTCAGATGCTGTCAAGAGGGTAATCAAACAAGGAAAGGTAAGTGTGTTTGCGTTGTGTTTGCATCTTAGCGCAAATATGTATTGTATTATGCCAGGATATGCAACAACAACTATAATAACAGAACTAACAGTCATAATATAATTATACCTGCTGATTGTACTAAATGGCTTTGGGCTAATGCACATGAATAACTCTGCTACCTTGTGCTTCTAAATGAATGTGTTGCTCACCTGCGTTAATAGGTTGGTAACCACGCATAACAAAGTGTCAAAATGCTACAGGCATTCTGAAAAAGGGAAATATTATATTAATTGAGGCAGCTTCATCTACTGCACACTGATTGGAGCATGGAACCAAAAATCTATTTTGCATTTAACATCAGATATAATCTCCCAAAAGCCTTTGTCTAATAATCTTCAATGTATAATTAGGAATATTTCTGAGCTTTCCAATCTTTGGGTCTAACCAGTCATTGTGCACTTTCTCCCTTTCATGCACATATTATGTTTTATCAAGCTTTCATTTAGATTAGATATATTTGTCCCTTCAGATGGCTTTAAAATCTGTCAATTTACTTCATAATATGATCATAATGTGATGGATTTTAAAGGGCATTTGATGGAGAAATATGACTGCTTGTTGTCAGAGCCCTTTCTCCCCCTTTTCCCTGTATTTAATTTCACCCTCTCCTTGTTCCCCATTGTCCTTTGTCTGTGTGTGTGCTGTCTGCGTGCACCTCCCAGGTACGGACACGAGACCTCGGGGGGTACTCTACGACAGGCGACCTTGTGCGTGCTGTGGTGGAAAACCTGCGTCAACAACCTGTTTAATAAGTTGTTCCCTGCTCATCACTGACATTAGCTTGTATCACACATTTTCTTAAGATGAGCTGCATACATGTTAAGACTAATTTCCCCTTTTAATATTTTTTACATTTGTGCTACATAGTTTGGAAAATAAAGTAACTGGTGGATAATATTCATATCTAATGCATCTTACTGAAACAGTGCTGTCCTGTATTTAGGTTTCATCTTAATGAATTATAACCTTGCTGATTTTTTTTAATCATTCATTTCAGTGTTTTGTGTTTGAGTTTTTTTTAACACCATATCTGGACACTGGCTAAATCCAAATGCCTTCTGAATTTGTTTCTCGGCTGTTTTGTTTTCTTGACTATACAGACTACCTCCTCTACAAAAATAAACTTAATAGTCCTTTTTATATTGGCATAGTGCCTTTGCCAAAGACATAATGTCTAACATCATCAATTAATAGCCACAATTTCTCTTCTATTAAAGTGCCTTCTAAGGATATCATATCACAAAGTGATAGTTAAAAACTATTTAACAATGTAAAGTCCTAAACTGTAGCAAAACTGATTATACTGTAATTTGGTTAAACAAAAGATTCCCGCCACATACTTTATTCTAGTCAAAAATCTTTGCACAATAATACAAAGTATATACAATTATCACAATAATATTGTGCTGGTAAGACACGGTAAAGTGGTGTTAATGTTACCTTCAACCAAACTTGTTGTTCAAATGTGCCTATTAAATGTATTACCACTTTGTTTTGGGTGATATTGTAAAAGTGTGATTTTTATGTACATTTTGATATATATAATAATGTGGCTTTTTGTTTCCATGTCGAGGTAAATTTAAATATACTCGGTAATATTTGTACAAATACTAATGATTTTCTGTGGAGTGCCTTTTATTGTGGGATTAACGTGTCTTTTTTGAAACATCCTTGTGGTAATGTCTTGTCTAAATGCTGAGTGGTAAAGAATGAGAACACCTAACCTTTCTGTGGAAGCTTTAAATTTCAACTTATCTAACTGTGTTTACAGTAAAAACAATTTCATATAACTTTTTTTTATTTATTTATTTTAATTTTTTAAAGCCAAAGGGACCCAATACAAAACTAAACATGCATCAATGGACTGTTTAAAAGGCTCTCTAACATGCTGTCCAGTCTACTGTATGGTGAACATGTGTTGTAGCAGCTGTGCATATAGTAACACACACTGTGCTTATGTTTGCAACAGGTGCGCACTGGGGACCTGGGCGGCTATGCCTCGAGTGACGAGTTCACCCGGGCTGTCGTTGCAAACCTGTCTGTTTGAGTAGCCTACTGTATTTGCAAATCTGTCAGCTGCTAAGACGCACACATTGTGTTGCCTTTTCATTTCCTCCCTGTTTTATTGTCTTCTAGGTTCTCTATTCATTATGAATGTGAAGTGCATCATTACGTTTGGCTTTGTCAGACACAGAAATGTCAGATCTTACTGAATTCATTGATTTACTCATGGACAAGAAAGGGTTGATGCACATCTGCTTTTATATTTATTAAGTAAAAGCTTTAATTGTACTGCTTCTTCATTCAAGATGTATAAATAAAAATATATATCCTGGTTTGTGATGCTCTATGATGTGTGAGCATTGTATTTATTATTCTAGGATTAATACAGAGTAAAACATTGAACTCGAACTTAAGGGAAATAAAAAAATAAAATAAACAATAAAAAGTGAATTTACTTTCCTGGACCAGATGGGGCACAGGTCTGGAGAAGGGTATTCCTGCACCAACCGAAACAACTGTTTCAGGACCTCAGTTCTGATCAGAGCCAAATTTGACTTGGCCACATAACCTGACCCTAACCTTAACCAGTCACAGGGGGCATGAAAATGTGGGCGCTGTCACAAAACTGGGGAAAAGTAGTAGTAAAAACTATGGTCTTTGATCTTTGGTCCTGAAACTGCAGCCTCCGGTTGTGCAGAAACATACTATTGCAGGTCTGGGCTGAATCTTCATCTAAATGATTGCACTGTGGTTCAAAGATAGTTTATTTCTCAATATCCATGGTATGAATGCCAGTAGGTGGCGCTACGTACTATGGATTAACTGGAGAAACGCCGAGGCCTGAACTGGGAATTTGCTCCCTTCCCATTCTTCCTCTGCAGACAGACACAACATGGCGGACTAGAAGAGGCGGACGACGCGCCCGGATACAACGGATAAACCGTGGGATTTACCTCCCAGAAAGACCAAGCAAGTCACCCCCCGAACACGAGATAGGTTATGGGCATTTAAGGAGTGTTCTTTTCGGGGTGCCGTCCCTGTTTGGATTTAGCAGCTAAAGCCTGCGAAGTGAAGTGCTAGCCTTGTGTCCCAGCTCCTCGCCTATCACCCACGGCCCCCTCCCCGCTCACACTCTCGATTCCTGGGGTGTGGAGACAAGGGCCGGGGCCTTAAAAAACGTGGACGAGAAAGAAACCACATCTTCCTTCTTGTTTTAAACATCCCCACAAGTTTTCCCTGGACGGTGGGGGAGTCGTGGTGAGTTTTCTTGTTTTGTAGCGCAATGACAGACTACCACTTGTTACAGGGTCGCTGTACTTCTCTCGTTGTAACACTGTGTCACCCACAAACAAGCATTATGTCCCCCTCAGTCGGTTTTATAAAGTGTGTTACATGAAGACTACACCGCAAAGAAACCCCTTTCTTGAGCGCAGGCTTCAGTGTAATAGCAATCCTTTTGTATTGCTTTCAGAAGTAGCTCCGAGGCAGGGAGGGAGGCTTTGGCAAACGGGGGCTCTCGAGAAAAGAGGGCTTAAACGTAAGTGCGACAGCATTGGAGAAGTCCCGGGTTAGGAGCCTGAACTAGACTCGTTGTGCCAACACTGATGCTGCTTTGTTGGCATTGGAACAAAGAGAGGTGCTGCTTCACTGGAAAGTACACTTTATTGATCAATGCTTTGTTATTATTACACGTTCACGGAGGGTGGGAAGCGACTTTGGGTTGCTCCTGGGTGGGTGGAGGGGCATGGGGGCTATATTGGATCACCTCCAGGAGCTTTTTTTTTTTTTTTATCACATAGCCTTGTTATTTCTTGTATTCTGCTGCAGTGTGAGTCCTGTCTCATTACATCCCATAAGTTATTTTTGTGTCTGATTAATATTCTGGAGGGTTATTTAGTGTTGGGTTTAAACTAACATGCCATTTTAATGTTTTTGGAGCAGAGCATGTTTTACTTTATTTTTTTCTCTCTGTTTGTTACTTATCTGGAGTTAGGTAGAAGGCAGAGTATGTTATCACTGAGAAATAGTGTAGGTTTTATTAAAATAGGCCTGAATATTAAGCAATATCAGTCGGTTTTAATATTTATTTGTTTTGTGATATTTGGAAAGGCAACACTTTAATATTTATTTTAGAAGGAGTAGTTACCCTGTGACTCTTTCTTTGCAAAGTTTTATTTATTTTATTTTGTGAGTCCACTTTCTTGATGCTTTGAGCCTAGCTGAGCATCAGGTCAAGGAGCTGCCGGTCTGTCATATCTGTAAAAGCCCCTGCCCTGTCTCTATGGAGCTTGAGTCATCACATCTGGAGTCACTCTGCACATAGCCAGCCTCTCTTACTGCTCCCTTCCTCAACACTATACACTGAGCGAGGTTATTATGTCACAAGTACAAAACTAAAACCGTGTCTTCATCCCAGTGAGACTGCTTCTGCCCGCAGGCTTTCTGTGACCTGTGTCTATCAGGTCTGCTCACTCAACATGTCAAGAAAGTTTGAAAATAAAATGACTTGCAGTATCTTTAAAAATACAGTGCTTATATCATGATAATTTCTGAAAACGTTTTGAGCCTAGGAGCAACAATAAATTGCATTCCAGAAATGCACTCCAAAAAAGTAGGCCCTGAAAACACCTGAGTCAGAGTTTTGAAGGTTGCATGTTTAAAACTACTTCTGTTGTAAAATTTCACAATTCCAGGGCTGTGGCACTTTGGGTGGGGTCCATCTGTCCAAGGTATATTTATGTTTCCACCTGTGTGCCTACACACAGTGTTTGACTGTGGAAGAGCAGTGTAATTCTGCCTCACGGGATCAACAGCCTCATTTAGAGGATTATGAGGCTTGATTTCAGCCACATGTTATTCAGCCTTAAAATTCCTGTTGTTGTTGTTGTTGTTGGGACCTGGTGTGAACGAGTATGTGGGTTGGGATGTCAAGGTAAATCACCTAAAGAAATATTAGTGGATGGATGAAGTCAGCTTCTCTTTCCTAATACATTTGTGTTTGTATAGCTCTGTTCAAATGTATATGGTCTATTCCTATTTTAAATGTTTTCAGTTTTCTATTTTAATTAAAACAGTTTGTCTTCCACATTGAGATAGGGTTTTTGTGTTTTAAAAATAGGCCCTCACTGTCAAGGTCAAATTTAGGTCCGAGAAGAGCCGAGCGCTGTAGTTATAAATATTTAAATTAGCCCTGGCTTGCGCTAAAGTGATCTTTCTTGCTTTGTTGTTTTAAAATAACCAGTGAATACATTAAAAAGATTGAACTCTTATTTTTCTTTTTATGAGTGACATGGAAGAAAAAGTTGGCTGTGGAGAAGCTGTGCTACAGGGAAGTGGTATGTCAGGACACTAGTGGAGTTAAGGCTCGCGTGATTGCTCATTGTCCCAAAATCTAAATACTCAAAGATGAACTGCATTGTGTCAAGTTATTTGCAGTCTGTAATCCTTAGATTTATTAGAGTTGCATTAATCCTGATATGGTAAGGAGAAATGGCTTTTTAAATGTGGTATGCCTTTTCTTGTAAGTATAAAGTGAATGTGCTGTACAAATATATATTTGTCCAAAATCAAAACAAAAATCCTTTGCTTTCTTTTGCAAAACTCTTTCTTTCTTGGCTGTGTAAATACCAGTTTACAAACTTGCAGAAAAACGAAATGGTTGCCTAGAATCAAATAGCATAAGGATTTCAGTTTTGTAATATTTTTTTTGGAGCCTTACAGCTGTCCTTTTGGTCTGACTTCCCACTTCCAGGTCAAAGTGGCTAATGTGGGAAGGACAGGCTTTGCGCCTCCACATCCTCCATGTGTGCAATGAGGAGGAGATGAGAGGCCCCTGGCATGGTCCGTGAGAATCCCCACAGTAAAGCAGAGCTTCACTGAGCTTAACTAGCTCCCCACATTCACTCATTGAAACCTTTTCCTTCAAGCCTAATTGAAGCGGGTAATCAGTACAGGCTTAATAACAGACACGGTGGTCATTCCTGCCCATATGAGTGGCCAGAATAGTAATCCACAGCTTCTCTTCTCTTTTCATCAGCTCCCCAGCCTCTGAATGAAGCCAACAGGAACACAAACCGCACGGCAGGGAGTAGTATCCCTTCAGTAAAGGAAGTCCAGAGGATTGTGGCTGTTGTATGTGGCACAGGGGACATGTATAATCTGTGGTCTGTTTCAGTGCAATGCTTCTCATGGCCCTGGTTTAGGCCAGCTACAAACCTCTGGTAAAGAGAAGCATTCACAGTATTCCTGCTGGCCGAGACCCCCTCCCCTCCAACCCGAAACATAGAAACAGTATTAATATCCATGAATGAAGACAGACAGACGAGCATTATCAGGCGCAGCAGCCACTAGTGCAACAGAATGCCTTGCAGAAAGCCAGAGGGAAATATTTCTCTGCATGAATGGTAAAGTTCCCGTGATCGCTGCTACTAGTGTCATGTCATCCAGGCCTTCAGGCTTTGTGACTAACTACATATCCAGTTTACTCCCCATTTCTTTTTCTCTGGAAACATGAATTGAGTAAGCATATCAATGAATAAAAAAGTAACGCAATGTCTAGTTCACTTGGCCTAGGTCATGAGTAATACAGATAAAGCTTCAGTGAAATACCCGTCTTGAATGGGAACTCTCCATATTAACAGTCTACCTTGCATTGATCAACTCCTTGGCCTTGCGGTCGGCATGGTGATGTAATTGGACTTCTTTTATATTCCGCCTATAAGTGTTTCTTTCACTGTGTGAATGAAATGGCATTCACAACTGTTTGATTGCACTTGGATGAGGTTGCATTTGGCCACAGGCAAAGGGAGAGTGGTGTCATTAGTGGGCTTAGCTCAAAACCTAAATGAAGCGGCAAGTTCTGTAGAACTCAGTAAATGGACTTATGCATACTAGGATATTTTTTACATTCATTTTTCCACATTTAAAACAATGTAGCGAAATAACTCATTGAAGGTGGCTGGTAAAGTAGCATTGTAGTTTAATATTCTCTGTTCAGTTTGACTGTAATTCTGCTGTAAACATCAGCTGCCATAGGCATCAGAAATAACTTTTAAGCCATGCACAGTATAATAACTACTAGTTCACACTTTGCCATTAGAGCTGTTTTTAGTGTTTTCCTCGCCATTACTATCCTTATTTGGTTCTGCTTCATTAAAGATAGGCTGCTTTTCCCTATTTAGGCTCAGAGGGGGCTGTTCTAGGACAACCATGTTTATTTATTTAATATGGAACAGTGCACATTAATCAACATGTGTTTTTTTTTTTTTTTTTTGTTTGTTTTTTTTTAGTTCATGTAAATGTGCCAGAGTTAGCCATGCAGGCTAATTTTCAACTATAGTCCCATTGGCAGGTTGATGGTAAACAAAGAAGATATAACATGACAAAGACAAACATCTAGACACATGTTTGTCTTTGGTTTTGGAAAACGATTCATAATCTTCATTCTATTTACACTCCTCCGTGATCAGTCAGATATCCCCAGAGTAAGCCTACACTTCCCTGAGAAGAAACCTGGGACCTACCTTCTGTGAACTTAAACGGTATGAGTCCTCACATTGAGGCACTGTGCCACTATGTAATGCATAGTACTTAAGCAGCATTACAGTTGGTGCTAGTATTTAAGATAGTCATCCAACTGTCATCTAAACCAGTTCTCATGTAAGATAGACTTATAATTACACTGTTAGGAGATATAGGTTGTGCAATGGCACAAGAAAAGAAAAAAAAAAACATTTTCTTCAACAACTGAGACTGTCCTGTCACATTCCTGCGTTATGCTTGTCCTATTTGCCACAGTCAAACCACTGATTTTTAGTGTTTATTCGACTGATGGTGCTACTCATGGTCTTAAGAAGGCTGTGGCTGTTTTTTTTTGCCACAAGGCAGTTCATTCTTGCTGTAGCTGCTGTAAAGACCTTTTCCTAAGTGCTTTGCTTTGTCAAAAAAAAAAAATTCACATGGTTGCACAGTACAACCCAAGTCAGGAAAGTGGCACTACCTATTGAGACATTTATTTAGTAAAAGATGGGCAGGGATGTTTTTTCTACAGGCAATCGCACAATGAAACCGCTTGAAACCGGTTGTCTTCTCTTTATTAAAGTTTGCTGGCCTCAAAAGAAAATATTTATAATGGGCTTCATGTAAATAATTTCAACGTGTGAGTCATTTAAACCAGTCTTTACAAAGTGTCAACTAACATTGAAATTGGAAACTTGTTCACTGGGAGGACATTATATTATTTAGATTACCTACACTGTCATACAATGTTACACATTGACAAAGACGGTGTAATAGAATAGTAATAATTTTCATCTAGCATTTTCATCTTCATAATCGACCAACGTATTTCTAGCAAAGAGCGCCACTGGCACAAAATACAAAAAGAAATATAAACTGCAACATTTGTCTAGTGCCTCTTAAATTAATGATGTCCTCCATCAAAACATGTCTGTAGAAAAAAAGATTCTCATCCATTTATATCCACAGTAAAAGCTGCTGCACTCCAAGTAAATTCATGTGCTCCAAGTCACAAGATAAAAAAAACCCTGTGCTTCAGCTTCATATGCTGATTGAAGTTTCATATCCAGACCAGTCTTTATCACTAACATTCACAGAGAAAACATCACAGAACCTCCTTGAACACCTCACTGAGTCATGCTTCATTAGGTCACTAAAATAACAAAATGTGCTGTTTTGGCCAAATCATTCTTTTTAATCAGCAGATTATGGGTTGTGTGTATGTAAAATTGTTAGGCTTGATTTGATCAACCCCATACTCTGAGTTGCTTTACTGTTCCTAACTCTATTCCCCCTTTCCTGTTATCTCTGCCCTTGTTAAACTGAGGATATTAAATGCCTGTGAACATTTTAATGAAATACTATCTGCTTTACTACAAGGAATCATACCATTAATGTTAACATAATTCTATAATAGCTCACATTAGGTTTGGTCGTTGATTTTGCTTTACTTGGCAAACATTTAGCTACATTAGTGCCACAAAGAGAGAAACTTCTGGAATTTTAAGGTTCATGGCATCTTTGTTGACCAGACTGCAGAGCAGGCTTTCAGACAGTAGTGTGATGTAAGTTATGTTAAATGTAGGCCTAAGTACTAATATGACTGAGCTCAGCTCAATATACCAGACGATTGGCAACTGGCACTATTAGTGCTTTTAGCGCCCAATTTATCCTCTGCCCGCTGATGCAATAATCCCTGATGTAGAGCATCAGTTTGTGTGTGTGGCTCAGTGGAGTGATGAAGTCTATCTGTAAACACAGCCAGATGAGCTGGATTATTCCAGGGTCAGGACCATGGGTTTAGTCTGAGGGATTATCACAGCTCAGTCAAGGAGACAACAGCCTTGTTGGCCTTTGGGATTAGACTAAAGAGTGACAGTGAGCTTGACCATCAGCCCATCTTGTTTCTTCTAGTCTCCTCAGGCTTCATTCATTTATCCTAGTATCACTCAGTGTAACATGCTGGATTAAAGTAAGAGTAATTCTGTGTAGTCCATGTAATAGGCCTTGGCTGTTCAATAATAATGTAATAATATAACCAGTTGGTTGGGCAAAACAAATCTTGAATTGTAAAAGAGCACAGAACTGTATAAAGCAATAGTTGTGATTTTATCCAAATGACTGACATTTTACAGCAGAGAACTCTTGACAATAATGACATTTACACAAAGAATTCTTTGTTTGCTCCTCAGGGCGACACTGTGCAAATGAGTGATTGATACCAACTTCGCTCCTTCAGGTAAATGGCATTTACAGAAATGTCTTTTTAAAGAATAACCTTCCAAAAGTGATCCTTAGGAATAAATTATTTTTTTATAGTTTTCAGAGACGTGTGATTGTTTTTGACTAAAATTATGGTGTGTTTTTTTCTTCTAGGGCAGAATGGGTGTGTGTCCCCTGCTCCTGCTGCTTGTCCTAGTCCTCGGGGCCTCAGCCGAGGATCATGTCTCTGTCACAAGTACAAACCACAGCCTCTGAAATGTACTGTTCACCTTCATGTTCAAACCTCTGGGATTGACCTTTTATGTTTTTGACATTTTTAGGTCCTTCAAATTCCTCCACTGCCAGACCCACAGACCCACAGGTGGCTCAACTGCTCAATGTTTCTGTCCGGGACACACATGCCCCCACGACCCCTCATACCACAAAACTCACAGTGACTACCATCATGCCTACAAGGGGAGCATCTGATGAGGGCGTTCAACCGGGTGGTCCTAATGGCACGGCGCATTTGATGCCTATCCAACCTCCAGAGCCGACTGATGCGCCTCAGATGCCAAGTCCTGCCCTGCCCCAGCCGGTCATTCCTGCCCCGGAAGGGAATGGAACCACCACCTTAGACCCAGACACTACAACTCCAGTAGATACTGACCAAATGACCACCACAGAACGGGCAATGGAGGTCACGTCACACTCCAGCCCGCACGGTGAGTGTCATTCAGAGTGAGAGGTCACAGCAGATTATTTTGTTCACTACACTATACTCAACTTTTTTATAAATACAAAAGCATGTTTGTCATTGGTACGCCTTACCATAATTAGATAGTCCAGTATTTTGTATGTAAAATATTTTTTAGAGTGGATAACTATACACCACCAATTTGAAGATGCAGAAAGGAGCAATAACACATGCATTGTATGACTATAATTATAAGGACTATCATGCCTTCCAAAACCCCCAGAAATTCACTGTCGCCCATCATATGACTGTGACTTTTATTCTGTTTAAACAACGCAGGATTCATTTGTACAAGCACTTTCAAGCAGCTATGTAAAGACAATCTCTCGGCAACATAGGTCTTCTATGAACTACACATTTAGTAGTAGTTCATTGCTTATTAAGAAACTGTGCTCACAAGGAGTAAATAAGCTATCCAAAATGTTCCAAAATAGAACCAGATTTATAAAATTGGGAAAAAACAAAATGAAAAAAAGGCCAAAGTGTAATCATAATTTTCAACACCCAAATAAAATGTCTTGCAACTATAGGTCCTTCATCAGTGTTTTATTATAATGTATACAGATTTATTATTTTTTTTGCATTCATGGCTGTATTTAGAGCCAGATATTTATCACAAGACACTCCACACACCCATTGAATCTGTCTAATGTAAACAAAAGTAAATAGTACAGAGTAGTGTGTACTGAGAACACATTATGAGACAACAGACTTAATTTAAACCATTTTGTGCGTTGTAGGTAGTATTTTTGGATGTGGATTGTGAGGCACTCACAACAGCTAGAAAGTAAAAAGCAAGTCTTGAGTGGACATTTATATTTTAGATGGTTTGACATTTTTTTGCTTTTCGGTTCCATTATAAGAGCCCTGGAAATATCTCTGTGTGGCAAACTTGCATTTCATCCATAAGAAACACAACTTTAAAGCTATTTTAATGCAAAAGTGACAAAAGTGTTCCAGGTTTGGAGTGTGGCAAGATAGGTTGTCAAAAAGCTCTCGTTTTATTATCTTTTGTAATAGTTATAGATTTATTTTGTCATTCAGAAAAAAATGTAACATTTCAAAGAACTCCTATCTCCAGACCTATACTGTAGGTGTATGTGTTATATAACATAAGCACTTTTAATGTATAGGTGTTTTGTAATTTTTATTGTCTGCACTCTGCATTAAGAGCCATGACCGTGTCTAGATGGTCTTCTCAAGGAGGTATTACCTCCACATGGTACCCATCGCCTGTGGCAATCCTGTGCTTTTTAAAATGTACACATTGTCCAAAGAAGAAAACTAAATGTCATGGGAATTGTCTTTGGGAAGGCAACATATTTGGGCGTCATTCCAACTACCACCCCCCCGAAAAGTGCCTACTTAGTGTGACGTTAAATGGCCCATTCTCTTGAAATGAGCTGCATATTTTAACAATAGAGCTTTCTTGAATATTGAGTCAAGCCAGGGAACAGCTGATTTTGTCTTTGCATTGTCACCGGTGCTGTGTAGTCTTCCAGAGAATTCTTTTCTTTTGTTGTGCCCTAATGTGTCTTACAGACCAGTCACAGTCCTACAAAATGCCTGCCAGTCTATTTTTAACACTAAGTCCTGTTGTTGTTCAAATCTCATATCTTTTGTGTTAAGTGTTGCAGTGAGAAGTCACCAGTAAGACTGTATGTATTGTCTTCAACCAGTAACTCGTGGGCATGCTGAAAACACACAAATTGGTCAACCATTGTAATCCACAGGACGTCTCGCGCTGAATGCTTTATTTGTTTTGTTTATAGCCTAATACCATGACTATCTCTGTGTGTCTATTATATATATATTCACTGGTGTGTATATATATATTTATATATATATATATATATATATATATATATATATATATATATATATATATATATATATATATATATATATATATATATATATATATATATATATATTATACCTTCCCTGTTTCAATAATTCATCAAATGTTTCGGTGTCTCATTGGGCAGTTGTCGTGGTAGATTCAACCCGTTATAAAAGCCAAAGGTTGCCTGCCTCAGTTAAACTCACTCCTCACTGAGGAACTGTTGCACTGTCCATTTGTGAGATTATTTTTCTGTTATCCTATAAAATATTAACATGACCAGACACTAGGAAAAGTACAGGTAGATGTTGAAAACACCTGGTCTTACTGCCTCTTTAACATGACTAACATGTAGTGTTGTCTAAATTCGGCAGTTCAGAAAGGCACCAGGCATTTAAAATGTCTACTTTATTCTTTACAAATTGGCTACTATTAGGGCTTCACAATAGAACAAATGCATGCATATAAATAAGCCAGGCCCCATGCTTTATTCTCTCTTGTATATTTTAGTGCTCCTCACTGAGTAAAAGGCAAGTTTACACTGACCTTGGGTTAACTCTAACCACCCGTTGTATTATTTTGCTGTACTGTCTTTTTTCCGTGAGCCGTGATTGGCTGAAAGCTATACAATCGCCCCTTCTGTGTAAATAATAGAGTGAAATAGTGAATCAGTGAATAGTGATAAGACAGCTGGGTTACAGATATATTCATCTTCACATTGTTCTAGAGGGCCATAGATGGGAAATAAAGAGTTTCTATAATGTAAGAAACACATTTTTTGTAAAACTCCTGCATATTAAAGCTTTGAAATGTATTTTTTTTTAGTTTACTAACGAATATACACCGGAAATTCAAACCTATAAAAATGTAACAGACTGGCACTCAGACAAAAACATTGTCCATCATGGCTAGATGAATGTTTTCTGATACACATTATTAACATGGATTTTGTGTTTCTCTTTTAGACGACAACACATCAGATGACATGCCAATCATAGCTGTGATGGTGGCTCTGTCCTTTCTACTGGTCATCATATTCATTATTATCATCCTCTACATGCTCAGGTCAGTGAGATGCAGCTGATTGTTTTATTCACAATAGACAGAGGAGCTAAGGCACTGCGGTTACCATGGCAATGTCTGGGTGACTGTGAGCTAAAAATAATGTGTACACCTTAGATATCTTTGCTTTGTGATTGACAGGTTTAAAAAGTACAAGCAGGCGGGAAGCCATTCCAACTCCTTCAGACTGGCCAATGGATCAGAGGATGCAGGTATGAGAATGACAAAATGTTTGGCTGTCTGACTTCTGACCCATCATGTGTTTTTTTTTTTTTTTTTTTTGTTTTGTTTTTTTTTTGTTTTGTTTTGCTTTTGTTTTTTGTTGAATTATCAAATATAGTTAGCTATCTAGACCAAATTTGTTAGTTGTGTTTTTTTCTGATTAAGACTCAATTGATCTTGCCCCTTCCCCCACTCACCTACAGATAACATTTTTTTGTTCGACTGTTGGCTGTGATTACTTAATACACATGGCTGTCGTTAAATCACATCGCCCTCTGGTGGATTTTAGTAGAAAAGACAATAAATGACTTGTCATTTTTTGCTGACTGTTTTATGTAAGATAAGTTTTATTGTTATTCTCATGTTTTGTTTTGTTTTTTTTTATCTCCTCCTGTACCACACTCTCATTCCTTCGTTTGTCTCCTCACCCTTGCCTCCTCCCTTTACGTCTGTCACAGAATTTCAGACTGTGCCACTATTGGCCCGTAAGCCAAGCACAAACAGGAAGTACCCGCCTCTTCCTGTTGACAAGCTGGAGGAAGAAATGAATCGCCGCATGGCTGATGACAACAAACTGTTCAGGGAGGAGTTTAATGTACGGCACACATCCTGCAATAACACATGCAGTGTTTCTTTTTCTGCTGTATTGCTAAATTGGTAAATCTGTGGTAGTCACCAGTTCCTGAGCTAGGCTGTATTTTGTTTGCTTAGGCACTACCAGTCTGCCCTATCCAGGCATCATGTGACGCTGCTTCCAAAGAGGAAAATAAAGAAAAGAATAGATATGTCAACATCCTGCCATGTAAGTGCCAACACTTAAATGTGTCATACTGACAATACATGTCCTAGAGCAGTGCATCCTTATATCTTGTTTGTGTTTTCTCAGATGACCACTCCAGAGTTCACCTCTCATTGCTAGAGGGAGTCCCTGACTCAGACTTTATCAATGCCTCCTTTATAAATGTAAATATGCACATTTTATTGCAAGTATTGTGCATTACCAATAACAACCACCTGTATTATAATAATAATAATAATAATAATAATAATAATACTTATTTTTGTAGTATTCATATTTTTGTTAATAATAATATTCACCTTTTTACCCAGGGCTACCAAGAAAAGAATAAGTTTATTGCAGCTCAAGGTATTGTTTGTTCAGCAGTGTATTGTTTTTTTCTGGCAAACAAACTGAAAACATTCTTGTATTTTGTATTTTTTGCATTCATGTATTTATCTTGGTTACTCAGGGCCAAAGGAGGAAACTGTGAATGACTTCTGGCGAATGATCTGGGAGCAGGACACTGCCACAATTGTCATGGTAACCAACCTCAAAGAGAGGAAAGAGGTGAGAGACCTTAGAGTACTAATACTATTATGGATTATGTATGTACAGCTTAGTGTACTACTATTGTTTAAATAAATAGTTGACACTACTATTCCTTTCTGTGATTCAGTGCAAGTGTGCCCAGTACTGGCCGGACCAGGGCTGTTGGACTTACGGCAACATCCGTGTGTCTGTAGAAGATACAACCGTTTTAGTGGACTACACTGTTCGCAAGTTTTGTATCCAGCAGGTACCCAACTTTGTAATTATAATGGCTATCAGGCCAAAAGTGAAGGGTATCATGACCTTGATTCTTGTTTTAGGTCGGAGATGTGTCTGGAAAAAAGCCTCAGAGACTTGTCATCCAGTTTCACTTCACTAGCTGGCCAGACTTTGGGGTGCCCTTTACACCTATTGGCATGCTTAAGTTCCTCAAGAAAGTAAAAAATTACAACCCAACATTTGCTGGATCGATTGTAGTTCACTGCAGGTCAGAGGAGTCACATTGTCTCATTGTGTCATTGACTTATGTTGAGGAAGCTGTATGAAACTCATGAGTAAATTTTGTGTCTGTCAGTGCGGGCGTGGGACGAACAGGAACCTTCATTGTCATCGACGCCATGTTGGACATGATGTATAATGAGAAGAAGGTAGACGTGTTTGGCTTTGTCACACGGATCAGAGCTCAGCGGTGTCAGATGGTGCAAACAGATGTAAGTCTCATGTTTAAACAGTAGTTATCCTCAAGGTGGATGTTTTCTGTCTCACATTAAAGTTATTTAAAGAGACATGTTTTGTGAATAGTTTTCTTTTACTTTCTCTTTCCAACAGATGCAGTACGTGTTCATCTTTCAGGCCTTATTAGAGCACTACCTTTATGGAGACACGGAGCTGGAGGTGACCTCTCTGGAGTCCCATTTAGCAAAACTGTATGCGCCTTCACCTGGAGCAGGCTGCAGTGGCCTGGAAGCTGAGTTCAAGGTCTTGTGTGTGCATTCATGACGGTGTTGTATGTTTTCTTTTACTAGGATTCTATTTTAAAGTCTTGTTGTTTTTTTTATGCGTTTGTTTTTAGAAACTGACGTCTATCAAAATCCAGAATGACAAGATGAGAACGGGAAATCTCCCCGCCAACATGAAGAAGAACAGGGTCCTCCAGATCATTCCGTGTGAGTGATTCCTCTAGTGTAATTTAGAAATCCCATGGCACAAAATGCCTTTAATTGACTTTTGCGTTTGCCATATGTTCTGTTTCCACCAGATGAGTTCAACAGAGTAATAATTCCAGTGAAGCGAGGAGAAGAGAGCACAGACTACGTCAATGCCTCATTTATTGACGTGAGTGTAAAACATCTCAATAAGAGTGGATCGTTTCATTTGGTCAATGCAGTCATTTAATAAGGCCTCCTATGTACCACAGTCTAATTTTAGCATATACTCCTCCCTTGTTTTACTTAACATCACTTCCATGTCACAGGGTTATCGACAGAAAGACTCTTACATGGCCAGCCAGGGTCCACTGCAGCATACTATAGAAGACTTTTGGAGAATGATCTGGGAGTGGAGAAGCTGCTCTATAGTCATGCTAACTGAGCTGGAGGAGAGAGGCCAGGTGTGTGGAGCAGCGCATGCACAACCGTATTAGATATCAACTCGATAACGGGCTGAAATTATTTATTTTTTGTATAACATTTGCTTATCACGAGTGTTTTGGGATATACAAAACACACACACATGGGACACACACACACACACACAATAAATGGATCCACAGCTGAGAAATTTTCGGAGTCATTTGACCCCAGTGTTTTTGATGGCTGTAGTGAACCTGAATCTTTTATGCAGTCTTTTAAAAACCATTGTTTGTCTGTTTTTAATAAAGTTGATCCGCTAAAAAGGAAACACACCTTGCCTAAAAATCCCTGCCCTTTCTCGTATCTTGTTGTTCTGAACAAGAAAAATCCTAAAGTCCTGTTTGACACAATATCAAGAATTGTCTCTCCTTTAGCTCCTCATTTACCAGTCCACTCAAAATCTGACTGCAACAGGTTTTTACATTTCTTTGTGAATAAGGTACATGATATCAGAGCCTCTATAAACCCATCCTCTGTCAACACATCATGGGGTTTATCTCCTCAGTGCTCTTGGTCCACCTTCTCACCTGTCACTGAAGAGGATATCAAGGGTCTACTAAAAAAGGTGAAACCATCATCAAGCCCTCTGGATGTAATGCCAGCTTCGTTGCTTGTAAATGTATTGGATTCAGTTGGTCCATATGTTGTTAAACTGATCAACCTTTCTCTTTCAACTGGTTCTGTGCCCAGCTCTTTTAAACAAGCGGTCGTCAGCCCCATTCTGAAGAAGCCCAATTTGGATTCTTTTGAACCAAACAACTACAGGCCAATCTCTAAATTGCCTTTTTAATCTAAAATCCTGGAGAGAGTTGTGGCGGAGCAGCTGACTGCGTTTCTTAATGAAAATAATTTTATAGATAAATTTCAGTCAGGCTTCCGAAAATGTCATTCAACTGAGACTGCCCTGCTGAAGATATCAAGTGACATTATGATGGCGGCTGACTCTGGGCAGTACTTAGTCTTGATCTTACTGGATTTATCATCTGCTTTTGACACTCTGGACCATAATACATTGTTAAAGTGTCTGCAAAATGAAACGGGTTTTTCTGAATCAGTTCTAAAGTGGTTTTCCTCTTACCTGAGTGACGGATTATTTTGTGTCTTTATTAACAATATTCTGTCTGAATTGACCCCTCTGTCATATGGAGTTCCTCAGGGCTCAGTCCTAGGTCCTCTTTTGTTTTTATTGTACATATGTCCTCTTAGTGAAATAATTCACAGTTTTAAAAATGTCTCTTATCACTTTTATGCTGATGACATTCAGTTGTACTGTTCTTTTAAAGACTCTGAGGTTTATAAACTTACTGAATTGTTGAACTGCTTGTCTTGCATAAAGAAATGGTTATACAATAACTACCTACATCTGAATACAAAAAAGACTGAAACTTTAATCTTTGCACCTGACCAAAAAATACCTCAAATTAAACAACACCTTGGTTCCCTGGGTTCTTCCGTCCAGTCGAGCCTCAGAAACCTTGGTGTTCTGGACAGTCATTCTAGACAGTTGGTCAAAAACTGTTTTTATCATTTGAGAAACATTTCTATATTAAGAGTGTAATTGTCTAAAACTGACTTGGAGATGATTATTCATGCTTTTATTTCTTCTCGTCTTGATTATTGTAATTCTCTTTTTATTTGTTTCAACAAAGTGTCTCTGAGTCGGCTACAAATGGTGCAAAATGCTGCAGCCAGGCTTTTAACTGGAACCAACAGAAGGGCTCACATTTCACCGGTTTTATCTTCACTTCATTGGCTTCCAGTCAAATTCAGAATTGATTTTAAAATTTTAGTCTTGACTTTTAGAGCTCTACATGGACTGGCCCCCCAGTACATCACTGACCTGCTGACCCCTTACTCCTCTTCACGCACTCTTCGGTCATCTGGTCAAAACCTTTTAACTGTCCCAAAAACACGTTTTAAAACCCGAGGAGTCCGGTCTTTCCAAACAGTCGCCCCCAGACTCTGGAATGCCCTGCCCCTGTCACTGCGAGTGGTCGTTTCTGTTGATTCTTTTAAAAAGCCACTGAAGACACTTTTATTTAAACAAGCTTTGAGTTGATTGGGCTTTTTATGTTTTAATATTTTGTGGTTTTAATTTTTATTCTCAAAGTTTTATTGTTATTTTATTGCACTTTGTAAAGCACTTTGTGATTTATATTTGTGAAAGGTGCTATATAAATAAGATTTACTTACTTACTTACACACTGTTTTAAAAGTCTCTCCATAATCAAAATTAGGCCATTGACAAATGTAGGTTTCTGTAATCTATTTTAATGCTTTGAATATGGCTCCTACAGGAAAAGTGTGCTCAGTATTGGCCAAGTGATGGGATGGTGGTCCATGGTGACATCTCTATTGAGTTGAAAAGGGAGGAGGAGAGCGAGAGCTACACTGTGCGTGACCTCCTGGTCACCAACAACAGGGTGAGGAGAAGCAATTCATGCACTCAGTAAAGCAACGCAAAACCAGAGGGAAATTTATAAGCGTGATAGTCGTTGGAAAAAAATAAGTCTGAAATTAATTTTGTGTGTTTTTTGCTAGGAGAACAAGGCTCGTGCAGTGCGCCAGTTCCATTTCCACGGCTGGCCAGAGGTGGGAATCCCAACAGATGGCAAAGGCATGATCAACATCATTGCTGCAGTACAGAAACAACAGCAGCAGTCAGGAAACCACCCTATCACTGTTCACTGCAGGTAGGATGTGCACCCAACACACTACGTCCATAAACACAAAAATGTATGGTCTGCTTCTGTGTGAAAAAGTTTTCTTTTTATTATAAGTGTTTGGCAATGTGTTGTGCATGTGTTGTCTGAATTGACATTTATACTTCTATATACTACTGTAACTCAGTTTTAAACATGAGGCTTTGTCTGTGTGTACGCAGTGCTGGCGCTGGGCGGACAGGGACATTTTGTGCACTAAGTACAGTCCTAGAGAGGGTAAAAGCAGAGGGCATCTTGGATGTCTTCCAGACAGTCAAGAGCCTCAGGCTGCAAAGACCACACATGGTGCAGACACTGGTAAGAGTGCATCATGTCCTCATCAAAATATTTAAGACTGTACTAGTGTTCTGTACAACAAATTGTAAATTAAACTAAACTATTATAGATTAGTAACAACCTCCATAGCTTACTTGTTTATAACCTTTCTTTTTTAATAACATTGTTGCATGTTACGAAATAAGTACACAAATAGATATAAATAAAAAATATATACACCCAACCAAGTCACATAAACACACTTCCTACACATGCAGCCAAATATTTATCAATGTTGACTGTACTGGGACAGATCTATTGAAAGGGTCAAATCTGGCCCTTCTGCTCATTTCCCTACAAATAATTTAACATATCTTTGTGTTTAATGACGCAGCATAATAATACCAAAACAAATGAATCAATTTAATGATGGTGTACAAAGACTTTCATACTTTCTGGGCTTGAAGTTGGAAGTTACATTGGAGCACTGCAAAAGACAGGACTAGCCAGCATTGTTTATTTTTGTCACTCCAAAAAAGGGCGCATAAAAATGCTTCCTCAAAATGTGTGCCATATTTGGCATTGATTTTATAAAGCACTTTTCTAACTACTGGGCACTCAAAGCGGTGCAGAGTTTTTAGTTTTTATATACGGCTCCCTTTATTTATGATGTTTTTAGTTTGCCATTAAAAAAACATGTTCTAATGTGCACTACTTTGTTATGCATTATATTTTTATAATACAGTTTATGGTTTAACCTGAGAGTTTTCTGACTCTTCATTCCTTCAGGAGCAGTACGAGTTCTGCTACAAAGTCGTACAGGAATACATTGATGCCTTCTCCGACTACGCTAATTTCAAATAGGGACCTGTCAAGAATGGACATCCTGCCACTCTTGAAACAAGCTTAAGCACCTACAGGAACACATTACCAAGTATAAAGCTCCAAGTATAAAGCTGTGTATTCCCATCTGATGGACTTTTAAAAAAAGACTGCTCACAACTTCTTCTGTGGATGGGATGAACAGCCAGATGGAAAAGGGAACAGAGGTCTCAGCCCAGAGAAATGGGCAGCACAGTCGGACAGAGAAAAATGGAGATGCCTTCTTGAATATTTTGTAATATTGGTCTGGTCTTGGCTCTTTACCCTAATTTTGTTCCCTTTTCTTCTACTCCTTATGTATATAAGCCTACTGTGTTGCATCTTATTACCTTGGTTTCAGACACAGTTTTGAGTTTGGCTGCATTTTTGGGTGGCACCTGTTATGTATTTTATTGGTATATATATAAATATATATGAATATTAATTAAATGCTTTAGAGGATAATGTAAAAATCTAGAGCCAAGTTTTGGATTTTTTGGGGGAGGGGTTATTTTTAGAGACTGAGACTTAAATAATTGTGGCTTTGTCAAGCCACACTGTAGCGACTTGTGTGACCGCAGAACACAGTATCTACAATATTAGACAAAAGGCTAGTATATTTTCTAATCCCATACATTTATAGAATACCACAAACAGAGCTCTGCGACTAACTGGCCATTGTCCAGGGTGTACCCCGCCTTAGGCCCAAAGTTGCTGGGATAGGCTGCAGTCACTCATGACCCCTAATGGGACTAAGCAGAAAAAAAAGAATGAATGATATAAACGGAGCCATGTTTCTGTATACAGTATCTAACCTTCTTGTTTTAGAGGTCAAGGGTCGTGACTAAAGGGCAGGACGTAGCCTTCTGACACAGCTCATAGTCTAGTTTGACAGAAAGTTTAAATACTTACATGGAGCCATTTGTCTTTTAGGGTAATCTGTGTGTGTGCACCTGCATAAGCTGGCAGAGAGGACTGCTCATACATCCCCGTCTTCTGTCTGCAAAGTGCCAAAGTCTATCTGCAGCTCAGGCACTCCATGTTTAAGCATTAGATAAAAAATGTTTCTGTCCACCTATCTTTACCAAACACATTCCTAAAATGGGACAGAAAATTGGGTAAATATGTCAAATGTATTTTTTAACCAAGGAATATTTTGTTTTTGAGTTCTGTTACAGAACAAACACCAAAAATTACGTCTTCAACTTCTATAAGAGATGTTTTATACTCAGCATATTGCATTTTGTTTACAGACATGTTCAGTATTTAATGTAGATTGTATTTGTTTCTGTATAAGTTTTATTTGAGTATTTTATCAACCACACAGCACTATGTAGTACTGTCACTCTTACAAATATAATGCCCTAGTATTTCCACTTCTAACACTGATGCGGATGAATGTTTCTTTTTATTCTGATGCTGTTGCTATCATGCTCATTGTTACTTTTTAGTGAAAGTGTGCCATGCATTGTTTGCTCAGATTTTTAAATGGCTGAGGACGACACACTTGAACTACCATGGGATTTTTAAATGAGGTCACACATTGTGGTCGTGCCCTTTATGATTGTAATGAAAGATAAATGATGTCAGTAAACTGCATGGCTGGAGGTCGGTCCTAATGTCAGTTCAGTCTGCTCAGGAAATGACTGAAGACAGGATTGTTTAAATTTCACAAATTGAAGAAATTTGTGTGGTTTTGAATAAAGATGCGTAAGAGGATGATGGGCCTCACAACTGAGCACAGTTTCTGTGAAACAACTAGGAATGGTTAATGACTTACAGTTATTGAGGTATTGATGTCAAACAATGTTTAATAGATTTTAACTCCTCTCAGTGAAATGCTGTAATTCTTTCATTTTCTTTGAGTATTTTTTATTATTATAGATATCACGGAAGCCCCAAATCTGTTAAAATGTAACACCTGTAAGTGTAACTAGTCTCTTAGAAGGAGTGCAGTTCGGGTGGATGAAAGCAATGGTGGGCTATGACTGGTTTGGTTACATCAGATTGGTGGCCACTTATGCACTATTTGCACAAATAGGAAAGCCCTAAATGTAACAAATCCAAAAAAGTACTTTAGTAGAAGAATAGGGGGGAACTATAATTATATCTATGTAGTTCTTCCAGGTCTCAACCGTGTGTTAGGCCTTCTACTATAAACAGCTTTCATGTCATGTAGCATATAGCCTATTCCCACTGACCAGTCACTGTAGTCATTGGCATTTCGTTGTCATTTCAGGTCATGTCATATTTCCAAAAGCATCACAAGTGCCCATTGCTGTATGTCAGGTGCCATTTTGTTTTTGTGTAGACCTCTATCAGGCCTTTGACTAAAAGATAAAACATTTTGTTGAATGATCTATGGAATTGGTTTATTGTGTTTTTTAAAAAGTGATCATTTTAATTTGACAGCAAAAACAACACCGTGCCAACTCGTGAGACACGATAACATGTAACAAACTAAAAGTGCCTCAAAGGTAGGACAAAACATTGACATTTAACTAACAAGTAGTTGTGAACCAATGACAAACCCTAAATGTGCAGAATTAGGAGGGGGATCAAAACTGGACCAATCACTTTCATTTATAATCCCCTGGTCATATTTTGTAAACACTTCAGTCTTTCACAAAATTAGCTTCCTAATTTAATTTCCTTTTTCATACTGTTATTGTGTTTAGAGACCTGCATCCTTTGAGAAAAATCATTAAGGGAAACTAGGTATCTGAATTTCCAAGTTTTGATTCAGCAGAACTTTAAAATGCTCTGGGCTAAGATATACATTTATCTCCAGCTACAATTTTCTTGTGTCTGTATGTTCTCCTTTAATTCCACCAAATCTTTTTCGTATTTCGACCACGTACCCCCAGTGGTCACTGGCCATTCCCTTTTGTATATAATATAAGGTTATTTATATTTTATTCTTGTCTGCTGCCTTGCTATTTTCCTGGCTTCCCCCTATTGATTAAAATAAAGATGACGCTGAAACTGTCGGGACCATTTTGAAATGTATTTGGGATATTCTTTTAGCCATTTTTTTTATTTGCTATAACTGTCTTAAGTAAATACAATTTATTAATTTGCCTATGTTTTTAGTGTTTTGTTATTCAACATTCAAATATTTGTATATATAATTATATATATATGATCAAATTATATATAATTATATATTGCCTATATTGTTTAAGGCCTTTTGAAGCAAGATTCTGTAAACTCAATAAAGTGCTTGAGATTTTAGTTTGTTTGCTTGTGTTTTGAGACATACCTATTATTTTATGAGCTGTCATTCAATTGACCCTCATCACTCTTCACTTGAGGAATAATACTTCAAATATTTACCAGTTATTTATGAGCCGAATAGATCAATCAGTCAGAGTTTAACCTCTGCTGTTTATCAAATAATAATGCGCCGACATGCCAATCATTTTTTTGTCATGAATGGTGACACAATGGTGACATTTCTTTATGTGTATTTACACTTGCTACCATTACACTTGTGTCAAATCAATGTCTATTCAATGATCCATTTTTCTTTACCTACAGTTTAAATTTAAACCAAATCAAATGCATGCTTGCTCTATCGTCTGGCTTTTAAAGTTTGATCCCACTGCCAACTAATTGTTGTGTTATTTGTGAGCCACGCCACTGATAAATGTGATAAAACGTGGGTCAGAAGAATATTATAAATATTATAACATCTTGTCCCATATAAAAATAAATGAGGTATTATAATGTTTCATACAACGTAATCATGGGTCATAAAAAATTGCATAGCAGCTATTTGTATGGCCCTGATATTTATATACCTGATAAAAAAGACTAGTTTTGAGGTCCAGAGTCAGCGTGTCTGATGACTAGTGATGCATGAGCAGAGGAGCACACCATTCCTGACACTAGTGT
This sequence comes from Neodontobutis hainanensis, assembly GCA_024349245.1. Classification (NCBI taxonomy): domain Eukaryota; kingdom Metazoa; phylum Chordata; class Actinopteri; order Gobiiformes; family Odontobutidae; genus Neodontobutis; species Neodontobutis hainanensis. Next base: position 4,536,772 of record JALDNG010000005.1, read on the forward strand.
TTGCAGGTGATAATTGCAATTGACCAGGTCTGGTGCTCCTCTTGTCCCTTAGGGAGCAGTGACTTCGCCTGGAGGAACAAAGGGCCAGGGGTCAGGGATGAGCAGGCCACTTTGGGACAGGTAATGGAAAAGTGTTGGGAGGGGGCTATTCTGACTGGGACATATATATATTAAAGCACTAGCCCTGGCCCCAAAGAAGAAGAGAATCTTTGGAGCAAAACACCAAGAAAACTGTGAAGAAGTAAGAGACTGATTGGTACTTAGTCTGTGGAGAAGCCTCAGAGGGAAGCCGTGCCACTAATTTACAAATACGGTAAGAGCTCTATTCTGTATCAATTGAAAGTAGCCAATATTGTATGTCTTAAGATTTTATGTACCTGCCATTTGGGCTCAGTTTAACTGTGATTAAAAATGCTGTACTGTATGTATACTGTACATATATTAGGGCGGCAGTAGCTCAGTGGGTAGAGCGGTCGTCCTTTAACCTGAAGGTAGGTGGTTCGATTCCCACTCTCCCCACAGTTCATACTGTTGTTGTGTCCTTGGGCAAGACACTTAACCCACCTTGCCTCCAGTGGCTGTAACACTGGTAATTACTGTAGAACAATGTAAGTCGCTTTGGATAAGAGCGTCTGCTAAATGAATAAATGAATAAATGTAAATGTAAATATTAGTTTAACAATATAATAAAAATACACTTTATTTTTAGAGCACTTTATGAAACAAGAATTACAAAGTGCTGTATAAGGAATAATGCAGATACAAATGCAGATACATAAAGATAACATAAAATACACACACACACACACACACACACACACACAATTAAATAGACATTAAACCAGTTTAAGATTTAAATAAAATCAATTAAGAAAAGCTATTAAAAATAAAAACTTTTTAAACTCGAGCACTGACTCGGCTGATCTGACATCAAAGTGAAGACAGTTTCACAATAAGGGCACTAGAACACAGAAAGTACAATCCCCCCCCTTTTTTTTTTAACACAGTGTATGGTCAGTGTATGGTTTCAGGAGTTCTGAGAATCACAGTGGAGCCAGACCATAAAAGGATTTAGAGGTAATTAGTAAAATCTTGAAATGGATTCTGTAATTGATTAAACGTCAGTGTAAATGAGCCAGGACAGGAGTGATGTGTTCAGTGCGCCGAGTGTTTGTAAGAAGTCGTGCAGCTGCGTTTTGAACTGATTGTAGATGAAAAATTACAGAATTACTCAAACAGGTAAACAGAGAGTTGCAGTAGTCTAAGCCAGAAAAAAAAAACAAGTGAACATGTACTGTATTTTTTGGGGGGAGTGTTGGAATGATTTGACTTTTTTAATATTGCATATTTGTAAAAAAACAGGCTTGAATTACATTATTTATGTGTTGCTTAAAAGTACTTTTATTTCTATGTTGCCAATTTAATCACACACTTGTTTCTAATTAAATCAAAATGTGCTCTTTTTTTTTTTTTTATACCCTAGGTGTAATTACCATGTGCCATTCTCGGCTGGTGTTGCTGCTGGGGCTGCTCCTCTGTGTGGGGGCCCTGTTGTCCAATGCGCAGCACTGGTCCCATGGCTGGTACCCGGGAGGCAAGAGGGAGCTGGACAGTTTTACAGCATCAGAGGTTAGGACTGGTTGGTTTGGTTGTTATTATATTATGTGTCCGTAGCACTGGTGTATCAATGTGTGTGACTGTAGAGGTGTGTTTGGTGGTGGTAGGAGAAGGTTGAGCGCCGTTTGTGTGGCAGCCCCCCTCTCTGTCTGCCCCAGGAGTGAATGTGTGTGAATGGGTGAGTGGAAGCATGATGTAAAGCGCTTTGGGTGCCCTAGAAGGGTGCAGGAAAGCGCTATATAAATGCATGCCATTTACCATTTACCAATTATGTTTCTATTGCATTCTTGTGAAGCAATTTGGCACAACTTGTTTATAAATGTTTGTAGTTTTACCTAATGAAATTTTGGCTGACTCTGGATTGGGTGTAATGTTTACAATCCTTTTTTTGTTTTTTTTTTTCAGATTTCAGGGGAAATTAAATTGTGCGAAGCAGGAGAATGCAGCTACTTGAGACCACAGAGAAGGAGCGTCCTCAGAAACATCTTTGTAAGTAAACTAAGAAATATAGAAAAAAAATATTAATTTTGCAGTACTGTCAACACTATGTTTATTTATTAAACATATTTATTAAAAAAAGTTATTTTACATTGTCTTCACAGTTGGATGCTATTGCCAGGGAGCTTCAGAAGAGAAAGTGACCAACACCCGTTTTACTGTATATCCATATTGTTTTTCTACCTCTTTGCCTTCTCCAGAGTGTTTTTGCTTAGACTTGTAACAACTTCCTGTAGCCCCCAGATTTGTTCTAATGTGGCATTGCATACTGACTTTATTTACTTAATATATGAGTTTATTTTCTTGTATGCATGTATAAAATATTAACCTATAATGTCCCATAATCACAATAAACTATCTATTTTGATATGAGTTTTTGGTCCAAGTTATTGATTTACATCTTTGATTTACAATTGTGTGTGTGAGTATGTATATATATATATATATATGTATGTATATATATATATATATATATGTATATATATATATATATATATATATATATATATATATATATATATATATATATATATATATATATATATATATATATATATATGTATATATATATATATATATATATATATATATATATATATGTATATATATATATATATATATATATATATATATATATATATATATATATATATATATATATATATATATATAAATGTAGATAGATAGATAGATATTCATTTTTAAAAGGCAATAAGTAAATAAATAAACTTTTACTAGAAACAATGGCTGATAGTTGCAATAGTTGCAATTTAATTATGCCCAGAACCATTATTGGCGTCAAACCTCAGAAATAGAAATTAGCATTACTGCGCATGTTCCACATAAAAGGCAAAGATGGACGCTAGGGTTGTCTGTACTCCGCTGTTCGCGGATCCAGACTCTGAAACTGACATTATTAGTGCACATAACGCGGCTTTTGTCCCAGAAACTAAAAAAATAATAAACACTCAAATAGATAGTACCCAGGTTAAAGGTGAGTTTTGGCTAAAACCGTAAACATTCAGTGAGGGTGCGTCATCCTTTGGAGCGCTAACGTTAGCATTTAGCTAAAAGATAGCTTCTCGACAGTTGACTGACTAGCCAAGCTAGCGCTTTAGCCAAACATGCTAACGGTAACCGTCCAACGTTTACCTAACTGTACTTACGTGTGCTTATTTCTGCTCCTACACAAATCACAAACTCATTATGATATAAGATGTAAAACAAATGTTGAAGTTGTTGGGCCCTCTCTCGTGTAATGTTTTATTTCCTATTGGCTAATTTAAAACACTGCATTCAAAGTTATTAAGAGGTAAAGTTAACAGCTAGCGTTACCTCTTTTAAAAGTTACATTATAAAATAAGTATCTTCTGGCAATACATTTAGTGCAAGTTACTATTGAGGTTTGACGGCTCGGTTTGTGCAAAGGAATGGGTTCTCGCGATAGTGGGCACTTTTATTTTACTTGCAAAATTAACATAATGAAATGAGTCAATAACTGTCTACACACTTTAGTCACTGTTTACTGTTTAACAGGTTTTTGTAATATTAAGGTGATAAGTACTATCATTGGATTATAGACATTATTTTATCTATTGCCTAAATTATACAAAGCAATGTATTAACATTTAAAGGAAAAATACTTTTTTTCTGTTGTTATACAAATCAGGACACATTTAGTATGCCTACTGTTGACTTTTAAATACTAAACTTCCGACAAATCTTTTGGTAGAGCTATCAAAATATGTTATTTGACACTTTTGCAACCATTCATAGATTTCTCTCATGAGATCATACAAAATGTAGACTTATCTACCAGCTTGTACATTTACATAGAGTAATAGATATTTTTTCTTATTTTTTCTTACATATATCTTAACACATTTCTGTATTTCAGTAAATGCTCAGTAGAAGTACATACATGTAGAATGATGAAACATTTGCATTAACCACAAGCCAACATTATGTTATTTGTGTTTATCACAATTTAAAGAATCTGAGGCTGAGTTCAAAAAGTGTATATGTATGTATTATCTAGCAATCCATTTAAATGTCTTATGGTTTTACATAGACTAATTGTTATTTTGTGTGCAGACAATTTGAAAATTACAAAATACACCACTTATGTGTATGTATCATTTGGCCCACAGGAAGCAAAGAGGAAGAGGAGCTATTGAAGGGCCTCCTCACTGATAACTACTGCCATGTTTGTGAGGCCATCTTGACTCATGTATCTCAGCGTTTGTCCCATTATGAGGTTTGTTTTGTGTCCTGAATTCAACATAAAATCAAAATGAAAACTTTAAGGCATTTATTTATTATCACCCTTTTACTTGAATTCAGGGAAAGAAACATGCTCAGAAAGTTAGAGCGTACCTGCAAACCAAGAGAGGCGAGAACACGTCAAAAGAAAGTGTAGTAGCTCAGGTTAGTGTTTTTTTACTTTTTACTGGTATAATTCAAATACATATTTATTAATCCCCAAAGGAAATTTTTTTGTTAGGTTTCTTTAAATGAATTAATTTAGACGTCATCTTTTGTCTTAATTCATTTAAAGAGACCCAACAACCAAATTTCTTATAAAATAATACATTGAGACTATTTGCTTTTCTTTTCACTTTATGTACACATTAACTTTGTGCATGTTTTTCAGCAGCCCATGATTGCTGACAAGGATCATTTTTGTGAGCTGTGTAACATGTTGTTTAGTTCTCCAGTGGTGGCAAAATCCCACTACGAAGGAAAAGTCCACAGCAAAAATCTTCGCAAACATGGTCTTCTGCCACAAGGCAAGTGGCATAAACTTTTATTTACTGGAAACTTTGTTTTCATTACAGTTAAACTAGACAATAACCTGTCATTTTTGCTACACAGCAATACATACTTTGCACCAAATCTCTGCCTCTGAGGATACAACAGACAAACCATTAGAAGGAAAAGTTACCCCAATGAACCCTTTCTCAGAGGTTGATCTCAAGGATCCCAACAAATACTGTTCTCTGTGTGCGGCCTCTTTCAACAACCCACAGATGGCTCTGCAGCACTACAATGGACGCAAACACCAGAGGAACCGTTCTAAACAAGAACTGCTCAAAGAGCTTGGGGACAAGGATGAGCAAGGTAGCACATCCACTGGAGTAAAAACAGTTGAGCCACAAATATGGGATATGAAGCACAACATAATGGCTGTCTTCACTTAATAATATGCTAACTGGGCACGTTAATGTGATTTTTCTTGTTTGTCTGCAGATAGCAGTCTGAAGTGTCACATTTGCAGTGCAGAGTTCAACTCTGTGGAGATGTACCAGTCCCACATTCAAGGAAACAAGCACCAGATAAAGTGCGACGTGTTTTAATTTTAAGTATTTGCTCTGCAGCCTACAAACTAATTTCTGATTAAATCCACTCTTTTTGATGAAATGTGCTAAATGCACAGGAGAAGATTATTTAGACAAAGTCCCTAAAGGTGTAAACAAACTGCACATACATTTAATGACTTTTAAATTGCCACTTTCTGCTTAAATATTTTCAGTTATAGATTTTGCATGATGTGTTTAGGATGGTTTTAATATGATCATCTGCATATTACAGTATCAAAAATTGTTTTATGCTAGATATATTATAAAATGTAATTATGCTGGTGCTTCAGTATACTATAATGTAAGAGAATATTTGAGTTGCCCTTAGAGCTGTGAGGAGTCTCATTAGAGAAAAAGACAGTCTTGAGATATGTTAGATGTCTTAAGCAGGAGAAGTTTATTGACCATCAATACGGGACCCGGAGACAGGACACTTAACACAGTGTAGATTTAATAACCAGTCTGCCACGCTTCCAGAATACATAAGACTATATAGCCTCTTAGGTCAAGGTTCACATCATGCTATTACTGTCTAGACTAAATAGTCTACGGCCTTGGTGCTTGGTCACACTTTATTTTACACTACACTTGAGTACAGTACACTGTAACACAATGTGTAACAACTGTAATAACAGGTAACTACATAGTACATAATAATGTTATGTGTACTTACGTAGTGTAGGGTTCGGGTATGTATGTACTATGTAGGTACAGTTTATTACAGTTGGTTACACAGTGTGTTACATTGTACTTAATGAGGTAGGATGTGCGCAGGACCTAAATGAATTAACAGGCCCAACTGAGGCTAAGGACATGTTAAAGATATTAAATCTAATTTTTTCCAACAGTAATGATAGATGAACTTTTATTGTTTGTGCCAGGAAGAAGAAGGTGATGGACCTGTGCAAATCCCAGCAGAAAGTTTACAGCACATTTGCAGATGAACTTGAAGACTACATCAAGGTACAGAAGGCTCGAGGCATCTCCACTAAGACTGGGGCTGCTGCTTCTCAGATGGAAACACACAAAGAGCAAGAAGAAGGATTCAAATGTAGAAACCCAAGCCTTCCTCTTGCTCCGGACGCTCCTCACCACAGTCATCCAGGTGGGTACTACCCTGTCCAAGAGTGGCATGCTCCCTTGCCTTCTCAGGGTTGGGACTTCAGCCGGCCTCCACTAGTCCCGCATTTCACAGGTCGTCCCACAAAGAGAAGGCGACACAGAAAGCAGTCAAGCTCCTCTTCATATTCCTCGTCATCCTCTTACTCCTCTTCACACTCGTCGTCATCATCATCATCATCATCATCATCCAGCGGTAGCTCTAGTGACAGTGACGATCTTCACAGAGAAAGAAGACACAGGAGGAGATCTAGGAAGGAAAGAGAAAAGACCAAAAAAGACACAGACCAGGAGCAAAGGAGGCACAGGAAACATAGACGGGAAAGAAACAATGATTCAGACAAGAAGAGCAAACTCGGACTGGTCGGTAAAGAGAAAAGAAGGAAAAAACAAAAACACACAAATATGGAAAATATATCTCAAATGGAAGCTGTAAAGAAGGAAAAACTGGAAGAGGACCTTTTTAAATCACAGGATTCAATGGACAAAAGAAAGGAGGTGCATGTTCAAGATGTTGAGCTGGAGGAGGTCGCACATGAGGAGTCAGACAAGCACAAGTTCAGGAAAGAGAAAAAGAAACCAAAGGAGAAAGTGGACACCAGGACAGAGGAGGAGAAGCTGTGGGACGACTCAATTCTGGGATGTTAATTTTTATCAAATGAGATGAACTTAACTTTGAACTAACAATTGCTGCTAACATTAAAGATTTTCTAATTTACTCATTTTAATTTTAAATGTGTGTTTAGGAATCAAAATATTGTTTGTTTTCTCTGTAGTTGTGCTAGCTGGCTAGCCATGTTTAGTCAGAACCTTATTTATTAATGCACAATGTATTCATGTCTTTGTTCTTCTTATACCTCCTTTTTTTTCTTTGAGCATGTTTTTGTTCATGGCACAGTAACCTCTTTAAGTTCAATAATTTGCACAATATTTATTATAAGATTTGAAATTGTTTTTTTTGCCTAAAAAGATTTCTTTTTTAATTTGTTTCCTGTGTAGTTGCCTGTAGGTGGTGCTGTTGAGCTTTAATCAGAGGAAGCCAAACAGAGTCTGACACCATGAGCTCATTATTGTAAACTCAAAACTGTAGATGTGATGTGTTGTTAGATATAATGCAAATGATACAAATGACTGTCCAGCCTTAACCATAGGAAAAGCTTTTTAATGAACATGTAGCCAATAAACTGTGCTGATACGGTGACTGTGTGGTAGGGTTAAATCTGCTCATGTGAACCGCACGTGTCTGGGTCAGACAGGTGTTTTAAATAAGAACGTTAGTAAAAGATGAAAGTAATTAAATGAATTATTTAAAAAAAAACTATGACTTGTTTTAAAAGTACTCAGTAAAGCACTACATCATAAGATGTGTCAACAAAACAAAACTGTAACTTTTTTGGCTGTCTACCCACTAAAGAAATCAAATTCTACAAATATTCAATGTATTATTAACTTCTGTATTTAGGTTGTGATGTAAATTTATATTAGGGGTTCAGGTGAGTTATTTGTTCTCACAGGATGTTCGTGTGCCCCATCTTAAAACGTAAAGTATCAGTCAAACCTGGTGTAGTTGGTGTTTAAAAAGCAGTTTTCTCCATGTTTTATGTCAGGCAGCTACTATAATAAACCCCAGGCTGCTTTCTTCAGGCCTTATGCAGAGTACTTTAACACTGAAGGACAGTTTATCCTCTCATATTTCCTTGCAACTGACTTATAGAAAGTCATTGTAATAATAGTTTATGTGTAATCTATCCATCTGTATGTCATTTTTTACTTGAGCGTAAGTTTCCTTTTGCTTCCCTGCCATGACTTGAAAATAATTTGTATAAATTTATAAATAGCCTATTTCACAGTTCACAGTGAGTAGCTTTCTAAAATGAAATGATAAAATCTTGAAAAATTTCAACTCAGGGTAAGTATTAATTTTCTGCACTTAAAGTTAATCAGCAGGACCCCTAATTCTATTAAGTTTGAGCAAAAACACTAGTATTGTGACTAAACAGGATTATAAAACGGAGAAAGAATAAAAAAAAATACTGTATGCCACTTGTTGCATCTCAGACTGACAAAGGGACTGACAAAGGCTTCAGAGCTGAGCGGAGCAGTAAGAACCGCTCTGAATCCCTCTGAGAGCTCTTGTTTTCAAAGAATGCTGTGGTCTGGTTCCCTCTCGCACACGACTCTTCGACCCCCGTAAAGCTATAAGGTTCCCCACATCCTCTGAAGACCCTCCACCACACTGCTCTACACACCCAGCATTAAAACACACTGCTGATGAAGCTTGCTAAACTTACTTTTTAAGGTTATATTGGATAGTTGTTCTTAAAACTATGAATCCAGCTACCTGACAGGTGTGCTTTTCTAAAGAAATTAGTTTTATACCCATTGTTATTGTGAGGCATATTCTCTGCATCATAAGTCCAAATACAAACAATACAGTGTCAAAACGCACAGGCTTAGTAGCTTAAGACTGCTCTTTAGTTTTGTTGCGCTAAAGTCCATTCTTTTCTGATGCAAAGAAATTGGACATTTTTGCCAAATAATATAAACGGAGCAGAAAGCAGTGATATTTAGTTGAGTATATCATGAGGTGGAAAGAGTATGGTAGGATGAAACTTGTGAGTTTGTGTCATTGTGCTTAAATAATGGATAGTCTTTGTTGTGTACCAATACTTACTGATGTGAATGTTCTCAGTAATGTCTGCAAACAACCGTAAAGTCAAACACAAATAGTGGTTCATACAGTTAATAGCTTGAGCTGTTCAGAGTCTTGCTGCTGTCTCTTTTGCCAAAGGCTGTTTAAAGACAACCTTCAGATCTCTACATTTGGAAATCTCTGGACACCAGTTTATATATTTATTTCACATTTGTTTTTTAGATCTACACACAAACAGTTTTTCTTCATAACTCTGGTTCCGTTGCGCAGCTGTAGTTCAGTGTTGGATTACACAACGGCACTAGACCCGTGTCGACATACAGTATTTTACACTTTATAGCATGTTGTTATCAATCATCTCTTTTTCAAGTCCCAAAAACTGCTTGATTTTAATATCTGCAGGTTTGTAGTGAATTCTGTTTGGTCAAAGGGACTCTTTTCATTTATTTTTTAATTTTTTTTTATCAAAAGTCTGTGTAAAACCAAAGTGTGAAGTAGGATTTGTTAATATTTTGAACTCAGTTTTCCAAGTGCTTTGTGTAAATTTGCAATCAAAAACAGTAAAGGCCTCAGAATGAATTGAATATTGAACTTGTCTACATGTTAACGTGACTAAAAGTATTCCTTCATTTCACTTTATGTCTTAGATAAAAGCATTTGTTGGTAATTCTGCTGCACGCTCTTTACTGACACAGGAGGCTGTAAAAGTGGGACTCTGCTAAGCTGAGGTCATGCACCTGGCCAGACCCACAATGCAAACTGAGTGACACTTTTATATTGTTTGATATGGTTTGAAATGTGGCACATGTCTGCTCTGAGCAAAGACCCACATATTTCTTCCAGATGTGTGGTTGTTATGTTAGACTGCATCAAATCTATTTGCAATAATCCCTTTTTATTTATTCAAACTATTATTATAGCAGATGAATTGCCCCTCTTGACTGTGTTAGGTCTCTCTTTCGGTGATTGGCTGTGTTTGTGTCACAGTGGGGTGTAACCTGACGACTTAGGACAGTCAGCTCAGTTCCTCCCATCACCTCTGTCAGACTCAGAGCAGGAAGACAATCATCAGCAGCGGCCCTCAGCTGCCATTCGAGTGTCACACCGAGTGGACAAAATGTTTGCACTGGCTCTGGCCTGGACCCTGCTGACCGTCACTCAGAAAACAGGTAGGAACAAATCAGTTTTAGCTGCTTTAAAAAAAAATTGGATGATTGAACTTAATCAAAAGACTACACGAGGGATGTTTACTCTGTTAACGTCGACTAATGATCATAGCGATTACAACGGGGGTACTTTGTTCTGAAATCTTAGGGATAGTCTGTGTAAAAGTGTCAAGACGAATGTTGTATAAAATACCACTATGGTGAATTTTGTTATTACACATGTATTGTCTGAAATTATTTATTATTAAACCTATTATACAAAGTAGCTCTTCTTGTGGTGTGGAAAACATTTTTTACTTTACTTCTAAAAATATACTTAACCTTGATGCCATTGTTAGGCTTTTTTGTATTTTACCAAAAACATATTATGCAACAGACATTTGATGTATTGAGACAGGTCTCATTTTTGTGTATTTCACAATACTTTTGGGGGGTCATAAAAGCGTATATTGAGATAAAGTAGCTTTGTTTTAGACGTGCAAACAGTGTATTGCAGTTTTAAAATGTCATCTGTCATATGTTCACAGGGAGATTTATTTTCCGTTGTCGTCCTGTTGATAGCCGTACATTTCTTTACAACACGGCCCAAATCTCCTGACATCCTCTGTTTACTTGTGTTTGTCTCGTAGCTTCAAGCGAGATCGAGTTTCAACAACAAGTCAAAGTCCTCTACCCGCAGCTTTCGGGCAGTGAGACTATAGACTGTGAATGTGGACAGATGTCCTGTGATCAGGTGTTCTGGTTCCGCACTCTTTCGCACAATGGCATAGTCGAGTTCATAGGAAAAGGCAACCAAGCTGACCGCAATACATTCGGCGAGGGCTTCACTGAACAACGCTTCAAGATCAGTAAGAGGGGCAGTAGCACCTACAGCTTACGCATCATGGAAGTGACTCTGAACGACACTGGAACCTACTCGTGTGTCCTGACACAAAAGAGAAATGAAGAGTTGTGGAGGGCCGGCGTCATTCTTCTGCCCGGAGGTTTGTATCTTAAGGCCATCACACAAAGCGTTACGAACTGCACCATAGCGCGGGCTGAAAAGGTTTCTATGGATATTTTTTAATCCAAATCAATTTGTTAAACTTGTAATAAACTGATAAAATACAAAAAAGCTTGATAATTATAAAGTGTATTCCATTAAGAAAAAATCGTCCCGTGCCTAAGACTGACAACTAAAAACCTTTTTGAGATGCGCCTCAGTTTTTAAAATATATTGTGATGCTGATATTGTTCTTTTATCCCTTTTTTTCTTTTTTCACAGTGAAGGTCATTAGTCCGACGCAGCCTCCGAAGACCAAAGCCACACCACCAGCCAAACCCCGCTGCCCCTGCATCAAACAGAAGCAGGGCAGACAAGGTCATTATTTTGATTAGAATATTAGAAAAGAATTATAATGATTTTGGGTCTTGATTCATATTGTATTTCAGCGAAATGTAACTCCTTTTTGCAGTCTCAGCTTGTGAATGACATGTCAAATATTGTTAAAACTCAAACATTTTGACAGTTCTTAGTCTTGAACCTGTTTGTTCTCTGCAGATAAATGTGGATACTTGGTTTTATGGCCGTTGGTCGGACTCCTCGGAGGTCTGTCTCTAGCTCTCATCTGCACTCTGTACTACTTCAGCCGTAAGTTGTTTGATGTAGGATAAAAGCACTTCAAGAAAAACTGCAGTAATCACATACGACGGTGATATAATGTTCGAACCTGTCCTCATTTACAGGGCTACCGAAAAAATGCAGACACCACTTTGTGAAGTGAGTGAACTTGTTCAAAAGAATTTCTTCCCCTTCTGTTTGTAGTTTTTTACCCAATCATTTATTTTCTTTTTATTTAGGAAGAAGCTGATCACCTAAATTGTCAAATGTGTGCCTTCATATAATCTAATGTAAGTATCCGCTCATATGTACAATGATAAGACGGTACAAGTGTGGATAATGCAACGTGTTTCTTTTTGCTTTGTTACCAGTGGTTCAGAGGAAGATTATGTCCACGACTGAAAATGTGTCACTCGTCATGTGTTACGGTCATTAAGGGTCAAAGCCGACATGACTGTGCTTCTTTGAGCAGATCTGATGGACAGTATTTTATTGTGACATAATGAGAGCCCTATGTTATATATTATATGATATGTTGTAATATATAGTTGTTTATTGTAATTATAATGTTTGTTGTAGAGACGCTGGGATTTTGTTGCTGCTTCATCTGTTGACAGCATGTTTTTCTTTTTAACTTTTATGCTTTACTTCAACAATAATATATCCAAAAATTTCCGATTTTCTACAAAATATCAATATTCATGTCGTATTTTTACAGGTCGACTGGTTTCAAGATGATCTTTTTAATCAGAATAAATACAAAGACGCAAAGCCAGTGTGTTTTATAAAACGGTCACCAATATTTTTTTGTGTTTTGTTGATGTTTATTGACAATTACAATAAAGAATTGTATAAATGTACTTAGTGTTTAGATACATTTGATGCAATAAATACATGGCATACACACATGGGATAGCAGCACTTTTGCAACAGCGGTTCACGTTAAAATTTGTTGGTAAATTTTATATATATTTGATGTATATATTGGGGGCGCAGTGGCTCAGATGGTACAGCTATATAACTATAATCAATAACTGTTAGGTTGGTGGGTTTGATACTTGATACTCATTGTGTCCTTGGGTAAGACACCTAACCCACCTTGCCTCGGGTGCCACATCTCTGGTGTGTGAATGTGTGTGACTGTGGAGGGGAGTTTAGTGGTGGTTGGAGAAGGCTGTGAGCGCTGTGTGTATGGCAGCCCCACCTGTCGGCCCCAGGTGTGAGTGTGTGTGTACATTTTCTAGTATCCCACTTTACCAGTTTAAGAATGATAAAGTATACTCTACTGAGTCTCCAGTAGATGTTTGTTAGCTCAGTAGGTTAGGTTTATTGTTTGATATATGTGTATTTTTGTTTGTTAGATCTTGCTTGATGGTTACGAGGCCTCCATTGACTAACTGTACCATGGCATGAGTTGTAATTAAAAAAAGTTGGACTTCTCGGGACTAAAGTCTGTCAGTGTTGCCAGTTATTTAAACTTGAAAAAAGTTTTTCATTGTGTATTGTGTGTCTCTTGAATTTCACACACAGCTCATGCACACCTGGTTGTGTGGGTCCCGGGCGGGGGGTGTACATGCACGCCCCTGTTGTGTTCCTGTGTGCTCTGTGAGGAGACACAGAGCAGTGTTCAGTCAGATGCTATCGCCTCTCATTGTGCTTTGAGCTCCTCGATGTGTCTCTGAAACAAAACGACCACAGTGAGCCCACAGAGCCGACCACAAACTCAGGCTTACGACAAACAGACTCAACAATGGAGCACCGTCAAAAAGACTTAAAAAAATAATGATACAATCCAGCCTTGTTATGGGAGGATTTTATTTCATACTTGTCTGCAGCATTTCAAACTAAAAATTGTTGATTCTCTTTAAATGAATTGATTCGTACTTCATCTGACTCATTGATCGTACAGTCTTCTGGCAGTGGTTCCGTCCTGCAGCTTCACTGATCTCAGACATCCTCTGGCTGCTCGCTGTTGTTCAAAAGCCCAATGCAGGGGATGGTCCATGTTTTTACATAAAGCATCCATCATATTATGTGGCTGTTGGTCCACTGTTTCAAACAGAGTCTCCAAACTCATACTTAAAATATCCAACAGAATTCAAGGTGCACTTTCAGGATATGAAATTTAAAGAATTTTTTTATTAAATGATGGCCATTACTATATTGTTCACAATCCTACAAGAGAAAGACATTGAGGAAGACACTATGATGAGACAATAAACATAATATAAGATACAGCCCACTCACTCACACAAACACAAAATGTTAAAGTTACATTGTCCCGAAATCTTTTGATATAATTTAAATAGAAATGTATACGGTTTTAGTCTACTCTTTATAAAACACTACCCTTACTTTACACTAACTAAAACAATCCCATATTTAAAGAAGAAAAGGAAGAAAAGAGAGATGTAAGACGGAATTGTAAAATCAGGATCCTCAAATCAATCAAGCAATTTACAAAAAAATCGAATTATTGTTAAATGAAAACTTTATTAGAGACAAAACAATAACCCAGTCTTTTGTGAAATGATTGTCTAACTTCTTGGAAAACTCATGGTTACAAGAAAAAATATCTGCGTTAACAATAAACATTGAATACAAAATCAATTTCAAGTTCAAGACATGAGTAAAGGGACACAAATACAGTCATCCATACAGCAGTTTGTTTTTACAGTTCTGTTTTTGTATTCCCTGTAATGTATGTTTAAATTTCACAGTATCCTACAAATCTGTGTTACATCATTTACAATTATTTCTAGCAACAAAGTACTTAATCTAAAGTAACGTTTCACCTTACGCTATGGAGCCTGAAAGTAATAAAAACAATACTGTTTTCTTGTTCAGTTGGGTATGCCCACAGAAGAGTTTCAGGTACTTTCTCAGAACAAATACATAATATGTTGCTTTTCAAAGTTACATTTTATATCATTACAAATTAAAAAATACAACAAAAATAACCCCAAAACTTGAATTCATCATGTAAATACGAGTCATTGCCTAGTCCATTTTGTACTTACATCTCGAGACGCTCTGGTTTTACCCTTTGACACTTTATATCCCATATTTGACCGTTACATGAAGCAGTTCACCAACAAACCTTTTTTACATTCATTACCTTTACCAGACTGTATTTCTTGCTGCGTTTGAACCATCCTCACAATCCGAGCCGTGTTACTCAGAGGCTTCCCCTGGTCACCCACTGCTCGGGCTTCCCTGTCTTACTCACACAGGGGGTCTCTGTCCCTAAAACTTCAATTTGAAAAAATGTGTGAAAAACAGAGTGAGTCAAACTCAACCAGTGGAAATGTGCAAGTGGTACAAATGACTGAGTCTCCCCTTTCGAGCTGATCGTATCAAAACAATCCCCTGCAGCAGCGTCTGAAACCTGCTCACCTTCCAACACAAATGTCAAAATTAAACTTTTTGTTCTGTGCGATTCATACAGTTTCCCATGCTTTGTTTGCCTCTTTCTTTGCTCCCATCGATGCAACTGATGAACACCCACAACACTGTCAAATGTCACCATTTCTTCACCAGGGTCTTTTTTTTCCATCAGTTAACAGGAAATACAACAAGAACAAATTGCGCCACAATCGTCGAAGCTGTGGGAGTACGACGTCAGCCTTTGAGATGAGACGGTTTATGGAAGATAGACCAATCTGGACCTACTTTTTACACTGATTATGTTGCTGTCATTCACTTACTATCATTCAACTTATTTCTCTCGAATCGGTGCACTTCTTTTACTTATTGGTATCAAAATTGTGTATTAGTTTAAGTACTGTGAAGGAATTAAAGGCTCATAAAGATATCAGAATATTATAACACCTGCAATATTAGCTCTTGTATCTTTTTAACTAACTGCCTGGGGCCTGTCGTTACACTGAAAGCCTGCACAGTAAAGATAAATCTTTAGTGTGCAGGTTAGACTGAAAACTGCATGACCTGAAATGAATCAAGATGAAACTTCAAGCGCTGTCATTTTACTGTAGCATCAACATCTATTAATTATAGACAGTCTTTGTGATTAATGAACACAAGCACAAACCAAAAAATATATATATATATAAGACAACGAGACATTATTTAAATGAAGCCACAATAAAAGTAAAAAGACTAAGTAACTTATGTCTCCACAGCTGCTAATCCTCACCTGCTTTATCTCAAAAAAGGAGGGTATTTCACTTTTCACTGGAAATGTATTTTGCACTGATGTTGGCTCCTGTTGAAAAGTGGGACTTAAATGTTTGAAAGCTTATGTAAGGGTTTATTGTTATAGTGTGGAGCCACAGACAGTTACTGGTTTAGACAGGTTTAACAACGTTAAATAAGAGTTTAGTGGGAGTGAAATTGTGAAGGTGTGTCTGAGGGAGATCAACCCACACACAGGACAGGAACAAGAGGCTGAGGTTAGAAACCACTCGGACTTGGTCTGAGAGCCTCGGGTCTGTCTATGCACTAACTTAAACACACAACGAGTGTACAACTAACAAAAAACTGTTAACTGATGTTGATGTCACTTTGATTTTGAAGCAAAATCAGTGATTTTTATTTTTTCATATCAGAGACCTTGCTTATTGTATTTGATCAAAGTCTAAGAACAATCTACTTCTGAACAGAGCGGCCTGAGAGCTCCTTTAACCCCACCAACATACACCTGTATTACACCTGATCCGATGACAGAGTAAAAAGGACAGAAAAGCTTTAAATAAGAATCAGATTCTCCTCTTTTGGATCAAAATGTTTATGTAATTTAAAAAGAATAATTTTACCACACTTACTTCCACAGCAGTAAACTGAA
Organism: Neodontobutis hainanensis; assembly: GCA_024349245.1. Classification (NCBI taxonomy): domain Eukaryota; kingdom Metazoa; phylum Chordata; class Actinopteri; order Gobiiformes; family Odontobutidae; genus Neodontobutis; species Neodontobutis hainanensis. Next base: position 4,553,588 of record JALDNG010000005.1, read on the forward strand.
CATAAATAATTGCTTTTTAAAATTATAATTTCCAATGTAATACAAACAATAAGATGAAAAAATCTGAGAAAAAGGACAGACAATAATGTTTCATACATTTCTAGTCCACTTGACATTAATGGTGTGTTTTGGATTAAATTTTTTGAGGCCTTGTAGGCGTCTTGAGCGTGAATTTGAAAACTAATGCTGGACTGACACGTCTTTGTCTGAACAGTTTTAATTAAATCTGCCTTTATGTCTGAGAAGGTTAGCACATGGCCTTGTAGTCGACTCCATTTGTGCTTCAAATTTCATTCTTTACACTCTTTGTTCACAGACGACCGACGCCGCTCCCCTCCGTGTGTTCTTCTGGATAAACCCACTGAAGCTGCTGAAGGGGGTGCACTCGGGTAGGCCCGTCTTCACAAACAGTGCAGACCACGACTGCTGCAGGAGCTGTGTGTGCACCACTCTGCTGCAATGATGCCATTCGCTGAAGAGAAGCAGGTTACAGCTGGGCGTGGTTTGATATCACAGATGGTATCAAACTACAGCAAAGTCGACAAAGACGCGTCTATCTTTAACGGATCATTTAAAGATCAAAAAATGGACCCAAATTGGATCATAACCCTGATTGTTCTGCTTTTTCATGCAAGTAAGTTCACGTCACAATTTGACCTTTTTGACTTTTTGGACTTTTGACTGGACTAATTACGTATTGTATATTTCAGAAAAGGCCAAAACTTTCAAAAAATGTAATGTTTTCAGAATTTTGCTATTATTGAAATTTAAAATGACTGTGTCTCAATAAGCATTTACTGTCATTATATGATCTAGACCTGTATCTTTGTGCATTTGCGTGATCCGCTGTACAACTGCTGGATCACTCTTCATTATCTGTCATTGTCACATCTCTTTGTGTTAGACCTCACTCAGGCTCAGTTTGTGGCAAAAAAACTCTTTGTATTCACCGCTAACTTACATAAAGTAAAAATGTGCCTCAGTGGTCCAAGTGAGTTGTGTTTGTGGCCCACAGACGGTGTGTAAACGTTTGAGAATTGTGGCATTAAAAACCTCTGAGTCTGACTTTAATGACGTTTTAATCTAAAGAAATATTAATACAAAACCAGCCTCGGATTAATAATACTTCTTGGAAACAAAAAAAGTCAAAAATGGATTTGAAGGATACCACTATTTCCATTTTGATAATCAGAAGCAACACTCTGTAGCCTTTTAAAATATAGCCTCAGATAATCATTGTATCAGTTTAATGGTGAAGAAGAATAAGACCTCTTTCCTAAACAAAGATACAATTTAATTTGTGTCACATCACATCACATTTATAAAGACATGACTGCTCCATGTGTGTTTGCAGTATGGATGTTTGAGTTCATTAGAAACATTGAAAATCATAAAAAAAGTTACATTGAGTTGTTTAGTCTTCCTTAAACAGTGCTAACATTATTATTATTTGTTCCGTTCAGGTTTGTCTTCTGCTAATGAAAAGACAGTAACTGTGGGACACAAGGTGGAAATCACATGCCGTTATAGAGACTCATCGAAACCTCTGGGCTCGGCAATCATTTGGTTTCGCGTTTTGGACTCCGGTGTGGACTTCATTGCGTCTTTTGGCTCAGTTAACAAAGAGTTAAAGGCGACTGGCTCATCATACTCATCCTTCAATATTTCAAAGATCTCCAGTGATACCCTAACGCTGAATTCCTTCAAGAAAAGTGACAGTGGCATTTACAGCTGTGGCAGTCTCTTCAAAGGCAACGAGCTGCGTTTTGGAGACGTCACAAGGATCATTGCAGGTGGGTTTTGTTTATTTATTTGAAATCATATTTATAGTTTTAAAAAAAATTAATATCTGACACAATATTCATTTTGTTTTTAGCAGAAACTACCACCAAAAAACCACCCCCGGTGCCCACCACAGCTGTAGCTGCGCCTGTGTCCACACAACCGCCCGCGCCTTGTGACTGTCGGCCAGGTACAGACACAGCACATTGTCTTACGAGACTGTGTTACTCTGTGATGTTGGATGGTCCTCTGTTTGTTGCAGACACCAGGTCGTGCTCTCTTCTGATTCTGGCTCCTCTGGTCGGCGGCTGTGGCCTTCTTCTGCTGCTCCTCATCGTCACTGTGCTCTACTGCAACAGTAAGACCTCTCAGATGTCTACAAACATACCATGAACTGTTTCTCCTGTGTTTGTAGTGGTTTTGAATTATTCGATTTTTAATTGTGAACGTTGCCTTTGTGTCATAAATAAGTTTTAACACATAATTTAATGTTTTTATTTCTGCAGGAATCAGGACTCGTAGATGTCCGCATCATTACAAAAGAAAGTGAGTCTTGTATTTGCCTTTTCTTTCTTAAACCTAAATGTCCATAAAGACTATGTGGAATAACTGTGCAGGTGCTTTATAATTATTTTTATTGATTTCTTTTGTAACAGGCCTCGGATGATGGCTCCTGGTAAACAGATGATGATGAATAGTTAAATCTAATCCACCACACTGATGAAGATCTTGTGCTGTTTTCTGATTTCATTTGATTTTGTCATGTTCTCCTTCCTCACATAATTGTAGACAGTAGTGTCATGGTGTAACCCATAATGTCTCTGATAATATATATATAAGAAATGATGTTAAACTGTAAATAGATTTGTTTTAGTTAGTACTTGTGCTCATGTTAAGTCAAATTTTATTTAATTTTACTCTCCACAAGTTAGACATTTATTTTTAAGTTAAAGCCTTAAATGGAAAATAAAAACCTAGAGTGTATATTTCATGAGATTAAATAAGTAAGTATTGCACTGTCCCCAAAGCAGAGACATTTTATAATTTTTGCTTGTTTTTTTATGTCTGCTCTCTATATTACACTTTCTATATTTCAGTCTTTTTAACCAAAAACGATGGATTAGTTTTGTGATGTTTTATAGCCAAATGTACAGTAACTTACATTGATGTAATTAAAAAAAATGGAAAATGCTCTTGAAAGCTTGTCTTTGATTCAAATGTAATCAATAAAAAAAAAACCTATCTTGCATTACCTTTTGTTTAACAAAAATATAAAGTACACTCGATGTAGAAATAGGTTTTGCTTTAAGCCCCCTCGAGTCAAAAGGAAGTGGGCTGTCGCTGTGTGGGAACAAAACTGTTCGGCAAAGACTATCACCATCTACGTTTTGAACTCTTGTGAAACGATTGCTGGAGTATGTTATGTGTTATATTCTGCATAATTCCCTGTTACAACATTACTCACATAAATAACACACAACAACACGAGCAGCGGCTGCACCATTTTTACAGACTTTATTTTATTAGTTCTCCTTTTCTCTTTTCTCACACCCACACAAACCACAAACTAGGAAAAGACATGGAAAAAAATATTGTGATTGGGACTTTACACTTGAGAGCAGTAGCCCATAGAAACTGTGTAAATTATACAGTGTTATACATTGAGCTTAAACCTCCTTTATACACAACACAAACAAAGTTTACACAATTACCATGGTTTACTAAGTGCTCGTTTGGACACTGGTAAATGCCTTTTTGTGGCTGATTGGCAAAAAAAAAAGAGTAAAAGAACCTCTTGAAAAATCTCCATGCAATATTTCAATGTAAACGTCCTCAGAAAACTACGCTGTACACTAGTGTCTTTAAGGCGTCTGACTGAGGATACCGTGACAGTAACCTAGGCTTCTCTGCGTACATCAACATTGCACAAACATCCCGATACAACACACCCACTCACGCCCCATTCATCCAAATATCTGACACACAGCGAGGGACCATTTTGAGTTAGTGTATCTCTAAAAACTCAAACGAGATGCATTTTAAGAGACTGGCAGGCAGCGCTTTCCTTCTCAGGCTTCTCTTAAAACATCCATCTTCACACTAAACTCCATCTAAAACACTTTCATTTCACCAAAGACTGAAACCAAAAGCTCTTTATCTTTTTCAAACAGAGAAGAAAGGCGTTGCCGCAGAGCCGTGTGTGAATGTGTGTAAGGCATACATCTACATTTGTCTGTCATCAAATATACACTCCTGGCAAATTAGAAAAATAAATTTATGATCAAGAGAGCAGCTCCCTCAGCGACTCCTCTCCTTTACAGCTGACGACCTGAAGGAATAACACATCAGGTTCATACACAAGACACAGATATTCAGGTCTATTTACGCAGAAGTGAATATTCAGCCATACCAAGTGGTCTAGCTCTTTCCTCCCTTCTTTGTGGATTTTGGCACAACGTCTGAGCTTAGCTGAGCGGGGCGCACGTCAGTGGCAGAAGGCTCCTCTGTGGGTGGTTTCTGCAACACAGTCGATTTATTAGAAATGCTTTGTACACGTACACACCCTGATTCAGCCAGAGAGGGCACCACATGCATCTGTGAGCAGACGACAGGACGACACTGATGAAGACACGGGACTTATACTTTAACTACAAGCACATAGATATGAGCTCATGTTTATTATTGCACATTTCCAGCCTGAGCCACTTTGTCATGCAGCAGGCGCTTTGCTTACTTTAGACCTCGACTTTGACTTGCTCTTGCCCTGTAACAGAGTCGACACCTGGATTCAGTTTAACTACCCCGTAGAGCTCACTGAGGGGTTTCACTTCCACCAGAGGGCGCCACATCATAATAAAAAACCTTGAAGGGGTAGCCCAGAGATCCTTATGAGTAACTAATGTAGTCCCTGCAGTAGATAACACACCCAGTTTGGAGAGACAGACAGGAGCAGTGCCAAAGAGACTAAAAATATAAGACTGTAAATTACATTGAAAACTTGTTTTCAACTCTAAACTATTTGAATGTGTCGACTATAAATGCTATTCACACAATATATGCAGCTGATAAATGGCCCATATTTGTGTTCAGACAGCCATAGGTTTGCACAGTGTTTGTAATTTCTGTTTAAATAAAGAACTGCTGCGTTTGTAAAGCTGGAGGTGGAGGAACACAGAGAGAATATTTAGGGGAGTACTTCTCCCAGCATCGAGAAGGAACAAAAGCTAAAGAAACATATGTTGTCTTCAAGACTGCCATTATAGCTTTATAAAATAACATAATTTTAACAAACTAATGGGAAAGTTCTACAAGCTGAGTTATAAGTCAAATGTTTAAAAACCGACAACATTAACTTTTACTTTAAAAAACGTCACCTGGTCCTGATTGAGGAGGTGTTCCCCTACAAATGAAGCACAGCCCATTTGTAACAATACATAACACAAAGCTTGCTCCTGTCTGCTTCTCCAAACCAGAAAGGTGCTCATCCCCTTTAACTAAATACTGGAGTCTGTGTACGATACTGGACTTGAACTACTGTTTGTGTGGGTTGTATTTCATTACCTTTGCCTTGTCTGTCTTAGATTTGAACTCAGGTTTGTCTGGAAGCAGAGTCCCAGAGAGTGAGTCCAGCACGGGTCCTGGCATTGGCTGAAAACAAAAAAGTAATGAAATTAAATATACTACAAAAATAAAGTCAGATATGTTAGCTGATATCGAAGCTGAAATAAGTGCTACCTTCAGTGGCGCTGCGTCCAGGACGGGGGGTTCCAGCTTCGTTGTGGTCGTGCACGATGCAGGAGGTGTGGGAGAATCAGAGAAGTCTCCTGACAGCAGATCCAACGCCGTGTTGTCATCCATAGGCTTCTGTAAAGCACAGTAAACATAAGTGTCTCAGTCTCTGTCTCTTTTTGTTTCATGACCATTTTCTGCAACAGACTCACTTCTTTGGGTGATTCAGGCACTTTGTTTTTTGCTTCTTCCATTTTCTTTAAATAAAATAAATTTGGAAAGACAGTATTAAACCCCTGCATGGATCTTGAATAAGCATCTGCAGAATGTGCTTACTTTGCGGTCTTCTGCGGTGGGCCTGTATTCCGGCGGCAGCGTGTCGTCCCTCTCTCCCATCTTAATGAGCTTCTCTTCCTCGATTTTCTTCTCCTGGAACAACCACCACCAAATACAGGTTTAAGTTGTGTTCATTGTGTCAGTTGTTAATTTCAATGTGTTGGTGACCTGTGCTGGTTACCTTCACAACAATTTTAGGAAGAGGGGGTTCAGGTTGAGGGGTGGGCGCTATGTCATTCAGAGTGTCTGACAGAGCGTCCATTGCATTGTCTGCGCCTGTGTCCAGCTGATCCCACAGACGGAGGAACAGATGTTAGCAAATAAGTTATTCCAAGTAATTTAGTAAGGCACTACACTTGCACTACAAAATAAAAGACCAACTTATTTTTTACTCAAGGCAACAATTAAACCACACAAAGAAAGAAAAAGTCAATATGAAGAACAAAACACAAAACATAGCATTTGCACTATGATCAAACTCCTTACAATCCAAGTGGCAAAGGAGATTAGTTTGATTAAATTACTTTGTTTACCGGAGCAGCTATAGGGGGACAGGCAGAAGACTTCACTGTCGGGGCAGCAGCAGAGGCAACAAAGTCTCCAGACAAAAGGTCCAGCGCCTCAGCCGTGTCCAGACTGGGCTGTGGGACAAAAGATAGATCATGTTATTGTTGAGTTGCTGTTGTTCTAACTACAACTACAGCCTTAAATGTACCGTGAGGGTTAAAGATTATCAAATTCACTTTTAACAAATTGACTGGGCTTTTATTAAGTGTTTCTACCTCATGTTTCAAGACAGACAGTGTCTCCTGCTTCACCTCCTTCTTAAACCTGTATTCAGGAGGAATAGATTCCTCAGTATCTCCCACGATTACACCCTTCTTTCTCTGCAATGTGTCCTCCTGGAAACAGCAAAGATGGGAAACATTATAAACATTTACTTCAATCATAAGGACTGTATCCGGTATTATGCTCGTACCGTGACAATGTCCTCAGGTCTGAGTTTAGGCGATTCTGGTTTTGGTTCTGGTCCAGCCAATGTGTCACCAAGAGCACTGAGGGCATCCAGAGACATTGGGTCGTTCTGAAAGTAAAAGCGGTAGAAAAGTTAAGAGAACATTAAAAACATTTAAAATGAACCCAGTAATAAAAAAGCATTTGTTCAATATTTATTTGTGGGAGCTGGACAAATACTCCTACTTCATAATTATCTACTTTATAATGAGAGTTGACAAACGGCTTCTTCCTCAAAGATATGCTTTTGTTTTTCTCAGACCAATTTGAAACTTTAATTAAATATTACAATTTCGATACACATTCAGAATTATACAGAGCCTTGCTGACTCCATTAAGGAAACCCAGCTGTTACACCCTGTTAACATCCTATCTGATCATTTCAGAGTAAAAAACATCACATGGTGACACAGAGTCTTCAGTTTTACCTCTGGGGTCTTGGTCGAAGTCGGGGCGGATGCCTGGACTCCTCCCGTTTTCTTTGGAGCCACAAAATCTCCAGACAGAACATCCAGGGCTGACAAGTCCTCCACCTTTGCCTGAGAAAGACACACAGCAGCCATTATCGAAAAGGGTCAGTACAGAGGTGGCGGATGAAAGTTAAAATCGAAGCAGAAGAGAGTAAATACCTGTGTGGAAGGGGCTGAGCAGGTGACCACAGGAGCATGCACGACGGGAGCTGAGGACGGGCTGCTAAAGTCTCCAGACAAAATGTCCAGCGCCTCAGCCGTGTCCAGACTGGGCTGTGGGGGAAACAAGGACCACAATAACACATACATAAGATTGTATTCATGACATTAATTTAAAACAGTCAAAAGGATGTCCTTCGGTCTCACCTCAGGTTTCAGAGGAGGCAGTTTCTTCAGCTCCTCCTTCTTAAACCTGTATTCAGGAGGAATAGAGTCTTCCCTCTCTCCCACAAACACACCCTTCTCTTTCTTCAGTGTGTCCTCCTGGAAAACAGCAAAGACCAGGAAATTTAACATCTAGTCTTTTACTGGACTGATTCAAAATGTCTAAATCTTTTTTGTGGGTCCGTACCGTGACAATGTCCTCAGGTCTGAGTTTAGGGGATTCTGGTTTTGGTTCTGGGGCGGCCAACGTGTCACCAAGTTCACTGAGGGCATCCAGAGACATGGAGTCATCCTGAATGATGGAAAAGTAAAGTGCATTTTATAACTGCAGTAATGATATTCCTCCTAATGTAAGTCTCTGGTGTGTTTCTGACCCGGGTGGTTTTGGGCTTGGCGTCTGGGGTGTGTTTTGCTGGAGCAGGTTTCTTGACATCAGTTTTCTTCTCAGTAGAATGAGAAGGTAGAGCAGACGACTGTACTTTCTACAACATAAAACAAACTAGACTCAACAATATTTCTGAGAGCCTATAGTAAGACGAAGTTTGTAAACAGTTGTGTAGAAAGGCTTCAGTGGCAGATTAAAGACTGTACCTGAGCAGTGGCTGGACAAAGTCCTGCCTCGAGAGAGAAATCATCTGCTGCAACCTCCATCTGGGCCTTTTTATCAACAGGAGGAGCAGGAGACTTGAGCACAGGAGCTTTCTACAACACACAGTGAGACCAAAAAGGTTAAAGCAAAGGCATCTGGATGTAGGTTTCAAGGTGAAGACCTTTTATCCATCGTCCAAGAGACCAGCTGAGCTCATATCACTAGAGGGAGGGTTTGACCTGAAACTAACTGTGACTGGAGCAGGCTGTTGTTTAGACTTGAATGGGCAGTGTGAATCCTGATGGGTAGTTGTTATTAGCATATATGCATATATATCATTAGCATAACAGCTCCAGACAGTCCCTTCAACAAGAATGAAGCGTCTTCATCTTGAAACGTACATCCAGCTGCCTTTGCTTTAACCTCTATCTTCCTAAAGTCCTGGATAATTAAGAACCTCCAGAGACAATACAGTGGGGGCCGTATTTTAACTGGTAATAGACCTACCGCCTTGTGTCATATGGGAAATATTACTGGTGAGACACTGGTTGATACCTGAGTGGAGGGAGCTGACTGGGTGACCACAGGAGCCTGAACGATGGGAGCTGACGTCGGGCTGTCAAAGTCTCCAGACAGAATGTCCAGCGCCTCAGCAGTGTCCAGACTGGGCTACAGGACAAGAATACATAATATTAGATAGTGTTGATATCACTTTTAAACAATTGGATGTCCTTCGGTCTCACCTCAGGTTTCAGAGGAGGCAGTTTCTTCAGCTCCTCCTTCTTAAACCTGTATTCAGGAGGAATAGAGTCTTCCCTCTCTCCCACGAACACACCCTTCTCTTTCTTCAGTGTGTCCTCCTGGAAAATTGGAAAGACTCGACAAATAAACATCTACACAAACAGAAGGCTCATTGTAAATATATATTGTATGAGTTTGTACCCGAACAATGTCCTCAGGTCTGAGTTTAGGAGGTTCTGGTTTTGGTTCTGGTGCAGCCAACGTGTCACCAAGTTCACTCAGGGCATCCAGAGACATGGAGTCACCCTGAGGACAAGAAGACAAATTCACCAACTGAGTAAACGGTTAACGACAAAAGAATAAACACGGGAGGGAGAAAAAAATATACCGTTTCAGTCTTGGGCTTGGTGTCTTGTGCTTTTTTGTCAAGTCCAGTGTCCATCTTAGGTTTTTTATCCACAGGAGGAGCGGGACACACAGCTACAGCTGGAGTTTTCTCCTGTGACACATTCATTCTTTTATTCACCGTAAACTCTATCATTTATAGGTCGTGAGGGTTTGGTGGCATCTTTGAGTACAATCGAGATAAAAGTACGAAGCACTAACACAGCAGCCTGTCCCCAAACAAGACTTATCTAATCCAAACTCTGCATGAACACAGTCTGTCTCTTTGTTTTAATAAAGATACTTACTGTGGGGACTCCAGCTTTGAGAGGGACACTGGCAGAGGTTGTCTCCATTTTGGCTTTCTTATCAGCGGGAGGGGCAGGAGTTTCTGCTTTCTACAACAGAATAACCAATTATATAGCAGCTTCTTTTAACATAATGCATCCACGACAACACAGAAGCTTAAGATTTTACTTTACCTTTCCTGGAGGAGCGGGGGGCGCAGCAAAGTTGGAAGGAGCAGTAGACGGGGCACTGATACTTTCTACATGATCCCTTTTCTAAATTTAAAACAAGACACAATAGAGGACAGAAGATATTCATTACATAAACAAGCCAAGCCTGTAAGATAGGTGTAAAAGTAACTTAACAAGAAGCTGGGCTAACAGGTCAGGGCTAAATGCGTAGGTGTGGTGTGGCCTTTAAAGAATCTGACCTCTTGCTTCTTGGGTGCAGGGGCAGCAGTGGAGGTCGTGAACCCAGATGAGAGACTGTCCAGTGCATCCTCTGTGCTCAGTGGCTTCTAAAGACATACAGATATCGGGTTATTTCCTTCCTAAAATAAGGGCTCTGTCATTGAGGTTTAAACCTCCACTAGAGGGCAGATACGTCCAAGTCAAAGACAAACAGAGGAGCAGCACCAGCAGCACAGGAAAAGAACAGGCACACCCTTTGCATTCCAACACAAACTCTCCAAAGAGACACATTTAACCAAAAAACTGCACTGATTTATTGGGCATGTGCTTCATATAAACAACTAAACTGTTCACTTGACACTGAAGAACATGATCTGATAAAAATACAGGACCACGGATGGACTTTGAGAGACACGAAGTCAAAGTGGGTGTGTGGTATGATGTAAAGTGGGTGTGTGTCAGTGAGCTCCATCTGGGTGCGTTTTTAAAGAGTCGACAGTGCTGTGTGTCTCGACCTGTAAACATTAGATGTGTGTTTTAAGGTTTGGCAGAACAAAAGGCCGACAAGCTTGAACAGACGTTTCAGCCAAAGAGCTTCTTCTGTTCCAAGAAATCCATGTCCAGATGCCTTTAGAGTAGCACGGACTGGATGAATGAGACGAGGGCCTTTAAGGACACAATGTGTGTACTTTTCCTCAGGTACGGTCTTCATTTGAAGATTCTTTCTAATTCCTAAAAGTCTGTCCAGAACAATTGAATAAATAAACTGGATTTGACTTTCACTGATAAACGCTGATGAGGAACAGGGTCAGGTTTGTTTGTAAGACTTCACCAGAAAATCCTGCATGTTACTCCTTTAAAGCGTCTTATTAAAACACCTGACTGACCATGATATAAACCCTCGGCTGATGCTTGAAGACTTTCTTCTTTCCAGACTCTGACCAATCAATTCTGGCTCCATTACCTTCATATGACATTACAGTTTATTGATCCTGTATTCTTTTCTACTCTGCCTTTCAATGTTTGCCAAGACAACAACTGGTGTGGTCATCAGATTGTATTTATAGGAAATAGTCACAAAGGTTGAGGGTGAGTGTCTATCTGGGTTGTGTTGTGTGTCAAAATTTCACTCACAGGAACATCTTTGGGTTTAGTATCTGCAGGAACTGGAGCCTAGAAAACAGAGACTCCTTTTAGACTCAAAGTTAAAGTGAAATAAATCACTAATAATTCAGAAAGTAAGCACATCTCTGTTAAAGTTTTGGTCTGATGTGTAGAAAATAATATAAATGAATCAAGAAGGAGTAAGGAGTTTGGACATTTAACCTAAAACAGACAGAATATGATGATTCCTGGACATTGATAAGGACTGTAGACAGAAAATCTTTACAGTTTCCTATGTCTACCTGATATAATATTAGCAGAAGAACAATTTTACACCCCCCCCAGCTGGACTGAATTAAATGTAATAATTTTCTCACTTGTGCAGCATGTGAAAGGGATTAGTAATGATTAAAAAGTGCTGACGAGGAGCCTAAGTGTTAAACTAACCATATCTTTAAATCTGTATCCTGGAGGCAGCGTGTCGTCTCTTTCTCCAACCCTGACGCCTTTCTCTGATGTGATGCCAGACTGCGACACATGCAACACACAGTTAATCACACAAGGCAGCAGCTCAGTCACAAACACGGCCAGGGGGACATGTGTTAGTACCTCTTTGACCTCGGGCCCTGTGTATTTAGGCTCGGGCCGCGCTACAGAGTCTGAGGAGGGGAGCGAGCTGGCCAGGGCATCGAAGGGATCATCGGCAGCGGGAGCCTGTGCATGCAACACACTTCAGCAAACTGCAGGCAAACACGTGCTTTAATATCATTCACAGCACCCACAGTGAGTGTCTACCTTTTTGCTGGATTTCCCATGCGTCGAAGGAACTTCCACCTGCACCTGTGACACACCACAGTTCACATCACAAACGGCTTCATTTACATCAGAGAATATCCCGATTATATCTTGGTTTGATTGGTGAAATTAATGCATATTTTCCCTGTTGCACTGTTTCTTTAGAGAACCTAACTTCAAGGTATAATATGCAGGGTTTTCATTAAATATTAAATACATTTTCAATCAAAAATAAAACTTTTAGTCCACACCTGTAGCCCTCTAGAACAGTGTCTCTGGTTTAACTTTTATTTATCATTTTTTGTGATAGATTTAGTCTTTCGTTTGTGTTTTAATTATTTTTGTTAGCAGTTTTGTGTCCCTTACTTAATAGTTTATTTTTCTTTTGATGAAGCCAATAAACTACAATAGATTTGTTTTCTAAATTTTTGAACTGACATAAATTTTTTATAAACACAAATAAAATCTTTCGTGACCCACGTTTGGTTCGGCTGGGAAACACTGCTCTAGAAAAGACATGGGCTGAGAACCGTTTTCAAGGTTTACAGTGGTTTCAAAAACACAAATACCATTTAAGTAAACTTGACAGAGACAGAAAGAGACCAAACTAATGATTAGATTCCTGTTTTGGGCAGAATTGTATCTGAATATACTATTGTACTACATTATATATGAAGTTTTATCCACAATATTGAAATATTTTTCCACAGAATCTCATATTGAATAATGTGGTGTGCATTTTATTATTTTACTTATATGCAGTACTCAGCCTCACACAGCAAATGTATTAAAAATGTATACGTTTATAATTTATAAGTATAGGGCACAGGCCTTTAGAGAAAATACTGCATATTTTGTCTTGAACACCTTGTTAAGAGGCGTCATGGACTAGTGCTACATAAATATAGTTAAAGTGAGTAGTCCAATGCTGTCCTGCTTTTACAAACATCATTTTCATAGTTTTCATTAGATGCCTTCATCAAAGCACAAATATATCTTTTGATTTTTTTTCAAATGTGGGAAAAACAACTGCAGCTAGATGTTCCCAAAGCACTTAATCAGTCAGCACAAAGGAGAAACTGTTTTAAGGTTTACAAAGAATAAAAGCACTACAATGAATCACACACAGATCAGGTCCTTTTATTAAACAAACAGCCCGGGACAGTGAGAGCACCTCCACCCTGCTCTACCTTTGTCGACTCTGTGGCTTTGGCAGCAACTGTGGCCACTGCTGCCGGAGCTGGCTTTGATGTTTTAGCCGGATCAACTTTAGGCGCCTCAGGTTTGACTGTAGAGGCAGTGGCTGTCTAAAATACAATACAATTTAATCTATGTCAAAAATCCCTTTAAAGGTGTAATTAATGAAACCATGACCAGAGAAAGTTCAGGAAAGCAGAAAACTGTATGTGACGATTTTGACTGGACAGATGGGCCCTTCGAGGGGGTAAAAAAAGAGAGGGCATTCCCAAAGTTGGAAAGTGAAGACTATAACGAACTCCAAGCACAAAGTCAAAGTGAGTCCAAGGCAGATGTCAGAGTAATGTGTGGTAATGACAAAAGACTGCAGAGAAGAAATGGCCAAAGCCCCACCTTTTAAGGATAAATGATAAAGTCACCGACAGATAAAATAGTTGTCCATGGTATACCTTTGTTGTATCTTTGGGAAGCTCTTTGGGTTTGGTGACAGCAGCTGCAGGAGGAGCTGTAGCTGCGGCTTTCACCTGAGAGGCAGGCGTGGTCTAAAAACACGCCCCAAACATAAATAAAAACATGATGAAATGTTTACTCCGCACCACTACACCTCGACAACATGAATGTACTGATCTGCGCTCAAATCTCACATGTGATTATTCACCTCAGCACTGCCAGTGTCCTTTTGTCCACATTGTTTTAAAGGAGGTTGAATAAGTTGGTCCTTTTCTTACTCACAGCCAGAATGAAACACCTACAGTAACTAACCATGACATAGTTTAGATACTAATATAGCGCTAATATGTACCACTTTGAGGAGCTCATATTCGATTACCTCAGAACCTTTAATCAGTGAACAAATTATTTTTTTTTTTTTCTAAAGACTCTCTGGAAATGCCTTAATCTGCCTTGATAAAAGTGTTCTTTAAGGTTTCTGGTTATAAGTCTTTGAAACAGAACAGTTGTAACTTGATGTTTTGTGCTGCTCGAAAATGAGACCAAAAACAAATAAAAAAAACACTGACAAAAAGTAAAAAGGTACATATTGGCTACTGCCCAGAAGAAAGTACATTGAGTAATACAAGTAGTGTTGAATATAAAGTAATATAGTGAACCACAGATAATAATTAGTAACATTAGCTGTGACTGAAGCATTACCTTTGACCAGCCTTTAGGAGAATAGAACGTCATGTCAACAACAGCAGGCCCAGTGGACGACATGTCAATAACAGTAGCACCTGCTGCCGTGGGGTTAGTCTACAAACAAGTGCAGGTGTTTTCGAGAAAGTCAAGAGAGTGTTACGTTATTGTGAAGTCAACGCTGCAGTTTACAGAGAGCATTAATCCAAGACACAACCAGAAGAAAGCTCACAGGATGACACAGCCTCCGATGAATGAGAAATAGAGAAATGCCAGGATGAGTGGATGGATGTGTTTGTGTTTTTCACCCAGAAAGAAGGGAAAAGGAAACAGTGAAGCCAGTTTAAACTGCCTCATGATGCAAGAGAGTTGAGAACAAAATATAGTATATAACTGCACCAAACAGACAGAAACCATGCTCTTCTTTTTTTTAAATAAATATAAAAAATCCCAGCTCTGTCTACCTCTGCTTTGGCTTTAGGCGCCTCTTTCCCTGTCGTCCCAACAGCAGCACTTCCTCCTGCTATGACACCACTTCCTGTTGTGGTTACTACCCCAGGCTTTGAAGCCATGGTGGATCCAGCTGATGCTTTCTGTAATGCACCAGGTAAAGAGACACTCGTAATCCAGCTCATAGTCACTCCCACAACGTTAGACCAGATGAACTCAGTCAATAGTAAGATTAGTTTGTTAATTCATTCATAGTTTACCAAGAACATTTCACTTTTAAACTCAACTATCACTGGTGTAAACTCTGATCACGACTGAACACATTGAGCTAAGCTGTGTTGTCAGTAATTTATAATTGTCTCAAAATAACACTCTCCATTTCAAAAAACTTCCTGATTTTGCTCAGAAAGGACAAACTGCAGACAAACACATTTTTGAACAATAATCTTGCAGTAGGCTCAGAACATTTATAAACTTAGAACCTATAATCTGAGAATGGTGTGTTCACAGTCTACTCTAGATTCCTTCTCACTAGATTCCTTCTCGCTGCGCCTAAAGCTGGGGTGTGTGCTATTTAAAACTTGTATGTTTGAAGAAAACACACAATGTAGGAGGAACTATTATGGAATATCTTAAGCAACAGGTTGAAGATATGTGAGCAATATGATTTGTTGATGACATTATGTGTTTTGAGTTTACTCAGAGGGGAACCAAAGTCAGCTGCTTTTAAAATGAGATGCACTTAAAAGTTGTTGTTAACCTCTCCATTACCTCGCTATTTATAATACGATAAAAGATGCACAGCGCAGCTAGAACTTGTCATGGCCACTTTAAATATACCACAACACAGCCTCCTGTAAAAATAAATGCCCTCTAAATAGTGTGCTCATTGGAGGCCATGAAAACAATGGCTCAGTCTGTTTAAACGTTCTGGATAATGTCTTTGACAAAAAGAAGTGAAGCCACAAAAGGCCCTACAGGTAAAAACATTTAAGAAATGAGTTTGCTTTCAGGCAGAAACTACTCATGAAACCAAAGAGGTCAGAAGGCCCTTTACTATTTTACAGCAAAAGCAATCACTTCTGCTTTTAGTTGGAAAGTTTCAAACATGTAATTTTGTCTCCCTATAATTATCTGTATATAATAATATGCAATAAGAGTTTTCCATCTAAAAGATAATACTTCAGTCAACTCTCTGATCTGAAGTCATTGTTCAAACTGATGTGTTACGCTTCCTTCTGACGGAGTAACAGGGAGTTTTTTCTTTTCTTTTTGTATTTGAAAGGAAGGAAAAGGAAGGTTTGGGTGCTATATATTATTGCTTTTAAGAAATTAGCTCTCATTGTGCAGAAACAAGGAAGGAAGGAAGAGTACAACACTTAGTGCTGATAATGTGGAGGGTCAGAGGTCAGCAGAGACTACACAGGAACTGACTGACTAAAAGAATAAAGTTTTGAGGAAGAAATGAGAGGTTAAAGGTTAAAAGAGGAATGCTTGATACCTCGAACTGTGCAGGCTTCACAGTAGAGACCTGTGCTGCTGGTTTAGGTGTGGCCTGGCCCGTCTGCGACTGGAGAGGCAGAAAAAAACAAAGACAAGCATTAGTGATAAGTAAAAAAATATGAGTCTGTCGTAACCAGGGGAACATCTGCTTTTACACAAAAACGTGTCGGTTTCATAACACTTTTGTATCTGCTTCAAATTAAATAAAACATTTAGCAGTGCTCGCTCTGCTCTGTGTTTGAGTAAAACACATTCCAGCGGAAGGTGTGAGGTTGTGCTCAGGTTGGAAGGATAGGCCCAGTATTATTATTGTTGTTTATGGTTGCCGAGGTAACAGCAGCCAGACTGAATGGTGACTTTACAGTGAACACGTAATAGTGCAAAATTAACACAGGAGTCAGTCACATCATTCTTTATAGCAGCCACGCGCCAGTCTTTGAGTTTGGGTTCTAATGATGAAGCGTGGTCATGTGCCCCATTAAACTATGATGACACAGTTCAAATAACTTTTCTTATCAACATATGATATGAAATCAGCTGCATATCTGGGCAACACACTTCATGAGTGTAGTAATAGATATGCCATGTCAGTGATACAAGTCTGAATTACAGAACAATATGGACACTACCAGAAGACAGGAGATGTTTTTATACAAATTTTATACATCATCCTACTCTTTAAAAGGCACTTGAATAATCAGATCTTCTGTTATATCGTTAACTTAAATAAACTTTAACTTGATAAACATAAATCATCAATGCATTGATCAGTCTAATTTCTGTTAAATGCTACAGTATATTAGGCCAATTCAATCAAACATTTTGATAAAATAAGCCAATCATACGGGATATTTTTTGTGTTGCTTTTTCTTCAATATTTCATAAGGATCAACAGCATCAGTTCAGTCATGCATGCAGTTTAGGATTGTCTCTAGGTGTAGACCAGAGAACACCAGCATCCAGCTCCGCCCCTCTGACATCAGGCTGGTTTAATATCCAACTCACAAAACCACAATCTGTCGCTGACTAGTCACAGGGGATCACCTGTCATGGAGCTGAGCCCATTATATAAATAGAAAAGACAGTTCTTGGCTTAACTGCGTCTCATCAAAGAATCACGTGACAAAGCTAACAAATATCATTATGCTATTGTCTGAGTCCCTATGATCCTCTAAGTGAGCTAACCTGTCACTTGGCCACGGGCTGGAGGAATTGGCCTCTCGTCTCACACAAAGTTGAATCCATGCTAGGGCTTTGTAATTTAATATAGGTAAGTTTATAGAGATAAAATACAGAAAGAGCTGGAGGATACAGACTTGTACTGAACTAATTACAACCTGAAAATTCAGATTTCACAATGATTTCAGCAAAGCTCTGACACTTATTGCTTTACAGATTAACTGCAGAGACACTGTGTTGACATATATGACCCAGCCCACTAGGGCTGACACGATGAATTCTTTTGTTGTGCGATATATTGCACCAGAATTAATTGAGATAAAAAATATAATTGCGAGGTTAAAACCAATTTATGCTGCAGTGTTTCCAGTGGGCACAGTGCCTTGGGTGGCCAAGGGTCACATGACCTGTTATATGGTGGTTGAGAGCAGGGAGAGATAAAAGTCATTTAATTATTCATCTAACATACAGCATAGTCTACAATACTGCAGAGACTAAATGCATTCAAAATATTTTAAACTCATATTTTCTCTGCTTATAAGCGGACCTTAAACTAAACTGTGGACCTACAATATCAACAGAAGGACGAGGGATAAATCAATATTCAATATTTATATGATATGAATATGATTTGTTTGTGATGATTCCTTCACAGCTCTACCTTTATTTAACAAACCAGGGTATAGCCTGTGTTTAATTTTAATTAATAAAACTACAGTAATAATACAACAGCAGCTCATTATCAAAGCTCACCTAATATAGATCCTATTGGGGTCTCCAAGGTAACGCTCAGAGGGAGGAGTTTGTTGCTACATAAAGTTAGCTTTCCTTTAGCTCCCTGCTAACAACAGGTTTCTTCAGAACAACTTTAAAAACGGACCAAACAGCTGAATATATCTCTCTCCATCTTTATTATATCTGACTCTGCACTGTGCTCTGCCCGCGAGTGAGCGTCCATATTAATCTTTAAAGAGTGTGAGGCAAGAGGAAGTGGTGAACAGGAGGAAGTGAGGTCACCCAAGCGCCAAAGGCATCCCCGGTTACAGAGGAAGTGTTGTAAATACTGATGACTGTCAACTGATATAGTGACATTTCCCTTCAGGCACTCTTGGAGATATTTAAAATGTGCCCTTACCTCGACTCTTGGCATCTGACCTTATGGCAGAGTAAGTAACACATGTGCACGTCACAAGGCTCAAGTCTTAACCTTCAAGTCCAAGTCAATTTTGTAAAATGCAAGTCAAGTTCAATTGCAGCTTACTGAATTTATATATAAAAATAAGTTACAGTAGTACTATGGAAGTTTTATTTGCAACAAAAAAAATAGCAATATGCATTTCTACTCAAAAGGAGTCCACATACAGCTGAGCTGTCAATACAATAAAAATGCACAAAATTTAAAACTACATAGCCTAAAAAGTAAATGTAACTGAAATTAGGCCAACATAAAAGTACAGGACAAGTAAGAGAGAGAAAAATAATATAGTACAAAGAGAATGTATCTCACCCAATATAGATTTAAATCAAACAAAAATTAATAAAAATCAAGAGCCCCATTTTTTCATTTGCATGTAATATTGGGTGATATACTCTACATTCTCTCTGTATTAGTTACATTTTTTTCTTTCCTGCTTGTCATGTACAACCAGCGTGACAAGGTTGCACACCTTGAAGCCTCATTAGTAAGTTAGGTTGCAGTGCGTTCAAAAACAGATATTTATTTAACTAAAGTTATTTTGAGTCTTTTAGCTCAAGTCCGAGTCAGTCAAGTATTTGTCCAGCAAGTCTCAAGTCCTAAAATTTGCGACTTAAGTCTGACTTGAGTCAAGTCATGTGACTCGGGTCCCCTCTGCCACATGGATTACACAGTCTTTCTCTTGCACGCTGCACATTATAAAAATCCCTCAGCAAAGACAAACATAGAAGTAACTAAAGTAGTTAATAAATCTTATTTTCATTTGTCAGCTAAAATCACACAATGTAAGTCAGCCTGATCTTGTAGGTCAGCTTGATCTCATTTGCCCTTTTTGTCACGTGTGAGTAGGCCGCACTCGGAGCCGAAAAAAGAAAAAAAACAATCCCTACAGGAATGTTGCGCAAACCTCCAGATCTTAATCCATTGGCCATCACAGCAAGTGGACTAATCACAAATTGTATTGTCCAGAGCTCTACAATGTCATAAACACACAAAATAGAAAATATTGTTGTTAAATCCTCCAAACACAATTTTACTTTTTTGTAGTGTCTTTCTGCCTAGTACTCACTCAATCTGATAAAATAAGAAAAATGTAATGTCAAGCAAAGTATAAATGTCTACAACAGATACATGAGCAAATAATAGACTTTACATAGTCATGTACAGTGATTCTAACCAGGACAATACATTTATAAGCACCACAGCCAAAACAATAAAAGGTCCTCGAGACAGAAAATACAATTACAAAGCATTAATCTCCTGAAGGCCAAACAAACAGGCTGCTTATTCTTTACTAGTGTTTTAGGCAAAAATATGCATTCTACAGACAGCTCCTGTTAATGACAAAACATTCAAAAACAAAATGTCTGAGAGAATTAAAATTATATTGTCTTTAATATGCACAGTGCAGACTACAGCTGAGCACTGTGTTCACCTGGGAGCCGCCCAAACCATTTAAAACTCATTTGTGTTGTGTTGTCCACATGCAGCAGTACAGCATTCCTCCAGTCTGACTTTGAGAGTTCACTGACACGCCTGACTGATACACTAGCTGCTTAAAACAATGGCCTGCCATTAGTGACCTTTAGACCCCTTCAGTGGCAGAAGATGATTGATCCAATTACTTTACAAAGCAAAGATTTAACTGCAGTTAATATATTTTACAAAGCAGGGTCATTGTTTCAGGAGATAAATTGGTGTAAAAGTCATGCATGCATATTGCATTGTTACAGGGCAATGTCATTAAGAAGTATACATATCAATTATTAAGTCAAGTTATTTTAACACAAATCAGGGCTGATTATTAAAATGGTAGAAAGCTCTTTTGTAAAGTATTGTGGCATTAATGTATGACTTCTCATGGCACCTGAAAACACAAACACATACATAAACAGCTCAAGTGCACTAGCTCTACATTTACAGAAGAAGCACAGGCCTTTTTCTGTTGTGGCAGAGTCTGTTGAGGGCAACAGACCAATATGACTGAAACAACACTGTGGTCATTTGGGAGATCCATGAGTGCGTCCGAAATAGACACAGGATTTAGAGGCCGACTGTGAGGTAATCGTCACAGATCACTGCTTGTTCCAATGTGACACCGAATGGAAACTGAGAGGTAGTTAGTATTTTTTTTTAGATGGGTGTGATTCAGGCACAAAAAGAACATGTCACATAATCCTGCACTGGGCTGTGGCACAGCGTCATACATGAACCAAACATAATGCCTGTTTATTTACACTGTAGGCATCTGTCGGAACAACAATGCAACATATCCAACAGCATATCCAACTTCCTCAGCCAACAAGAGCGCTTACAGCCCTGACTTTGAGCCTGTTAAAAAAACTGATGACTAATGCTGGGCTCCACCCGAACAACCACTAACACGCACACGCCAATATGCCTGAGAACGACTTAGCAGGCTCCTGTTGGTAATAGGACTTTAAAATAGCTCTAACACGGTGTATGGGCAGAGGCTATGAGGTGAAGATACCTCTGCTCAAAGGTGCAGACATGTTTCAGGAATGCAAGACTGTAGGGCAGATGTGCAAAGGCAGCAACAAAATTAAACTGTCTCTGATGCACATTCTAAATGAATAGTTTGTCAAGACAAGACACGACGCGGGGCAGGAGTTGTAAGAACTGTAGCGCTAAAGTCTTGTATGTGTCACTCTGCAGAGGACAGATATGTGCCATTTAACACAGAAGCTACAGTCGCATTTAGCAAGAAACAAACATGCAACAAAAAGTTTTAGTGTTCAGAGTTTAGAAACTCTTGAACAGACCGTCTCTGTTATCTCTTTTAGGTCACTTTGTTTATAACTCGACTGTTTACTGCTTATTTTGATCTCTTTTAGTCGGTTCCTTGGGCAACAACCACTCTGCATTCATGAAAAAACCCAAACTTGTCACCATGCCCTCAGCCAACCTTTTGTAACTTGATAAACAGTATCTTCACAACAAGCAACTGTTAAATTGTGAATTAAGCACGAGCGCCACTTTAAAACTGCAACAGCCATTAAAAAGATTTGACAGGTATCAGTCAAACAGGAAGCCAAGCAACACAGACAGTAGGAGAACAACTGTGAAGCTAAACTTCTCAGATACGTACCATAGGTCTGACTGTGGGTGTGAATCCTTTATATAAGTTGTTGTATATGACGATAAGGTGCTCTCCTGAAACTGCTTCACCTTAGATTTCTGCAGTGGACAGTCTATAAGTCAAACACACATACATTCACACACACACATGTAAACACATGCAGAGACACACACCCAAAAGTGGCCCCTCCTCCTGAAAGTGCTCAACAGGCCTGCAAACGTTAAGGCCACGCCTCTTCTGTCGCAGGCAGCTGAGCAGGCTCTGTCACATTGGTTGGTCAAACACAAGAACCCGCCCATTGCCTGCCTCTGCCAGGAAGAAAAAAAAAAAAAAGAAAAACCTAGGGTTGGGTCATAAAAAATGTTAAAATGGATCTTGATTGTTGATAAAAACTTCTAGATGAAGAGTTATTGTGAATGCAGTCTTGAAGGATGAACTAGAAGTGATTGAAAGGCAGGAGTGCATTAATTGTTGCAGTAGAAGTTGCGTCATTTGGCACAGTTAGGGTGTGCCTGGTACAGTCACTGCTTAGGAATCTAATCTGCAAACAACAGAGAGAGGAGTGCAGTTAGGAAGACGAGCGAAGAAGAGTCGGGACAGTCTAGGAGTTGTATTAAAGCAAAAACACACCCTAAAGCAGGCACAGCCCTTCAAAATGTCAGTTTAATGAAATATTACTGCAACTAACAGACTATGAACAAGTCCAGACAGTGACCTCCTCAAGTAGCCCCCGAGCACAGGAAATAATAACGTCTTATGATAGATTATGTAAAACTGTTCAGAAACATAAACTTTACCTGCTTTTTTACAAACACACCTAAAACTCACAATGTTAGTTAATCCTTTGGAAGAACTTCAAAAAACACCCTACTCTTCAAAACTAGGCAAACAATGCTTTTGTAGGAGGGTTTGGAAGAACAATGCCTTCTTGTGGTGATTCATGCACATAGCACTTCTTAAATCAAACAATGGCACCGGAGACAGCTTTATTTAGACGTACTGTGTTTCAGACTGTTGTTTCTGGAGAACGACAACAAAGAGATTTAAGATTTGTCAGGTCTTTACTGTGGTTGTGTGATGTAATAATCTAAAAACATTATTGTGATTGATCTTATCTTTCTTGTTTAGTGATGAGGTTTTAACGTTATCACTGGTAATCCAAATATTCTTTGACGAGATTATGTTAAAGAGAGGTAAAGGGCCAAAGAAGCAGAGGGTGAAGAGAGGGGTGATGACCCAGAAACAGACCCAGAGTTAGGCCCAGGTCCCTCCTCTTATGTGGCTCATGCTTTATTAAATTATTGATTATTTTATTTCACTTTATATGTGTTTTTAAGATTGTAATAGAGCTTCTGTCACAAGGTCATTTCTCTTGTGGATTAATGAAGCCTTAGTAAGTTCAACTTTATTGATTCATTCTTTGCATTTAACCCTTCACATGTGAGTGCTTTTCCTTCCCAGATCTTGAGACAGTATCTTGTTCATGGGTTCAAAGTTGAGGATGAGCCTAGAGAGTGTATATTTTTTACTGTTCACAAGAAGAAGACAAGAACCACAGGAACAGGAAGGGCCTGCCCTAACTGGGGATCAAACTCAGGTGCTTCTTTCTGTAAGCGTCTTCACCTTGAAAACTGTGTCCAGACGCTTTTACTGTAAACTGTTTTTCTTGCTGTAAGCTGACTCTGCTAACCACCTTGCTGTCGTGCTGCTAAATGAGATGAGCCCAAACAACAGATATCAGTCAATCAAGCTATACCTTTAGCGCTTTCAGTCAGTGTGATTCAACCACATATATATGAACGCAGGCAGCTAAACAACAATGAATGATTCAGAGTCTATTATTTTTAATTCAAACCTCCGGGAATGTGATTGTGTAATGGTCTGTTTGTGGATCCAGTTTGTCTCTGAATACCTTTAAAAGGACAAGTCGCCAGATCTCTGTGCATACTGTCCCTCTCCTGGCATCTCTCTGCTACAACTATCTGTGTATCTCTTACTTCAGCTTCACAAAATAAATCTTGTCTCACAACAGCCTCCAACATTGTTTCTTTAACTTTGTTTTTGTGAGAGACTCATGGTCAACACAGAAAACGTGCTGCATGCTGACGCTGGATCCAGACAGAGTACTCTGTAACTCTGGCAACATTTTGTAAATTGGCACCTTACCCTAACTATATGTGAAGCTGACCAATCAGAAGCCTGGAGTTGGAAGAGGGAGAAACTTTGCTCCTGTTTCCATGAGTTAAGATGGAAACTTGAGGAATCTTTAACAGACCCAGTGGAAAAAATACAAGACTAATGTTGTATTCCTTTCCAGTTAGTGATGAGACAACACACTATTTCACACTAGAAGCATTTAGGAAAAGATGGTGGACAAAATTGTAACAGCTTTGTAAGCGTTAAAGAGCTGACGAAGACCTAGGTCCGTTTATAAACAATAGCCTCAAAAGAGGAATCTGTGCTTTCAGTGTGAGCTCGTTAGCAACAGCTTCTGACATTCATTCATTAAAAGTATTTGTGGTGGAACAACAGGACTGAGATCGGGTTATCTCAACAAACCAGACTTGTCCATTTAAAACTAGTTCACAGTCGTCACACTTAATGAACAATTGTCTTTTATCTTGACCTGAGGACCATTCAAATTCTTATTAGTTCCTCAGAAAGAGACTGTGCTACTCACTATTATTATGATTATTATTTATAATATTCAACTTAACTCAAGTGTCCATCTCATGAACAAAGTGACCACAGTGTGTGTTTCGACACTGATGCAACACATGTTCTTACTGTTTTGACAGAACTCCATTTACAAACATGCTGCCTTTGTGTCAACACCTCAAGAAGACTACGCTAAGCCGGACTCCAACACAGCCACTATTATTCCATTGCTTGGTTCATTTCATTTGTACAAGTGGTTATAATTGTATTTTTAGTCAAGTGTAAACCTCACACTGAAATTTTTAACATCACATGAAACTGTGTAAATACATATATCATTGCTTGTAATACTGTTTTGAACTCGGGTTCAAAGTCATCTAACATTGCATTCATGACAAATGTATGTAAACAGTTTCAGAGATTCATTACATAAACTGCAACTACTACATCCAATTTAAAAGATAATGCATCATCATTTTCTTGTGTGTGAGATCAAAAAGATTTCCAAACAAGAAAATGTAGTTGTGTATGTACTTTACATTTTATATATGAAAAATATCACAGTTATAAATAAACCTACTTATTGTCAGTATTTGGTAAATCTTTTATCTGAAGGAGATTTCCTTCTCTGAACTTGCTGGCTTAATAACGAAAACAGCATCTCAGGCACTTTCAGAAGACAACCCCTAATCATTATTTTCTGTTTTAATTTCCCGTTAATGTGAGGCAGCGTAATCTTTCTTCCTGAGTGTTACTTGTCAGAACAAATATAACATGGCTCATAGCATCAGCTTTTCCTTCGGTATAGGACATGTCAGCAGACAGCAATACACAATTATAAAGGGTTTCCTCTGATGAACCCTGTTTGAGCACAATATTTAGGGAAACTCAAGGCTTCGACTGACTTGAAAGATGCCTGCAAACACATTAAATCAGCAAGAACCCTTAAGGTAAAAAAAAAGGAAAGCGTGGGGTAAACATACACACGGCTTCCCAATGGGACAAACACCATCTGAAAGTAAAGCATATATATCTGTGTTTATGCTCACATGTACACAGCATGTCTCCAGTCTACTTCTGTCACAAACACTCACAGTGCCTCAGGGTTCATTACTGTCTCACCCCTAAACGAAAAACTCACCAGCACAGAGTCTCTTTAACAAAAATCGTCTTTAATTTTTGTGGACACTTTGCGGTGTGTAACACAGTGAAAGCATTACGTCTGTGGTTACAGTCAGTATCCAGACACAGTGACTTAATGCTGTCCCAAAGCTGCTGCTCTGTGGTGACTCACTGTGTGACACATGACAACATCAATAGCACCACTGATCGAAAAACTGTACTGCATTTTTCAGGCTCTGCTGAGTTTATGAATATCTTTTATGTCTTTATCATAACCAATTAAGGACAAGACAAAATAATATGTCACTATACTCCCTTCAGCCTGAAGAGCATTTGAAAATAGTTAGAAGATGTCAATCTTGATAATAAAAAAAAAGTCTCTTGGATGTGCTATAAAATATTGTCTACCTCCAAAACTGTGACCAGATGCTCTTACACACAGAGCATCACACACAGATTATAACACAAACTTAACATTTAACAGTCAGAAACAACATTACAGATACAATACATAGTTGTAAAAACCACTGTATAATAGGACAATATGAGAACAGATGTGTTCATTCAGAGCTTGTCTCTAACGTGTCTGATGTTTGGCACAGGGGAAATACTTCATGCTATGTTTACCCTGTGGCCATTTCCTGTCATTTTAATCATTACTGCACCAGACAAATGTTGGAAGGAGGCAGGCAGGAGGCAAAATAGCTCATATACTCATAAGAACAGCTGCTTAAATGTTACTGTGATGCTATCTGTCCAGAGTCCTCTTCCCTTTTTAACCTTTGACACATACAGTGACTCTGAGCAAACACAGTCAGCCTTGATAAAGTACTGACAGCTCAATCACACAATGTTGACCTCTCACAAGCCAGCCTCTAGACACCCTCTGTGCCAGGTCTGACGTTCAGAAATGTGCACGTCAACACTTACAGGATGTGAACTACATGCATGTTGACATCGTTCAAAGAAGAAGAAAAAAAGTCACTAAGCTGTTTTCCAGCTTTATTACATTATCATTATTACATTATCACAGGAGAATGCTATTCGGGCGAGACATATTAAACTTTAAAGCCTTAAACTTACATAACCCTGCGCTTGTTGGAGTATGAAAGTAAGATCAACTGCTGTCTGTTGTTTGTTTTGTCCCTTTGCACATTTCTTTTTATCTGGACACAAACCAGGTCTTGTCCAAGCTTTGGTGAAATAGCTTACTGGTGCAAAATACACACCAATTGTGAAAACACATTCCAGCAGATAGAGGGAGGTCAGACTTGGAGAGCAGCCAAGACACTTCTCCTACTCGTGGGTTCTCCCTTTAACTCCTCAGTTGAACATTCAGTGCAACCTTTAATCCAAAAACACAGCTGAACTATATTTTCTGACTGCCACGAGGAAAACAAACACACATGGATACACAGTCAATGCACACATACACTTTGGCACACACCTGCTCCTCCACAGCCACATCCTGAAGCGCCGGAGCGTCCCGTGGGCCTCGGATCCAACTTAGTAACTGGCCCATGTTGGCAGAAAGTTCCCCCGGTTTGGTGTGTGTGTGTGAGTATGTCTGTCTGCCGCTGCCTTATCTGTCAGCACCAGAGCATGTTTCCAGAGCAGGCAAAGCAAAGGGACGGGTTAGCACTGAGGAGAGAGGGAGGAGGGGCCCAGGGAAGGAGGGGGGTGTGGTCCTAGAGCAGAGGAGCTTTGTGGAGATAGGAGGGGAGAGTGAGAAAACTCAAAAGAGGCTGGGCCATAACGCTCAGTGCGCTATAAAGAGAAGTAAGCTGACCATAGAGTTTGAGCCACCTGATAAGGGGACACCATCCGAGACCCAAGAGGAAGCCACCCACATTCACTCTTAGGCAAAAAACAGTTTGAGGAAAACTATTTCTGTCTTTCTAATAACACCCCCAAACTCTATCTGAAGCACAGTTTATTATCAGGGAGCACTTTAAGAAGATGTATAGGTCTAGAGCACACACAGGCAGACTTGACTTATGTACACACTCCCTTTATGTACAAGCTGTAATAAAAGGCTGTTTGTGCAACTACCACAGCGTCGGCCAAATGATTGCTCATGGGAATGAAAAAGGAAGGGCCTGACTGGGTCTGATATTACAGCTTCCAGGAAAGAAAAGTCATTGCCTCGTGTGGACAAAAAAAGAATGCATAATCTGGTTATAAGGTTAAAGTTAAAGTTTTAATTTATATTCATTGAATGAACACAAAGACAAAGTGTCTCTTGACAAACACATATATTAAAAGAAATGCATGCAAGCTTTCTGAACTTTCACCTGCCTCTGAAATAACTCAATCTGACAGGGACCACAGTATTAAAAGGAGATACAGCTTTTTTAACAACTGCCATTTAAAAAGCCCATAAAAGGCCATGTTGTTAACCTCATTTATTTTATGTCAATCCAGGTGTAAAGTGAAATTCCAGTCATATCGCAGGACTCCACCCATGGGACTTGGGTGTATGTCTTGGGCAGGGACTACAGATAATACTATATACCTTTATTCAAGTCTGACCTTGTCTGTGTCGCACACCTCAGTTAAGAATGTAAATAATGCACTGAGCTAAATAATCGTGTCAGATATTAAAGAGATTTTACCAAAAACACGTCAAATACAAATGAGCTGCAGATTACAAATGCTGGGCTAGTTCATATTTAAGTAGCTCAGTCATTTTAGGTATCGTTCGTAGCAGTAGCAGATGTCCATTAGCAAGAGCGTTCCATAAAATCAAAGAAAAGACCCAATGAACCCGAGCTACATCCATATGGCTAAGTAGTGTTAATACAGCTCACCTGCTTCCCCTAAATGAGATAAAAGAAAATTTATTCTCTATTAATGGCCACCAGACCAAAAGGGACACTTATGTGAATGATCTAAAACCATTTAAAGTAATCTTTGTGTAAATCTTTTTTAAACCATTGTTTTAGTAAAGAATATGCCTCCTTTAATAATTATTAAGAGGCATTATAATAACATTTATTACGTGAGTCTTACAAGCCCATACATGTTTTGGAACACAAATTTTATTTTGTCTTATAAGTTACAACAGTAGAATCAAGTCTTAAATATCTAGATTTAAACCGTGTCCCACATAGTGACCGTTTAATTCACTGCCCTTTCACACGACTTAAATGTTTATGTGCAGTAAAATATTTGTGGTATGCTTGTCCACGTTAGCCACAACATCACACACACCCTTTGCTCACAGTCACACCTGCAACAAAGGAAAGTGCCAACTAACCCAGCCAATCCAGCTTGTAAAACGAGTAAAAGTATGGGAAACAAAATAATGCTCATGAAGCAGGAGACGCTGCTGAAAATAAGATTAAAGTCTTTCAGATTGGGCCGAGTGATAATAACATCTAACAGTGACCAAAGGATCAACTTTCATAATAGCAACAATTCTTTGGAGCTCATGTGTCAAACCATCCAATTGATACATACAGATAACTACATGTCTGAATTTAAGTTATGCATTCTACATATATATATATTTACATTTACATTTATTCATTTAGCTGACGCTTTTATCCAAAGCGACTTACATTGTTCTACAGTAATTACCAGTGTTAGAGCCGCTGGAGGCAAGGTGGGTTAAGTGTCTTGCCCAAGGACACAGCGACAGTATGAACTGTGGGGAGAGTGGGAATCGAACCGCCTACCCTCCAGTTGAAAGACGACTGCTCTACCCACTGAGCTGCTATATATTTATTTATTTATTTTAGGACAGCATACAGGCCGAAGCCAGATTATGGTTTATCAGCTCATTTCCATCTGTAGTCCCACAGATATAACATATTTATTTGGATTTGCTTTTATTGGGTAGCGACAGTAGCTTGTCAAGGACAGAGGATCAGCGACAGAGAGGAAACAGACCCGAGCTGGGAGTCAAACCCAGGTTCCTCTTTTATTGGGTTATGCACTCTACTGGGTGAACCACCGAGGCGCCCCGTCAGTGCTATTTTTAAGACCATTTGAACCTCACCAGAAAAATTGACTTTGGCCTCTAAACTGGAAATTACTGAGTATAAATAAATGAGGAAATGCCAGTTGTCATCGTTATGCTGGTATGTGTACACACGCAGGAGCATAAAGCCTGTGCATGTGTAAGAGGACCCCCTCATCTTTATATTTAGACTCGTCAGACTACAGTCCACTCTCCTTTACCTCCGCAAAGTGCTTTACACCTCTTCTTTTCTGGCAGCCCCACACACACACAGAGGGTTACATCACTGAGAGAAAAGCACAACTGCACAGACTAATCGTGACAGAAGAGATGGATATGGTTTCAATAACATTCTACTACTACAAACCTTTACCATGGACAAGTAACAGAGCCATAGTTCAAGTAAGAGTCACTCCTACATTACAGTTAAGTATTAATTTATAGGACTATTATTAATAACTGTGACTAGTAAACCTTCATTTGGAATGCATGTGAAAAGTAAAGTGTAGTTTATAAAGGACTGTCTGCTAATGAATTATGACTAAGGCTAGCTGAAGGAATAAGTGGAAGCATTTATCTATTGACATAATCTTGTTTTGGCATTTCTAATTGTAATTATCTGAAGAAAGATATACACTTGCCCAGCCCTGATCTCACCATCTTAGATTTAGATTTGTTTTATGGGTGTGTAGCTCTCTGCCACACCTCACGGGGGACAATATGTATCACATCTAAATGATAACTAAAAAACGAAATGCCTTTTACTTTATAAACCTAGAGAAAAAGTGTACTACAGGGAGGACAGATTTTGGTTTCAATCATTGCTCTATAAATTCAGTATATTATATCACATAGAGCTGATTGTGACAACACGTTTTCCAGAGAATACTTTGTCATATATCTTTTTTTTTTAGTCGCCATGAGAATTCATCTGTTGCAGTCACAGGCATTAAAGTGTTACTGGATATAATATAGTTGTATCATAAAGCACCTCCCTTTGTAGATTACATTTGCAAACAACTCCCTGACGCAGCGCTGGCAGACTGACAGACACTCAGGTGACAGTACACTCAGCAGAGGGAGACAAACACAAACATAAAGCACTTCCTTTACCAATAAAGCCTTCTTCCAAATCATTCATCGAGTGCAAGACAGATAAGGAAATCTCTTGCCACTCCCACGGTTCAAGATCAGTCATTTTGACACATATTTTCTTTGTTTTTACATGCTGGCTATTGTTATCTTTTCTGATAAGGATGAGAAACCTTTGCTATTTGCTTTACCTTGTTAATAGAGGCACAATCGTAAATTGCTTTTGCTTGTTTTTAAAATGAACCGCACACGACAGGCACATACAGCAACAACAGAAATAAGAGTTTTCTGTTTGTTTAATTCCACAGACAGTACTTTAACAAAGCAGGAACCTGCACAGGGACAGAGTGTTGAAAATCTGCTTGGGACACACACACACACACACACACACACACACACACACACACACACACACACATGCAGATACAAGTTTATTATTCAAAGTCAGTAGTCTTTGAGGTCTGAATGAGAAAACAGGATGCATGATTTCAACCTATTGTGTCTAAGGTTTATTCTTTTTAGCATCGGGCCAAGTTTAAAAATGCACTGTACTGTGCACTTTGTCAAACTAATAGCTAATAGGTTCATTTAAAACAGGAGTGTGTGTTGAAACCTATCAGAGTTTAAACAGTCACACACCCTCATAGACAACATTGTATTGTCTTCAAAAATAAA
Source organism: Neodontobutis hainanensis (assembly GCA_024349245.1). NCBI lineage: Eukaryota > Metazoa > Chordata > Actinopteri > Gobiiformes > Odontobutidae > Neodontobutis > Neodontobutis hainanensis. Next base: position 4,584,883 of record JALDNG010000005.1, read on the forward strand.
GACACATTCCTGTGATGATTTATTTGAATTCAAGGATTGCTGTGTTCGACCAATGCCAAGATTTACAGAGTAGAGATAGACTGCACCAGACTAGTTACACTGGTTTACTGCTTACTGTGTCTACTCATGTTTTAGGCTTGGATAGAAAGTTAGTTTGCAAAATTAAAAATATGAGATTAAGAGGTACTCACAAATATCCAGTACGCTGCATACGCCATGAGGAAGCAGGGGGCAAAAACACAGCTGGGAGGTAAAGTTGCACTGCCACTGTCTCCTGTCCTGTTCTCAGTCCAAGATCTGTCTCATGCCTCCCCAAACTATGTGCCACTCCCCACACACTTCACTTACTACCAAACAAAACGGGCAGCGCTCTTACTCAGTGATAAAACACACAACAAGACACACACATCGCAGCTTCTACTGTAGAACTATCAATCCCTGGTCTGACATGTACTCCCACCCCCACCACACACACACACACACACACACACACACACACACACACACACACACACACACACACACACACACACACACAATCACACACACTCACACACACACACACACACACACACACTAATGCACACTCTGCTTACTAGCATCACAGCTGCATCTCTGATATGTTCGTATATGGTTCAAATGTTCATGGCCAATAATCAACAACATATAACACATTTGTATCTCTAGCAACATAAGCACAAACCGCCCTAACCAATACAAAGTGGCCTCTCGTTCACAGACAGCACCATGAACGAGGGAAACGAGGTCAATCGATGCAAAGCAGAACATCTTTTTCCAGTAACAACACATTATCTGCAAAACCATTGTTAACATACAGCCCACAACATTCCTATGGACAAGCATTGTTGCGTAAAAATAGCTTAGCAACCCACAGACATTTAAAGGCATTCGTATAGTGTCCACCCCTCTAAGATTTAAAGGCGAACACTTACCTCCTTTGGCTTTTTGTGATGGCCATGGGTTCTTTTCTTGTGTGGCATCTTTAAACGTGGCGGATAGCTTTTGGGGAAAGTTGGCTAAATGCGCAATGAGTTCCCTGTTGGAAAGTAAGAGTCACTCACAGCAACACAGAACTGCCCCTCTGAGCAAAATTAAGTGCCCCTCCCGCCCAGAAAACCTTTCTAGTTTGATGAGTGATCCAAATAACATTGTACTAGTGCATTTTACACACGTCTTTTGTCTTTAGTTGGGCTCAGTTTAGTTCAGAATGAATTATGCATAGTTTAAATTGACGTCGGCTACATTTATCCTACTCTGTTTTAGATTAGGCCTATGTAGATGTTCTTCTTAACATATGGGCAATATATTTGTTAATTAAACTAAATGTATTTCCTTAATTCCTTCAGTCGGAAAGTCTCTCATTCTGGATGTTGTGTTAGATGTGACACGCCCCACGGTTTGAGGAAGAGTTGACTCACCGCTGCTCAAGTTGTTTGCTTTTCCCTAAAGCCGATGAAACCGCCTGGTTCCCGTTTGTGACGCAACTCTGCCCTCTAGTGGCAGGGACAGGTTTGAGTGTTTGTTCTCCGCGGGCTCAGTGTCGGGGACGAGAGGCCCAACAGTACAGAGACCAGCTCACAGAGGAAACTGAAGCGACTTTGTTTATCCGTTTGACTAGTGTTGGTTTTACAGCGCGACATGAATCTAACAGCTCACGTGGAACCAAATAAGTAATAGTTTGTGAGCGTCTAAAGCAGCTTCTGAGCAGCACAATCAGTGACACAGACTGGAGAGTTTACTGTATACGTCTATACTCTTGTTTTTGCTTCTCTTTAGTTAAAACTTTTTACAATGTGCCTAATGCTTTTTGCTTATTATTACACAGCCTTTTTTCTTTCATTCGGCTTTGCCCTGGAGTCGCTACAGCGGAATAATCCAACCCTCTCCATTTACCCGGGCTTAGGACCGGCACAGATATACTGTGGCTGGAGTTCACCAGTGCCATAGACACTTGGAGGCAAGGATGGTGAAGGACGCAACAGTATGAACTTGAGGGAGCAGCAATCGATCCCCAACCGCTCTACCACCTGAGCCACCTGCCGCAGCCTATAGTCTTCATATAAAGTTATATAGAAAAGTCTAATTTTAGCTGTAATTTCTACAGCGCTGCATTACACTTATGTCATGAGAAATTTCTATATCCCTATATTTATCCAGAGAGACACGGAGACAGATTATAATTTAACAAGCAATGGCCAGGTTTTAATCCACACAGTAACAAGGGTACAGCGAGAGGTTTGCTTAAAGATGTAAACATAACATGAGAATTTATACACCACAGTGACGGCCTTGGTGAGAGGCGTTCACAATGGTCCAGGTGCAGAAGTCCCGTGACAAGCCATGTCTCAGTCTAGTTATGTCTACTTAATGCTTGGATTAGCACGAAGGACATGACATGAATTTGACATGACCTGAAGAGAACTATAAGCCCCCAGTAACTCTAAACATTATAACTAAAATTCTTATAACAACTTACTGAGAAATAAATAGGCCTGTTTAAACATTTTTATGGGTAAAGTGTCACATTAACTGATATTGTCACAATCAGAGGCTGAAGCCTCATCAGAGTGGAATATAGCTCTAGTTTAGTGCTTCTCGGATGATAACATAAGAGCACACTGAACACTAAAGGGAATGTACTGTTGTTTTAATCTGCTACTGCTCATCTTTTGTGGCTGAGACTTTTGAAGAGTTGTACTGTTTCTATAAATCCATGCTGAGGCAGGGCCCCAATGACAAGACAAAACAAGACATTCATTTTTGTATAGCCCAATACAACAGCCGCCTCAAAGGGCATTAAAACTAGACAACTTCCCCTGTCCTTAGACCCCCCATTAGGGTGAGGAAAAACTCCAAAAAAACCCAGGCAGGAAAAAATAGAAACCTCAGGGAGAACCACAGAAGGAGGTAATCACTCCCAGGACGGACAGGCCATGCAGGAATGTTCCAGGACAGTTGAAAAATACATAGAAATAGACAAAACATATTCACAAAAAAAGGGTCTGACAAGGGGTTCTTGTTCAGTGTGTTTGTCTATTTGCTTGTTTATTTATTCCGTAAAGCCCTCTGAAGCAAAGGCTGTTGAGATATTGGGCTATACTAAAATAAATGTCTTGTCTATTTTGAAATGTGTGTCTCCAGAAGAAAGATCTGTAAAATACTAGGCTATATCAGTTTGGTTTACTATTAAAAAACAGCAACCAACCAATGTGTATAGCTTTTAAGTGATACATAATTATGTGTGAATTAAAAAGAAGACAGAAAGCAAGTGAGCTGTAACAAAGAATTGCCAAGCATAGATTCACTAAAACAGGGAGAATGGCACAATACTTTAGATTGTATTTTAGCTATCAATAAAAAAAATATTATTTAAGTTTGAAAGAGCTCATACACTCAGTAGGCAGAGGGCAAAATACAAAATACCTTAAAATGAACACAAACTGTTAATAGTTTATTGTTCATGTTTTTTTTTCTCCTGTTTATTTTTTATATCTGAGGAAATTAAACTTTACCTGAGGGAGGTGCCCTCCTGCTCTGACACAAAGCTGTCATTCCTCGCTGTTTCCAAGATGGACACCTATGAAGTCACTGATGTGGTGGACCGCCTGACCTTCACACCTTCTGATAACAGGAGATAGACAGTGAAAATAATTACAAGCCCATCTCACTGCTCCCTGTGGTCTATCAATGACAAAGTGATGCCAATCTAGCCGTCAGCAGAGTGACATTTTTACACCATCTTCTGATAACGCATGACATTTGCACATGGCAGCAGTGGTGATCATTATAGATTAAGACGGGCTTTGATTTGGAAGTTAAAATCAGGACATGTGAATTTTGCCTCGAACGTAATTAAGAAGTACCTGTTTTTCATTCTGTCTTGATAAACATTATGACTTTTAAGCGCTTGTGTTACACATTTGATGATGATGGCCACAAAGACAATGGGGAAGACAAAAGGAGGGGTTGGCATGGCAACTGCATGTCCTTATTGAGTGTTATGGGCAGACGACTTCACAGGTTTCATGTTCAACAGGTTCACTGTGATTACATGAACAAACAGTATTATGTGTTTTTTTATCATGTCTGCTCTAAAATACCAGATTAAAAACACTGTAATAATATTAAATTTTATCTACACAACATGACATCAGCTTATATTGATAGCTTCAAGTCTACCGCATAAAAAGCAGTGGACCATATAGGCACCTAATTGACCTTGCCTCAATTACTCTGTGCTCAGCTCTTCACTGAGCCTGTCGTGCGTCATCCAGCAGCTAAAAGCCAGGGCTTCTCTTCACCAGAACAGGAAAAATAATTAGCCACAAAACACGGCCCAACCTTTGACCTCAACGGATAAGTCCTCTTGGTGAAATAAGGAAGGCCACATCAGCGATCGGTGTCAGGATATTACAACACTTACAGTTTGTAAATCCGTCACAACACCAAACATAGCCATAGCATTATCAGGTATAGCCTATATTCAAAATACCAATTCATTTCAACTTTATATCAAGCTAATGTTTAATGTCATTATCTACCCCAGTGTGTGCCAAAATGTTACTGTCTGTAATCTTGTACAAACTCTATAAGGCAACATCGCATTGAGAAGTTAGACCTGTGTGGCTCTGCAGCTGCGTGAGCCTTTGTAAACAGATGTTGCTAGGTAAAGGGGGACTACAAGGCCAACCTGCTGTAGACTTGTTTGCACATGGCCAGATGATCAAACGTATCAGTCATTAACACTTGGGACCAATTCACAAGGACAAACAATCTCACTTTATTTCTGTCCATCCTTGTCCTGCCTGAACAGCCTTGTCCCTGGCATTGTCATGTTTGTCTTTTTTTATACAGTGTTTAATGAACTGTGCTTCTTGTACACTGCTGTACAATAAACAGCTTTGCTTAGTTGAATGAATATATACTCCCCCCCAAAAAAAAATCACATTAATCTATAATATCACATCTGCTTAGGATATAGTATTGCATTAGTATTGGATTTCTAGTAAGCTATTAAAACACTATTGATTAATGGATTGATTTTGTGTTGTGTGCTGTGCGTTTTTGCTTAAAAACTTTTATTTTCACCAGAAGATCTTGGAGTCCTTCAGGTAGAAACCTCAATATTTTCCCACTGTGTTAACCTTAATACTTCTGACTATTAGACCTTATTGTAATTATTTTATGTATTAAAGTATACATTATAAATTCACCAGCTGCTCAGCTCGTGCAGCAATCCTCCTCCACCCCATCACCTCCGTAGCTGGGGAGCAGCACGAGTAGCACTTACCACTTCATCTCATCACCAGCACCAGTGTCTATGGCCTGGGGGGAAGACCTACAAACATCTACTCTACATCTACATGCTCTTCTCCTATCATTCATCACATGACATCTCGACGTCTGCTGGGGTCTAAGCACCAAAGTTCTACGCTACTTCAAGCAACTTATACTTTCAATAAACCAATGCATATATTGTCCGTTTCGGTGTGAGTCTCTCCAGGTTCAAATGAGATTATATAGGCCTGTACCCTATATTATAAAGATGTGCCTAGGCTATATGTTATGTTTGATGATGTATTTTTATAAACATTACATTGTTATAGATCTTATTATAGCCTACATATGCCGCTACACACAGTATGTGGTGTCCAAATTCTTAAGGGTAGGCTATAATTATAGCACTACCCATTACTCCTTCCTTTGGAGGGCCAAGGGATAAGGGCAAGTGGTAGAACTAAATTAGAGAATTGGGATTGGGCACAAATATATTATTAGGTATAAAATATTAAGGCTGGGCTTCAAGAAAGTCTAGAGAATGGTTCCTATTGGTGTTTATGGTTTCTACAGTTAACAGTGACATAATTGACATATTCAGTAAAAGGTAGAATAGACATTAGGCAGATTATCTTACATTACAGTTTTTTTGGGACCTCAGGTTCTGGTTCTGCAAACGGCTCTTGTGGCAAAAGAAACATATTAAACATAGCCTATACCTTTAATAGTTTTGCGAAATATTAATTGCTACAACTAAAGCACAAAAGCTAAACCCATAAGCTACAGTAGACGTGTGATACTGGTCAGCTGTGGTGCGGTACTGGGTAGGCTAGTGTATAGAAGGTCCAGGCTGCCTTTAGTCGTATTCCTTGAGCTACGCCTGTAGTGTAGTGGACAGTTGATTTCTTGGTCTTGGTCTCGCTGCAGCTGGTCGGAGCTCACGTGACCCGCTCAGGTCTGAGTTGTGACGTGAATCCACGCCAGGAGCTGTCCGCGGTGCTGATGTCACTTTCCCGGTGATGCGCCCTGAGCCAGTTGACCGTAAGAGAGGGGAGCGTGTTACTGTTATTGATCCACTGTAGACAGGAAGGACATAATCGCACATCTTTATCAATAAACCAAGAAAAACACTTCGGTACATTCGCCTTGAAAAGCAAGGTTTGTGGTAAAATATACATCAGTGGTTGTTTTGTCTCCTTTAGCGAAAGGCGGCGGGATATTTTTAGCCCGGTGACCCCCTCCCGCTCGAACTCGTTCCTTCAGGGAGTCAAACCCAAATCTTATTGAAGCTAGACGCCAAATTGACGTCAGAGCACCCGTAATTTGACGTGCAACCGCCCCACATTGCGAGTAGAAGAGCACACACTCACACACCTATAGCCTGCTGAGCGCACGATCTTCCCGCCCTCACAGCACCAATCCTTCAGCGACAGACTGTCGTGCAGTTTTGTCTTTAGCACAGACAAGCTATTTTTGACAAGAAAAACTGAAAAAAGGGAAAGCTTTGTACTCAATTATATTTGAGAGGGCTGGTTTCTTTGGGGCGTCTTGGTTGTGTATCATTTTCTCATCTGGTGTAATCTTCTCTGAGATGGAAGTGAGATGTCGTCCAGCGGTGATGTGTTGTGTTCTCGCAGTGATCTACTCCGTGTTTTCTTGCTCCGTGGCGCTTTCTTTCGGGGACAGACAGTACCTGAACGAGTGGGCTGTGGAGATTCCAGGCGGGCTGGCCGTAGCCAAAGCCCTCGCCAAAGAGCTCGACTACGACTTGGTCCGACAGGTAGGTACTTTATCCTGTAATAATAAAAACACTAACCAACAAGTATTGCTGAGCTGACACACATGTCAATTTTTTATCAAAGAAACTTAAAATGTAAATGATAATCAATTGTAGAATTATTTTGACCTTTAAGGAGCCCACATAAATAAAATAGGATTTAGAATAAACTACACAGTCTTATAATAATTTGTTTACAAAGGAAAAACGCCAAAGCAGATAGTGAGCTTTATTAAACCAGCAGAGCAGGTTACAGCCGGATCAATTACTCTGCATCCCATGATGAGGCCATTAGACTGGAAACTCATTGCTTTTATGATAGCCCAAAAGCACACACTGAATTCATCAATCAAACTGTGCGTCACTGTTTACACACATCTAATAATACCCAGAACCCTGGCCCTGTTTGTTTCCAGTTTAGTCCAGTCTGTTGTCTTACATGAAAACCTATACATTCAACGCTACTTCATCTCAAACCTGTGGCTCCCATCAGCACCAGATAATGATTTACAGAATGATACAGTCTTTAATAGGCAACTACAATGTAAAATTCCTCTGCATGGTGTATTAATTATATTATTATATTACTTTTTACAAGCACTGTATATGTTTTTTTTCATGTTGTTGACATAAAGCATACATCTTTAATTGGTTAAATGTAAAAATAAGCATGTTATGACTAATCATTGGTGCATCACGTGAGCAGAGCATCTGTTGATTTTGTGTATTACTTATTAATTAATGTTAATAGTATCGGCAAATGATGTATAACCTATTGTTTCAGCCTATGTCCATCCCAATGTATTATTGCCTAATATTAAGAAATCTTTTTGGACAGGTAGTAACATGGTACAATGGCCGCATCTTGAGCAACATATTGTAAACATTTCATAACCATATCATCTTAGGTTTTGTTCCATGTATTGTCCATAAATATCTGCTTTGTGTTTGTTATTTCACCAAAAACCAGGAAGTGCTAATAATGCTTGTGTGGCAGTTGTGTGGCATGGCTTTAGTGTCCAGATGGTTGGTCTTGTGTCACTTTCTATCAAATATTCAGGCCGTATCATGTCTCTACAGATTGGGGCCCTGGAAGACCATTTTTTGTTCAAACACCGCCGCCATCCTAGCAGAATGAAGCGCAGCGCCAGTCACGTCACCAAGCGACTGTCAGAGGACGACCGGGTGAGTGGCCTACACTGCACTACATCTACGACCGCTCTTGTTTTTGTCTCTGCACTGCATTAACCTGGTTTACGCCTGTTTGTCTATAGGTGTTGTGGGCAGAGCAGCAGTATGAGAAGCGTCGTAATAAGCGAGCATCTTTGGGGCAGTGCAGAGACTGTCCTGTGAATAAATTATTTGATGACCCAATGTGGAACCAGCAGTGGTATCTGGTAAGTCTCTTAAAGCAACACACAGTATACAAAGCGTATTTTTCTACTGGCCCACTGTAGAAGTCAAATACCTGAACACCAACAAGTGGCGTGGTATGATGGTGCTGAGCAGATTTAGGTTGACCTCCAGCCTTGTGGTCATATGTTGCACCCTTTCTCTCTGATTGGACCTTCTGTTTGGTTGGAGCCAGTCTGTTCTCCCCTGAGATAAAGTTCTGTATGTTCCACTTGTTCTCATACAGCCACATGCTGCTTTTATAACTCATATTTAATTTTCATAACTTGTCCACACAACCAGAAAACACAAAAGTAATGCTAAAATCTGAAGGCGAGTGTCTGACAGTATTTCTGTAAATGTTAGCCCCACGTCGTGACCTAAACCGATGGGAAACACCTGGATGAATGGCTGATATATGACATTTAGATTCAGATTTTTTCATAAAGATTATGATGACAATTATAGCTTTTCATGATTCCAAAAGCTAAATGACTGGCACAACTATTACTAGTTTATTTAGAGGTGGCATAGAAAGAAAAACAACGCCACTTCTAAATAAACTGTTGTATTGCACTATACTTAATAAGAATATGTTTTAATAATCATGATTTCAATATGAATGAAAAAAACTAACGGCGTCTCACTTTATATGTATGTACTGAAACCGTATATATTTCCACATAATCTTTGCATTTTCTGTTTTGAAGCAAACCAGTTTTATTGTGTAAAAAGTGGCTTCAAAGACAGTTATTGTTCACTGTTAATACAATGTTTCTTAATCATGGTTTTGTGAAATCAGCCTTTTTGCAGCCTTCAAAACAAAACCACAGAAACCGGCAACGCCTCTCCAAACAGTCACTTAAAAGGGAATCCACAACAATTAAAGCAAAGTGTGTGCTTCCAAACAATTCAAGCCAAAAGAGCCATTTGCCTAATTGGTAACCCAGCGTTTATAAAAACAAGAGACTGTAATCCAGCAGGATGATGTAGAGTAGAGCGGTGTGTATTAAGTCCCAATTTAGTGTGAATGGCATGTTTTAGTCAAGAGAGGGAAGGAGGAGCAGTTGATTGTCACAGCTGTGCATCCCTCTCCACTGTACACACCACACAGACTTTATCCTGTGACCGCTACATGACCCCAACATCATTATCTTAAAACAAACACTTTGCACCATGTATACAGTATGCCGTATATTTTAGTGACTGAATGTATGCATGAATGAAAAATGTTTCCTTTGTTTTGTTTTTTTATCAATCGAGCAACAACAGTCTTATAATATTGAAGACGATTAAAGTTTTCTTGCTATGCAAAGGAAGTGCAAGCAGCATATTCAAGTTGTTAACCTCCAGGAAACAGACAAGATGTGTCTATTGTTCATTCTCGTCACTGGGATTAATGGGTTTATCGGTTCAGCTGGATCAACTATTAAATTGATCGCATTTGGAATCAAGGAAAGACATCGAATTATCATTATGCCAGCCACAACTAACTGGACGGCGGATGTCCAAGTGTACATAAGTACGTGTTGCATCAGTGTTTGTGTGCCCATTTACAAATCAGAGGTGGACATTCATATTGCCCTCACCCTCCTTCCCGCTCGGTGCACCTGCCTCTAACCAAACATGAGTCACTGGCTGTGGAGAATAAGAAAACAAATTGATATGAATCATTTTTACAGACGAGAGTTGATGACACTAATGGAATCGTCCGTAAAGTGCCGCTTAGTGTGTTTCCACATCTGCCCAAGTCTCTGCAAATGCCACGTTCCACATTGCCATTGTGATTCATTTATATTGTTCATTCTCACAGAGCATAAATATGCCAGGAAAGGGACATTCAACAGTTTTGATGTTATTGAATTTCGATTTTACGAACCAAGCCTAACATGCAATGCCAAAATCAGTGACGTCGTCAAACCTAATTATGTGTGATGAATTCAGAGAGGTGATCAATATAATGATACAGGCAGAGCTGGGCCAAGAACAGGCTGAGTATCCTTATCCAAGAGGAGTGGGTGACTGCTGATAACTTAATAAGGGGGTGAGTCATACTTGGAGCTTGAAATTCCTCCTGCCTGCTTGGCTCTGTGCGAGAGAGGGTATCCATGGCAGTGCTAATTGTGCATCCTGGGATCTCTTTGTGCTGGGGCATATGTGTCCACTCCGATTTGTGTTTTTTTCCGAGTGCGGATATGGCTCGGTACGCAACTGTGTTTGTTTGCTGTAAATGGCTCTCCTCTAATCTTCCACAAAATGATGCTGAGAGCCCCCCTCGGTAGGCTACCAGCACCAACAAATGAGTCATCTGTTTTCACACTGAAAAAAGCAATATGTAGATGTGAACTGCTCAAGCCTCTCCATTAAAGCACAATCTGTGACAGTATGACATCTGCTGCAAATTTACATTAAGATTGGAGCCCCGGTCTGGGTCAGTTTTAGCCTCAGATTGAAAGCAAGCTATCTTAAATCAAAGTTAAAAATACAGTGGAGCTAAAGGGAAGGAAAAGAGGCAGCACATCACAAGGATGACTCACGTCTTCGGCTGGCATTCTGCAGTATCTGTGCATAATGCGCAAAGCCAAAGAAGAATAAGAGGTCTTTTTTTAGTCTTTGGCTTGAATCATATTCTTTCCCAGACAAACAGGGTTCACTCTCTCTTAGTGATTTTTTGAGTCAGGCACTAAACTTGCTAAAGGATACATAGTAATGGCTAAGAAACATCAGGTTCAAACAAAACATATCAGGGCATTGTGTTGATAGTATTAATGACCAAAGGTTTGGTACCAATCAGGAGCTACCGTCCTGTATTTTCATGACAGTCTTTGTGCCCACAAGCGGCCACAGGGCTGGACTCAAACTCTAACAAAAGATAAGCCAACTAATAAATTTCTGTAAAGGTCACAAGATAAAATGGTCGGCAGCTTAAACTAGAGTTGGCTGACCTTTTAATGAAATGTGATAAAGCTAAAAGTCTTTTGAAATGAAGTGATCCTCATCATCTCGTTATAAAGTAAAGTGCATATGCAGATTTTACTGCTTAAAGATCATTCACAGCTCATTAAGATTGGAGCTCTAATGTTTTGTAACACACTGAACCGCAATAACACTGTTTGTGTCTTAACAGCAAGACACGCGGACGTCGTCCTCGTTGCCGAAGCTGGACCTGCACGTGATCCCGGTGTGGCAGAAGGGAATCACAGGGAAAGGAGTGGTCATCACTGTTCTGGATGACGGACTGGAGTGGAATCACACAGACATCTACTCCAACTACGTAAGACACCGTTGTCATGGAGACAGCCCAACCGTTTAGGGCTGCAGTTGTCTTAGCAACGCTGCTGGTGACACCTTACATGGCTATACATAAAGATAGTAATAAATATCGAGAGAGCGTACAAACACAATGTAATGTTAAGTTCCTGGTGGCTTTGAAAGAACAAGGAAAGAGGTCTTTGCAATGTTCCATCTTTTTATTTAAACATCTGAAGACTGTAGGGACAAGGAGGGAAAACAAATCATTACAAGCTCAAGAGTCCGTGAGAGCTCAATGAGGCTTCATTTTGTCGCAGTTGAGAGAAGCCCTGAAAGACCCATCTGTGGTTTGGTGTCAAACACTGTCTGTCGCCAGTGGCTCAATAAACATCGAAAGATAAAGGGCTTGATAAAGGGAGGAGTGAGAGACATAATCTATGACAAAAGGGCTGAAAAAACAGCACCCCTTTAATTATGTCACTGCTGATTTATCAAAGAAGATAATTTAACTGAGACGTTCATTCTTGACAATACAGAAATATGAGACGTGCACCATTACATAACACTATAAAAATATTCAAAGACACAGCATCTCATTTCAAACAGTTTCAGGTCTGAAACATGAAATGAAACAAAGGGACAGTAGATCATTGTATTTAATTGAAGAGGACAAAACCACATGAGTGCAGACATCTGTTCTTCTGCAGATTGTGTCTCCACTGTAGAGTGTTGGGCTTGGACAGTTTTGTGTGGATTGCTATTAATGGCTGATCATGTTCTGACTGTTGTTGTCCTTTTGTTTTTAAGGATCCTGCAGCCAGTTACGATTTTAACGACAATGACCCAGACCCTTTCCCAAGATACGACTCCACCAATGAAAATAAGTAAGTCATTTCATTATAGGCACGTATAATTTACATGTGTTAACTGTGTTTAGTGAAAGATGACTAATGTAGTCTTGTGTAAGTACTGTATAATCAGTTTATTCACTCAATAATCAAGCTCAATACAAAAGCATATTCCTGTATCAGAATAAAATAGACATTAATGTGATGTTTTGATATAGGCACGGGACTCGCTGCGCTGGGGAGATTGCAATGCAAGCAGACAACAACAAATGTGGAGTGGGAGTAGCATACAGCTCGAAGGTTGGAGGTAAGAAATAAAACACTAATATCCCTGGCTTCAGCATGATATGGACTTTTATAGCCAGATTAACATAAGAAAAATATTTACTCTAAGGGGTTTAAAATTAAATTATACATAAAAAAAAAAACAGTTTGCATGTTTAGACTCCAGAAAAGTCTTTTACACATTTAATTTATGTATGTATTTATCACTTTGCTGGGTAGGTATCCGTATGCTGGATGGTATTGTGACTGATGCCATTGAGGCCAGCTCTATTGGGTTTAATCCGAACCATGTGGACATTTATAGCGCCAGCTGGGGACCCAACGACGACGGAAAGACAGTGGAGGGCCCTGGCCGCCTGGCTCAGAAGGCTTTTGAGTATGGCATCCAGAAGGTAATCCAGAAGAAGAAGTAGTTTTTACTCAAAATACGGTGCTGATGAACAGTTTAGTCACCAAATTATTAAAATTTTATGGATAATGGACAATACATTGCTTTCCCCTTGTGCATCTTAAAGGGCCGCGGGGGAAAAGGATCTATTTTTGTTTGGGCGTCGGGTAACGGTGGGCGCCAAGGAGACAACTGTGACTGCGATGGTTACACCGACAGTATCTACACTATCTCCATCAGCAGTGCGTCCCAACAGGGCTTGTCCCCATGGTACGCTGAAAAGTGCTCCTCCACTCTGGCTACAGCGTACAGCAGTGGCGACTACACGGACCAGAGGATTGTGAGTGCTGTTTATTACAATGACCTATGTGTTGGTTTGTTGTGTTATGGTAATTTATATTTATTTACATTTTTTGATAACAGACCAGTGCCGACCTTCACAATGAGTGCACACAGACACATACTGGGACCTCAGCATCCGCCCCTTTGGCTGCAGGAATATTTGCGTTAGCTCTCGAACAAAAGTAATTAATCACTCCACAGCTCAACAATGTTAATTGTTTAATTACAGTGTTTTACTTACTGATTGATCCATTTATCTTCTAAAGTCCGGATCTCACCTGGAGAGACTTGCAGCACATTGTGGTCTGGACTTCTGAGTACGATCCTTTGGCTAATAATCCAGGCTGGAAGAGGAATGGCGCCGGGCTAATGGTCAATAGTCGCTTTGGCTTTGGTCTGCTCAATGCCAAAGCTCTGGTGGACCTGGCTGACCCAGCCACCTGGAAACATGTGCCAGAAAAGAAGCAGTGCGTTGTCAAAGACGACTCCTTTGAGCCCAGGTAAACCCAATGCTAAATACATAGGATTATACACCTCCTGTATATGCAACAGAAAAGAGTTACCGTTATTCCCTCGGTGTCACCAAAACATAAAACTGTGTATCAGAGATTCAAACTTCCTCTGTTTCTAGTGCTTCTAACACATGAAAATAAATGAAAAGGTTTAAACATGTAAATTTAGAAACATTGTTCGTTAATTCTGATAATGGCATTAAACATCTAATTACTTAAATCTGCCAGACCTGCTTTGAAACACCAAACAAGTAACACTTGCAAACAAGTAACTCTTGGTCGACATTTGTTTCCATAATCTAAAACCTATCTACAATTTTTTGATTATGCCTGAATTTAATTTCTATTTAAAAAAGCTCCTTGAAGTGCAATTAAAAGGCTTAATGGCACCAACACACTGTTTCCGCATTACGTTGCTGGATCCATGTTTAATCCAAAGGATTTGGCTCTACATGTCCATCAATGTGCCCCTACCCCTCCCTATTCCAGCTTGACCACTGAAATCCTTTCATTCATGTCTGGGAGATTCAGGGATTAACTGGTTTTCTCAATGAATGACCAGAGAAAATCCATGTATGTGTATTGTTCAGAACATTTTTAATAGAGTAACCTGTTTATTTGTCTCTATAAACTATAAAGAGAGTCTAGATAATACTGGCTATAAGAGGTCTATATGTGGCAGACTAGTGCTGCCAATCATAGCTGTTTCAGTTTCTCATTCCAGTTTATTTTGATGGATCCCACAGGGAGCTGAAGGCAGCAGGGGAGATCACTGTAGAGATCCCAACCAAGGCCTGTGCAGGGCAGGAGAATAATGTCCGCTCTCTGGAACATGTACAAGTGGAGGCCAGTATTGAATACACCAGAAGAGGAGACCTCCACATTACTCTCACCTCCCCAGCTGGTAAGACAAGTGTCTTCACTCACACTCACAGACAGTAATAAAAAAGACCTAAGCTATAGGTTTATCTGTTAATGTGGATTTCTCTCAGGCACTAATACCGTACTGCTCGCTGAGCGTGAAAGAGACACATCCGCCAATGGTTTCAGAAATTGGTACTTCATGTCTGTCCACACCTGGGGCGAGGATCCTGCCGGGACATGGACTTTAAAGATCACAGACACTGTAAGTTGTTTCAATCATCTTTTAAATTTATATAAATTGGGGATTTGAATCTAAAATAAAATCAGCATTTTACTGTTACACATTTTGTTACACAAGCTTGATGCTAAAAGATTATTGTACGAGTTTATTTTTATGCCAGCCATTTTTATGCCAGCCGTGTCTTTCATCATATTACTTTAATCACTATTAATCTCTCTTAGTCGGGCCGGATGGAGAATAAGGGTCGGATTTTAAGCTGGAAGCTGATTCTCCACGGGATGTCAGAAAAACCAGAGCACATGAAGAAGCCTCGAGTTTACATTCCTTACAACGCTGTGCAGAACGACAGGCGTGGGGTCGAACACATGGACGACATGATGGAGGTACAGGCTACAGTAGTTCACTTTGCAAAGTTAATCTTAGCCTTTAGTAGAATTAGATAATAGATAGATTATTATTTTTTTACATATCCAAAGTGTTAACTAACACAACTAAAATATTGGATGCAAGTAGATAGGATTTTATAGTCTGTGTTTCTTGTAAAGCAGATGTACCCATGTTACCGACTAACACACCCCACAGAGATGCCTGTTTATATGTAGAACTATTTAAACATTGAAACAAACACATTTCCTTTAAAGAGCAGTTTATCTTTTGGCCAAACTGATGCAACATTCGAGGATCTTTTGCATTGTCATAACATCCATGTTTTTTTTCTGTGTCCAACAAAGGAACCCACACCGGCCCATTCTCCCCTAAAGTCCATGCCAGTTCAAACTGTCCCACCTCCTTCCAACCCAGAGGAAGAACCCAAGAAACAGTCCTCCTCCCCCTTCTCTCCATCCATTGCCCTGCTGCGTCTTCTGCAGACAGCGTTCAACAGACAGACCCCCGTCGTGCAGAAGCCCCAGGACGTATCCCGAGCATCGTCAGTTAAGAGAAAGCCACAGCCGGACGTTAACTTCTTCCCTCCTTCCACAAGAATCCCCCCTCACAAGCTCTACCAGGCTCTGGACATGGTCAACAAGTACAGAGCTGACGACAATGTCTTCAGCGATTACATTGATGGTTTCTACAGCGCCAAACCGTACCGGCACCGAGACGACCGCCTGCTGCAAGCGCTGTTCGACATGATTGATGACGACCGTATGTGAATGCTTGTGGGAAAGAAGAGGAGACAGGCATGTTGGTTTATAAAGAGAAAGCAACAAGGTGGAGTGGAAGATAAAAGAAACTCTTTCACTAAAATGTTATTTTCCCCAAATGCTGCATATTTGATTAACTTAATTTGCCAATTGTAGATTTCAAAATTTTTAGTTTATTTCATCTATTTAGTGGGTTTAGAAAAAAATATGTGGTAACTTGTCAACCCATGGCTTTGTTTAGAGTCAATCTGTAAAGTTATGTAGTAAAGTAAAACCTTTTAAATGATAAGGGAGACATATCTCTTCTTCACTGCCTGCTCTAGCATGCTGCTTATAGAGGATTTATAATAGTATCTATATATTGTCATTAAAGACAGTGATTGTAATATGGGGTGACACATTACATCTCAGAGAATATCCTTCTTACAATAATCCCTTTTAGTAAATGGTTGTCGGTAACAGGATCCAACTAGAAGCCCAAAACTGCTATTTTAAAATAAGAATTATATTGGTAATTTATTCTCAGGGTGTCAATAAAACTGAAGAGAGCAACAGAATAATGGTTTACAGAGCTCCACTTGGAAAAGAGTATGCTCCTGAAAGACAAAAAGGCCTCCACTGAGATCATGAACGACGGGCAGAATGAACGCTTAGCTCTATAATGACAAACAAACCAACAGACTCTTGTGCAATTGATTTGATTTTATATAATTAAATGCTGCATTAGATATAATATTTTTCTAAGAACCCTCAGAGTATATAGTAATAATATACACAGTATCAACACGTTTTCTGGTGGTTCACTTCACTCAGTAACTACGGTTGTCGCGGTAACACTGCCGAACTCTTTGTTTCTGTGTCATTTAATGATTGTGCAAACAGATTTGATTTATCATCTGTAATGTGAGCTACATAAACAGCTGGTATTATTTATTATTGAAGCTAATCACAATATAATAGAGACTCTGCAATGAATCCTAAAGCACATTCATCTTGAGCGCCTTAATCTCTGATGTATTAGGACTTTGGAAAGGTTCAACATTATCTCCAGGTTGCAAAGGCTGGCCCATGCCTCGACTGGGAAAGGTGTAACAAAATGATGTATTTGGAGAATACGACACACGTGATCCATTATTGTAATTTATCACTCTTTACTGTAGCCCGTTACGTTAGATTACGACTGATGCTTTAGTCCAAAAATATGTTTACATAAACCAATATTATGTTGCAATTCTGTATGGGTGTACAAAAAAAGTGAGATTTATCGTAATAAACTGCAAAGTGACTTACCGAGTCTGTGTCCGAGTTTGTCATAGTGAAAAGCATTGTGATTTAAAAAAAAAGTGGAAAGTGTTGGCCAGAGAGGGAATACACTTTGTATAACTTTTTATTTTTTATATTTGCTTATTTCATTTAAAAACATACCAACCAGACGTATCTCAGTTTGATACAGTCCATGCCTGACTTTGTGCATATAACAGGACTTTAGTAAAAAGTTACTACTTCATAAAACAGATAAAGGGTATACAGGCCTGATAAAGGGAATGAACATATGTGTAATTTTTATAATTTATTTCATTACCAAATCTTCCACAGCAATCAATGTTGGATATATAGCTTGCAAAGATGTATATGTTTGCGTCTTCAATATGAGGGCTATAAATCAAGAAAATCTCAGGGGTTTATAGTATAGCAGGTCTGACCTATTGTGTCTAAAAATGCTGTTTTAAAAAGAACAATGTGGGTGAGAATTTCTCTGTGAACAAGGCAAGCACCTTGGTTTACATTGAGCAATTGTAGTTCTCAGCCAATATCACCTCACAAACAAATATTAACCATATGACAAACAACTAAACTTTATTAGAAACGCAGACTGAACCTGGACATGGCTACTACTGAATGTTTGCAAACGTTCACGTGGAAATCCTTCATATTCACCATTAGCTCCATTGAATGAATATCAGTTTAGTGCTGCCCTCTTGTGGAAAAGAAAATTATAACTTTCTGTTGACGATAGTAAAACAAATAGAAAAAGAGGTAAAAAACTTTCAATAGCCGGCCACTTCTACATTGTTTCACCTAATCATATTGTATCCCTTCACTGCACATATTATTTCAACATGTAGCGGTTTTTTTGTTTTATTGGTTTTTACTCTCTGTGCTCAGCTCCTCCCATCTGTCCTGATTCCTCTCACATCTGGTTCCTTTGGTTTTGCTCCAAAACTGAAAACTGCTAAAGCCTAAAAGAGAAAACAAGGGAGTGAGGAATAATACGTGAACAACTGGGAGGAGAAAAGAAAAATATTTTATTGAAGAGAGAAAAAGCGTGACCATGTGAGAAAATAACTTGCAGAAAGAAAACTACAAGTTAAAGCAAGACGAGAAACTGTGTCCATAAAAGACACGCTCTGGAGTAAAAAACCTGTGACCTTGGGCAGGTTTGTGTTTTTACCCCACCAGAGGTCACACTATGGCGCTGTTCCCGTTCTGCAAGTCCTCCACAGGTCAGTACAACCTTAACCATTGTTTCACCTCTTCAATCTTTGCCATATCTGCTTGTTTTTATTTTTGTGACTGATACGTTTGTCAAAACAAAGTTTATTAAAAAAAATACAGAAGGGATCAGAGAAATTATACAGACAGTAAATGCCATGTGTTTTACTCAGCTGTATCATATAAATGTATGTTTATGTGCCATATAAACAGGACTTTACTTCAGAGTGAACAGATTACAGCTTGTCCTGTACTGCCTTATCCTGTTTGTTCTCATATGTAAGTGCCCTCATTATTTTGTTTTACTTTGTCACAGAATGCAACGTTCACAATACTTTGAGCATGACACAGTGTAGCTGAAATGTACGGTCCTTGCTATATTAACTTGCACATGTGCATATTGCAAAGACAGCATGAGCAGTAAATGATATGGTTTTTGGTCATGTGCCAGGCATTAACCCTTTGCATGTCAACATCTTCAGATGGAGAAAAAAGAAAGGCATTAATTAACATTGGAAAATCAAATATTGCAACTTAAAGAATTATTGCAATGGTTACTGAGAGTAAATTACACATATATAATATTACGCACATTTGTTGTAAATTTAATCAGATTATATTCAATAACCTTCTTTCAGTATTCAAGAGCCTTCCTGCTTAAATTATAAATTGTGTACATTCTTCTTCCTCAGACTTCTTTCATGGACGTAAAGCCACCGTCGTTGCTCCACCACATCATATATTTCATGCCCAGGCCAGTGGACAAGAAATGACGAACATGGCTGGAGCAAACGCTCAGATTTCTCTGAAGACACCTTGGGGTGCCCCTATAGTCTGGGGTGACACACAGACAGCAGCTTGGCGCAAAGCTAAATTTGCTCAAAGAGAGGTCCATACTGGTTTAATAGCCCTTGTTGTAGGAACATATGCTCATTTTGTTGAGCGTTTCCTTTCTTCAGCAGAAACCCACTTCCTCCCGGGCCAAACAGTCACCTACTACATTTTGACCGATAACCCTCGAACATTTGACCCTCCAAAGAAGTTGAGGCCTAAGAGAGAGCTCAAAGTGGTTCCTATTGCGGAGCTGCCAGGGTGGGACAGACTACACCTTCGCCGCATGGCCTTGCTGGCAGATGTCATCAAGGACACAATTGGGAAAGAGGCTGATTATGTTTTCTGTGCAGACATAGACCAGGAGTTTGTGGCCCCTGTGGGAGAGGAGATCTTTGGTGACCTGGTGGCAACATTACACCCTGAACTTTACGGACGGCCACGACGCGGTTTTCCTTATGAGGAGGGGGACGACTCATCGGCCTGTGTGCAGGATGATGAAGGGGACTACTACTACACGTCCGAACTGTATGGAGGACTGGTGTCTGAGGTGTTCAAACTGGCTCGAGCCTGTTCTCTGCTTATTCTCGAGGACCAGGCCAATGGAGTAACAGCAAGAGCCCAGGAGGAGAGCTACTTAAACCGATACCTGATCAACCACAAGCCGACCTGCGTGCTTTCACCAGAGTACAACTGGTGGGACTCTGTACTAGCCGTTGAAGTCCCAGTGCAGAGGCTGGTGTCAGTAGGCAGGCAATGTGAGACTTTTGACTCACAACAAAGAGTGCAACACATGTGCTGAAGTTATGTAGGAGACATCTAGTGAATGCATGAAGATTTTTCTAATTGTATTGTTTACAGAAATGTGTGATGAATGAATGTCTGGTATGGCAAAGATTGAAGAGGTGAAGAAAGAAACAGCCCTGTCCCTGTCCTGCCTGAGGTAAAAAATGGTTAACAAGCTTCAGAGAATACCTACTGCTTTCCAAGAATTTTTATGTACATGCCTGCATGTAGGGTTAGTTGTAAGCCTTTAAAGAGATAATTACATGAAGATGTTTTAAGACAAAGCTGTAAAAAACAGATAGCTGTGTTTAAAGATTACAAAATTAATTGATTTCATAAGCAGAGGTAAACTACAAGGCCTTGCTATCTAATGAGGAATGTATTTGTACCCGTAAGAGCCATTTAAAATAATAACTTTTACTGGTTTTCATGTAGGCCTAATATATTAAGGCATATAACTGACAACTGAGTTTGAGTTCACATTGGTCGTGTCTAGTTCTCTGGTAGACACCTAACTGAGCTAAATAAAAGAATTACAGTAGCTGTTGCAATTTAATACTACTGTGATAATTAGCATTTACAGTCAGTTTCATATCCTGCTTTATTGCCTAATAAAAGCTGCTTGCACTCACACAGCAGCACACTGCACAATCTGTTGTTAATTAAAGAGCTGTGTGTGTGTGTGTGTGTGTGTGTGTGTGTGTGTGTGTGTGTGTGTGTGTGTGTGTGTGTGTGTGTGTGTGTGTGTGTGTGTGTGTGTGTGTGTGTGTGTGTGTGTGTGTGAACAGGGCCTTTTGTGCACCCTATCTTCCAGAGCAGGCGAAAAAGAGGAAATTGACCTGTTTCTTTAAATGCCGTTCGGTCCTCTCCATTAATGTCAGCCTCAGACATACTACTCGTGTGGCTTTGTGGTCAGCTGTGATAAGAGTCAACAATGTAAGTGCACACTTTCCCCACAGTGGCCAATCATTAACTGGAAGAGCTGCTGTTTCAAGGACTTTAAATACCAGGTGTGTGAAATGGGTACAAGATGCAGTTTCTCTCATAGGGTTTGGAGAGAGGCGTTTGTTGAAGTGTAAAACATGACATGCTTGTCATCTTTTGTGGAAAAAGTAAACTTGCATGAGTTTATGTTTTTTGCGTGACGGTTCATACTCTTCATCTGCTCTCTCTTCATTGTGTTTTTGTGTTTTTAATGGGAGGGCTAAACAGCAGCAGATGGCTTTTTCTCACTGCCAACATATTCTGTCTTTGGCTCCACATACCAGATTGCCACGTGGAGTGCACTTGGAGGTGAGATTCAGTTAACCCCACAAAACTCGTACCAAGTGCCAATATTTCCTGAATGCACCAAGGCTTATCTCCAGAAGGCAAAATTAGCCTTTCAGATGTATTAAAATGTAAATGCCACTTTCAGTTTCAATTGATGCAGGTGTCTCTCACTTTGTGGTAATTTTTACTTAAATCACAAACACAAATGTGTCTTTAAACTGCTTGTACTGTGGTTTGTAGCGGGATACAGTATACATTTGCATATAATATGTGTTTACGGGGCGGCAGTGGCTCAGTGGTAAAGTGGTCGTCTTTCAACCAGAAGGTAGCGGGTTCGATTCCCGCTCGCCCCACAATTCATACTGTTGTTGTGTCCTTGGGCAAGACACTTAACCCACCTTACCTTGTATGAATGTGTAAGAATGTTCAGTGAATGTGTGTGGTGATGATCAGAGAGGCCATAGGTGCAAAATGGCTGCCACGTCTCTGTCAGTCTGCCCCAGGGCATCTGTGGCTACAGTTGTAGCTTACCAGTGTGACTGTGTATGAATGAATAATGGATGGCCTGTATACACTTTGAGTCCCTTGGTCCCTCGGGAGAAAAGAACAATATAAATCCTATTTATTATATATATATATATATAAAGTTTGTGAATTGTTAGGACTTTGCTATTTTCCAACATAAATATGGCCTACAACAAAAGGAGATTGTGCTTGTCTCCTTTACAGAGCAGTTTTAATTTAGGAATGCTGACAGTTTTCTGGAATTAAGGTCATGATTTTCACTCAAGAACTGTTTTTCTCTCATAATTTTCTCTAGGATTTATGAGTTTTAGAGTTGCTGTCATGATGCATAAATGACCTCTCCTTGATTTAGACTTATCAATAACGCTATGTTATCAGTAAAACAGACCCAGTACTGTCACCACATACAACACGAGAGATTGTATGGCATCTCCACAGTCCTATTTTAGTAACATTTTACAGGATTTGGGGGTTGGGAAGCATTAGTTCAAGACAATAGCTATATACAAACAATAACCTATAATTACTTCAAGACATGAAAAAAACATCTGTGTTACACTTCAGACTATTATGCAGGAGCTTGCAAACGGTGCTCTGTAATGAGCCTTTACTAGTGACAATTACAGGTCAGGTGCCATAAATGTCTGGAAACTTTCAGTCAACAATGCTCTAACACAGTTATGCACATTTTTATGTAACTGTCACAATAACAACCTGTCATGGATATGCAAAGCAAGGCAGTGCTTTGGACAGAACATGCATGTATTTATATACACTGAACACAATTTTTAATACAACACTTTTGTTATTTTTCCCCATTTTTCATGAGCAGAACTCAAAGATTTGGACAAGACTTTTTCTATGTACACAAAAGGCATATTTCTCTCAAATATTGTTTACAAATCGGTGTTTTTGAGCACACCTGCCGATTATCGAGATAATCCATCCTCCTCACAAGTGCGGCATATTAAAGGGCTGATTAGAGACCATTATTATTGCACATGTGTGTCTTAGGCTGGCCAAAATAAAAGGACACTCTAAAATGTGTAGTAGCACAATGCCACAGGTTTTGAGGGAGAGTGCAGTTGACATGCTGACTGCAGGAATGTCCACCAGAGCTGTTGCCCATGAATTAAATGTTAATTTCTCTACCAAAGATGTTTCAGAGAATTTGGCAGTACATCTAACGGCCTCACTACCACTGACCATGTGTCCCCACTTCAGCCCAGGACCTCCACATCCAGCATCTTCACCTCCAGTATCCTCTGAGACCATCCACTCGGACAGCTAATGCAACAATCGGTTTGCATCTAGCCAAAGAATTTCTGCAAAAACTGTCAGGAACCAAAGACATGAACACATAACTAGAGTCATGTTGCCTAGTGCCTCTCAGTAACTACTACTATAAATTCACAGACTAAAAGTAAATTTCACAGCATTTAAGCAATCAATAGTTTAGCCTTTATCAGCATAATTGTAATTTCTCACACTGTGGTCTTAGTCCCCCATCAGCTGACACCTTCAGGGCTACTGTAAACACAAAAGCTCTTGTGAGTCCACCCTAAAGCCCCTTTTTAATTGTTTGCACAGCAGGCGTTCTGTCAAACACACAGAGCCCCCTTTTTTAAGAATTTAAATAAGTTGGCAGTTAACATTATTAGAGTATTGGGATGGACGGACACCTGAAATGCTCTGGAGTAAAGCTTTAAACCTCAAGGGTTGTATTGTTGGCCACATGGAAAAGTTTAGGTGTTAAAGGCTGCAGATAAAACCTACTGATAAAATGTTATATGTTAGTGTGTATTAGAGAAGGAAACAGACCGAGGGCTGGGTGGAGTCAAAAACTATAGTAATCTACTGGATTCACACAGGCCTTTCCACACCCTGCCAGAGGCTACGCCACACCAAACCCGATGCCCTAATCACCGGGTCAACAGAACTGACACCAACAGATAGTGGAGGTGCAGTTGACTCTGGGACAAGCCTGTGCCCTATGAACCTGTCCTATTATCATCTGTCATTATAGGAACCAGGCCAGATTCTCAGGCCAAAAGGTTATTTCCCAAAACCAAGCAAACACTTGTGGTTATGTTTATTTTTGGTGCAGTAATGCTCTACAAAGGCTACCTTTTAACAGTTTCAGCTGGGTAGAATTAGTTTTACTGCGTCAGCAAAAAAGAACAGGCAGAGGCAGTTTTGCCAAGAGGTAGCTATGTGAGTGAGAGGCTGTGAAAGAGATACTAGTTACAAGGAAACAAGTCTGCATTTTGCTATATGGTATTTATTCACTGTATGAAATGCCTTTGTGTTGTCTGTTATGTTTCAGTTGCGTGTTCCTGTGTGAAAACAAGACTATAAACTACTGGCCAAACATCAAAATAATTCACTCAATTTAATTTAATAAAAGATATCACCAGTGAAGTCCCAACCATTGGTATTAGTTCAAATAGAGTGGTCTTATTGTAGTGACCATATGTCCCCATTTGACAATATCTGTCAAACAACTAACAGACTACACCCCAGTTTTGAAAGGTCCTTGTCATGAGTGTCCCAATTCCAGGCAAAAACTACTTTTCTAGCAAACTTTGACACATCTATAGACTTTTGTCACTCAACCCAGAAGCCACAGTTTTAACCTAGAGATGCCACTAAATGCAAGACCCTTTCTTCATCAGCAACATTCGAGCCTAATGTAGATAGACTGTTTAATGCATGAAAAAGTAAGATGAAATGGATCAGTGCAATTCATGTCTTAATAGATTTGAAAACTAGAATTTTCTGCTAAAACACTGTCAGTAAGTTTTGGGGAAAACAAAAGCCCCAGTTTCGATTTTTTTTTTTAATATATTATTTCAGTGAGTTAAAACAAAAGTCCTCTTATGCATTTAATATAAGACTGTTATTGGTGTGCTACAAATCAAAAACAAAAAAAAACACCTTTTCAAGCCCCTGTGTTTCAGTCTTACCCATAGGTCTTCCCCTGTAGGAAGCTGCTGTAGTCCCTCCCCAGCCCGGAGAGCGCAGGTCCTGGGCTTGTGCTGCTAAATGTCCCGGCGTCAGAGGGACGATGGTGGAGGGCTGGTAAAGATGGCGGCGCTCTCAGAGGATGGGAGGTATGGATTAAATTGTGGCAAACACAGCGCAGATAGAGTCAGTGTATTGCACGTCAAATTGACCGAAACAGCCCTGAGAGCCATAGAAAGCTACCAAAGTTGTAAGGTGAGTGATTTTGATCGTTTTTCGAAACTAAAATGAAGTTGGACTTCGCCTTGTTTCTGCTGAAAAGCCCCACTGCCACGCACAGCTAACGCTACGAAGTTAAGCTAGGCTGTAGACTGTCAGGTTTCGGCCTGTTTTTTAAAAGTTTATTACTTATTTTCACTACAATAATTAATTTCAGATGAAAGACGGTTTAGTAAGCATACTTTCTGGTCAAGTTTGATGTGATGACAAAGGATAATTTATGTATAAAACTAGTTAGAAAAGTTGAACGCCGTGACTTGCTCACATTAGCTTTGCGTGAGTTTTAACTGCTGTTCATTGCCTCCAGCTGAATACACTTTCTTTCAAATTAAAACAACTTTCTTTTCACATAATTAGAAGAGAAGTTACCATTGATTTAGATGAATATACAACGCCAGACAAGTAAATTTTCTTCCTTACCATATAACTTACCAAAGGACACGGAAAGGGTTAACAAACTCCAGCTTGTTTCAACAAAACTAAGGCCAATTCAGATAAACTACTCAAATTACTTGGTGCGATTTTACATATGTTTGTGGCAAATAATTTCAGCCACATAAGTATTGTCTTGAGTATTTGGAAAACCAAGTCATGTATGGGGAAAGTACAGTCTTTCCCACTTGTTTGGTCAAGTGTAAAAAAACACATTTGCTGAAGACAGACGCCATAAAATGTAAAAAGAAAAGCTGTATACTTTGAATATTGTCGCAAACCTTTTTAAACGTATGTGGAATTTGAAACTTGCTAACATCTACTGTTTTCTCACCACAGCTGTTGGTGTGGCTGAGTCAAATGCAATTTGTTTATCCTATTGGTCTTATCTTGAGTTTAAACCATTTCTTAGAAACTATTTGTGCATACAGGTAGGCTACTGCCTGTAAAGATTAAATATAACTTCTTAATCTCAAATGGTGTAATCGTGTTGAGGTGCTACAAAGGTTAAATATTCTCTGAGACCTCTTCCAAAGCCTGAAGCCAAGTTACCTGACCTTATCTGAGCCAACAACACCAGCATTACATAACACTAGGCTTAGGTCTCCTCTCAGAGATACTGTGTAAACTAGAGTCGGCCTCACGGTGTCTGGATCATAAACTCCCTCAAAGCTTGCCTGGCATATGCATTTAACTACCAAAAACCCTCCACTTTGACATTAACACAGTCATGGCAAAGGTCAGTTTTTTTTTTTAGATGTGTATATATATATATATTTTTTTAGTTTCAGCCTAACCCACAACTTTTTTGGATGTGGAAATGTTGGCCATAATGCTGCATTGAACGGCAGCCTGCCATCTCTTGCTGACTGAGCAGCCAAAACTGCCTGCTTTTTGTTTGTCTCTCTCTCTCAGTAATGTGTGCTGTAGCTGAACCAGTCATCGCTCTATGGAAGCCAGCTATCTTTGTCTTTCTGTGGTGATGTGAAATGTGATCAGGAGTAACTCCTGCGTGGACTAGTTGGTGTGTGAGTCAGTAAATGGATAGTGGGGGGAGGGAGTCAGCTAGTCACTTGGCTTTCTAAAACATGGTATGAGTCGTACCAAAAAGAGAATTGTTAATTGTATGTATTTAGCTAAGAAAAGTGGCACATAATTAGCATTAGCACATGAAATTAACATTGTACGAGTGACAATTATTCAAACGTTTGTGATCACTGTCAGTCAGCTGTGACTTTCATAACCTTTACAGTAGCAGGAGCCAGTGCATATTTGTGGCCATTCATTCTGTTTCAACGCTCAAACCTATTCAAAATAAAGAAATCTCCTCTTCTAAATGACCAGTGTATTTCCAATGCCTGTACCCAGAAACCTTTGGATGTTTACGTCATAACAAATCCAAGAAATTGCAGAGAAATTAATATTACTTTACATTGTGGTGTACCTGAGTTTTGCAGAAATGGTGATGACAGTAGTGTGTAACTATTGACTGCACCTGGTCTGACTGAGCGTGAGAAGTTTCTTCTAGTCTAAACAAATGCATGGAAAATTTATAGCTTTTTACAGAATTTAAAATATTCAGTTTTCTTTCTGAAGACTTGTTCAGTCAGTTTCTGTCAGAACTATGAAGTTCAATTAATCAAACATTTTTTTTTTTTTTTTTTTTGTGTCAGTTAAAGATGCAGTATGTTAAGGCCAATTCGTTTGTCTTTGTGTCTAGCTTTAAACTTATTCTAACTTATTAATTTATTTTATTTTTTATTTTATTTTTCAGAATGGACCTTCTGTGCAGCCAACAATACAATTCAAGGGACTTCAGGGTGTAAGTAGTTACATTTAAGTAGGTGTAGTGTGGATTCATAATTGTGACTTAATTTTGATTGATTGTGTTTTAGTTAAACCCATAACCTAGTCTCGCAATACCTTTGCAAAAAAATATAAATTACTAAACGGGGCTTTATGTTGTTTTGTTTTATGTGTGAATTTTTGCAGCGTATTAAAATTCCCAAGGCAGATTCACCCTCTGACACCTTCCAGAGTTTTGATTTCTACCTTTCTAATGTGGGAAAGGACAACCCTCAGGGAAGTTTTGAGTGCATTCATCAGTATGTTTCAAGGTAAGGGCTGTGACTAATCTCTAAATCGACTCCTAATGTTGTGCAACACTGAAAAATTTGTGTCTTCTTTCTTTGTATTTAGCTCTGGGGCCTCTCACCTGGCGCTGCTGGCACCAGTGCAGAACAAGCTCACAGTGTGTGCCACTAATGACTCCTACCAGGTGACCCGGGAGCGCATGACCCAGGCTGTGGAGGACACACGAGAGCGAGGGACCAAAGTCATCAAGCCGGGGGGGCAGTACAGAGGTACAGCCCTCAAAATCCCCGCTGGTAGTATACACTGTCCTGCACGTTAACAGGACCTGTTCAGACCTAGACTTAAGATCTGTGTCTTTGTTTTTTGGTCACAACTGGTCAACTTTTGTTGCCCATATTGGCCTCTAAATTCTCAGTTTGAAAACTGTCCGTGAAGGTTCTCCGTCAGCCATCTTGAAGAAATTTGATTTAACATTTCTTCTGTTACTTCCTTTTTTTTCCTGAAAATAATTGTTGTAGCATGAAAAAATTATTGGAATGTGAGAAATGGCACGCACAAATCAAAATTTTGCATTAGGCCTGTGTACTTTCTCTGGATCTGTTCCACATTGGTGGAATGATCTACCTGCTGCTACAAGATCAGCAGATTCTGTAGCCATCTTTAAAAAAAAAAACGCTTAAACACATCTCTTCCGTCAACACCCGACTGACAAACGCTGAATTCTACTTCCCTTCTATCAATTCCTTTTCTTTAAAAAAAAAAAAAAATTCTTATTGTTTGCTTTGTATGCTGTGCTAGGTTTTAACTGACTAGTTTTTTTGTGCACTTAATGTTTTTTTTACCTTGTGTTGTTGAAATAGCTTCCATTGTGTTCCTCACTTGTAAGTAGCTTTGGGTAAAAGCGTCTGCTAAATGACTAAATGTTGAAACTGAAGTTGAGAAGAAAAGAGAAAGGAGCCGTCTTGTCGTTTGTTTGAGAACCACATTTACTGAACTAGCAGCTGGGTTTCAGGTTTTGGTCTGTAACTTAACCCTTATTTCTATTTATATGAAAAAATATCATGGTGATCTTATAACGTTTTTACCGCCAGCATTTAGTCTTGAGTGTTTACCTTGCAGCAGTCTGTCAATAGCCTATCTCTTCTGTCAATACCCTGTCTCTTTTTGAGCACTTCCTTTCTTCTCCTACTCCAAATCTCTTTCATAAAAACTGAAGCACTGACAAGGCTAAATGAAGCAGGAGTTTTATCATCTTTTATCTGTGCACTTGGACTGGGGTTTGTTCAGGGGCAGTTTTATTTTTTTTCTGCATGACTTGACAAATGCTGCGGCAAAAAGGCTAATAGTCAAATCGGTAATGAAGCCTTTGACTCGGTGTGTGTCATTGTAGTCTTATTGTGAAAATAAATTTTAAATGTTGTATTATTGTTTGTGACTTTAGGAAAGCAAGTCCAGATTCGTAAGCCAGTACTATCAGGTGCAGATGTTGTCCCGGAGCGCAAGCGCTCCACACCAATCAACCCAGCCAACACTCTCCGTAAGTGCCTTTCCAACAATCCAGTATCCCAGCGGCCAGTCCGAGACCGCATTATCCACTTGCTGGCACTGAGGTCTTACAAAAAACTGGAAGTGCTTGCGCGTATGCAGCGGGATGGTATCAACCAGAAGGACAGAAATTCATTGGGGACCACTCTCCAACAGGTGTGTTTTCTGTCCTTTATGAGAAACCATGTCACTTATTTTGTGAAGAGTGTTGAACGCACCGGCTCATTTAACCAATGGTTTACATAAACAAATGTTTGCCCAACAGCGTTAACAAAAAATACTCATTATTTACAACTTACTGTCTAAACTAAAAAGCGTTGTCCACAGGTGGCAAATCTGAACCCCAAAGATAACACATACTCATTAAAGGACTTCATTTACCGTGATGTGCAGAGAGATTGGCCTGGCTACTCTGAAGATGAGAAAACACAGGTTGACCGGATTCTGGCTCGGTACATAAAATATATATTTTTACTTTTATGCATATTACACTTAAAATTATTTTATTTATTTTATTTTATTTTAGGCAAAAGTTGAAACCTATGTATTCCATGATATATGCTTTGGGTTGGTGTAAATGACGGTATAATTTTTATCAGTGATCTAAAGTAAGTTTCCACTGACAGATCTGTTTTCACTTTTCTTTTTTATAGTAAATTAGGTCTGACCTCTGAAGCCCTTTCATCAAGCAGCTCTCCGAAAGAAAGTGTTCCCTCGTCCCCACCGGTACTTGCACAAAAAGAAACCAACATTAACCTGTGCTAATTCCGTCTAAAATTATTTATTATTTTTGCAGAAGCGGCAGCCAGACTTTGACTTTATCGATCCTTTGGCGCCCAAAAAAGCCCGCATCTCTCACCTCAGCAATCGAGGGCCACCCTCATCATCCGCCTCTGAGCGCCGCGAGGAGGGTAGTCCCACCGCCAAACTCTCGTCCATGCCCTCCAGTGTCACCTCCGGCCACCCCACCCACCTGCCTGTCTCGTCCCACCCTCCCGCTCCATCCCACCAGCAGCCGAGCCCGGCTTCAAACTCTAACTCCCCTAGCACCCCAGATGGCTGTGGCACCCAAGACCTGCCCATGGATCAGAGCTCCTCCTGCAGGGATCCATCACCCAGCCCTTTGTCCTCAGACAGATCTCTGCAGGACCGCTCTCAACACCCTGTCCCGCCCCCAAGGCCGGCAGGGTCCCCCTGCCCCACTCCATGTACTTCACTCACTGTGAACTCCACCAGCCCCTCGACGTCCAGCTTAAGCAAAAAGGCCAGGAAGAAATCTAAGAAGCACAAAGAGAAAGACCGAAACAAGGAGAAACGGGTGGAAAGTAGCAGTGGTCTTCAGAGTGCAGATGAGCACAAAGGTGAGAGCCGAAAATCCAAAAAGAGGCGTGCCCATGAAGAAACCAATAGAAGTATTATCAGCGAGAATCTCCAAAGAAATCAAGGTTTGTTTTCACTGACATTGTTCTCTGGGTTCAGGATTAGAGGGGTTGGTTTGGGGTGGATAATTTTGAACTGTCTTTGTATGAAATCTATAAAAGCTTGCTTGTTTATTACCTCTTTGGGTTTGCTCTATACCAAATTGCACAGAAATCCTGTTTATAATTTAATACGGCCTGTCTGTCATTCCTTGTTATTAATACATTTAAGGGGCTTTTCTCATTAATCTTGTCTGTATATAATTTTAATATTTACATTATTAAAACATTAAAATGACATGTGAGGGTTATCTTAGGGCAGAAAACACATGCTCGCAGCATTAACGTGTTTATTGTGTTTATCATAGAGACTTTGGATTGGAGCTCACTCTTAATGTTTATTCTGCACAGTCTCTAAGAGCTGGTCCAACCACTCGCAGCGTTATCTTTGATTATGCTGATTAACTGTGCTTTGTCTCAACATGTTATGGTGCTAATCAATGGCTTTCTTTTTGTGGTGGATTTGTAGTGTCAGACATTGGTCTTTTTACATGTTGTAGTGTTGCTGTTTCTCAGTGGAAGGTTGCAGCTTTAAACTCACTAACAAAATGAAGTTATATATTTGTGCCAGGTTTTGTTTAAAAACTAAAGAGGAAAGTAGTTTTAGATTTGGTTGTTAAAAACCCAGTAAACCATGTAATGAACACTGAAATGCTGATGTGAATGTTTTTTATTCTTCCTTTAGACTCCTCAGACAAAGATAAACCAGTCCTATCCACTGAATTCTCTTCCACAAGTGAGGTGCCTGACTATATAATGTGAGTATAACATCAAACATTATATATTTTTTTGTCTACAAAGAAAAAATAAAGAATTAAATGAATTCATTAAAACAATCCACAGTGTACAGTGTTGACACAGGAAAGACAATGAACACATCTGTAATGTACTTGCTTCTACAGAAAATACAAGCCATTGATGTCTATGAACCAGCGGCAAAGCTATAAGGATGACTTTAATGCTGAGTACGATGAGTATCGACAGTTACACGCTCATGTGGAGAGCATCACCCGTCACTTTACCCAGCTGGACTCTCAGTGCCGAAAGCTGACACCTGGCACCAAAGAGCACCAGGTCAGTCCATACTGCTGCAATATGTGCTGGAAATTTTTTTTTTTACTATTTTTACATTTTAAATGCACCTTGAAGCTAGTTATTTTTCAGATCTTAGCTAAATGTGTTTTTTTTGATCTGTATCTTTGACTACTGCCTGAAACCCTAGAGTCATAAAGCCTGCAGAGCCTGCCTCAGCATCATGAACAGTTCATAGATGTAACCGAGGCAGCTAGGTTTAAGCCTTTTATTCCTACCGTCTAATACGCAGACATATTATTTTACAAAGTATTTTGGATAGAATCATCTTGGGCATTTACACTATAGGAATTACATTTTCTGAGAAATTGGTAATGGAGAATTTAGTTTTTAATTTGGTAAAAGAAACAATTAGAAAACCATTTGCTCCTATCAAATAAATAATAAAAAATTATACATTTACATAATTTTTTTTTTTTTTTTTTGCAGAAAGTGCAAGAGGAGGTACTGCGAGAGTACAAAAAGATAAAACGAGTAATTTTTTTTTTTGTAATTTTCCAAATATGGCTTACACAATGAATACAGCTGTATTAAGAGTTTTTTTTTGTTTTGTTTTGTTTTGTTTACAGCACAGCCCCAATTACCATGAGGAGAAGCAGCGTTGCGAGTATCTGCACAATAAGTTGGCCCACATCAAGCGGCTAATATCTGAATTTGACCAGCGCAGAGCCCAGTCGTGGTGCTGAGCTCACTACACCTTCTTTAGTAATCATTAGTATCGAGAGAAAAGTGTTAAATCAAGAGGGGACCCAACTGGCTTTTATTTATTAATCCTGTTACTGCATCCTTCTCGCAGTCTGTATCTTCCTCCCCTTTCTCCTCCTCCATTCCTTTCTTTTCTTCCCTTTTATCAAATTCCACAGGCTTCAGACATTGACGCCTGCATCTTGAACATCTCACTTTAACATTACCTCCCCATCTTTTGATTTCTTTTTATTTTATTTTAATGAGCTCTTGTGAAATTTCACACTGAAAACCGTGGAAAGGGGCTTCATTCATGTGTGAAAGGGTTTGGGGAAAACTTAAACACTTCTAACTTTTGAAGGACACGAGTCAAAAAAAAAAATGAACAAAATATTTTTGAGCAACAAAAATTATTAACTTGTATTTAAGTAATAAAGAGGGAGATCTATTTATTTTCGGACAACTAGTGCAAAGAAACAGTCCACAGAAATATTGTTTAACTTTTATTGAAAACAATGCAAAAAAAAATTACAGTGGGCCTTATGAAATTGACTTTGTGAAGCCATTATGCACACAAGATTTGTAGGTCATCTCGTTTGGCAAAGATATCGCTCCTGCCTCATTTCCTCTCGTCTTGTATTCTGCGCTGCTTGAGCACATTAGTCATCTTTGCAGAAGAGGAAAGAAATGAATGGCCAGGAGAAATCACTTCAGCTTGCTGAGCGACTTGGTCTGTGTGTGCGTGGACTGTGATTCAGTTGTAAAGGCCATGTAGGGTAGCAAGGGTGGGGTTGATGCAAAATTGTGACACCCCCCCCTCCATCCCTTAGTGAGACAGTATTCCCTACACTGACATGGTCTTTTTGTTTGTGCATTATGGGTGCCTTTAAGGTGTTTACACTTGGAACATGTTGAGTTTGGCTGACCCTTGAGGTTCACAAAGAAACTACAACTGTCTGTGCATGTGTGTGTGTGGTACAAGCATGCGTGTTGAGGAAGGAAGGGATGTCTCATCGGGCACCTAAAGTGTTACAAACTGTATGTGTGAGAGAGTGCATGTTATGTGTAAATGAATAAAATGTGGAGATAAATATGAAAATACCAAAAAAAGCTGCTATAGTGTTTGTTCAGTCAGAGAGCACTCAGAATGAACCTGACTGGAGCAAGCGTACTTTATCTTAAGGATGAGATTTAGACCTCTTGTCCACAGAGTGTCCTATGTAGACCATGGAAAGGACTTGCACCCTCTTCAGCTGTATCCTGTGGCAAACAGTCTTTTCTGTTTTAGAGGTAAAATGTACCAACCACCAGGAGACATAGCTGTATGATTATGTCAGATGTATTGCAGTAAACGCTGCAGAAAGTCAAATGATTTATTTTATTTTCACTAATTTGGTTCAATGGTTGAATGGATAGTTTTATGAAAAGTGAGAATATTATTTTGAATCCTTATTTCAACAAGGGAAGAATTGTTTACAAACCTATGTTAGCATGTTTGCCAAAATTAAATGATTTTTCTGGTACAGCATCAGTTGCGTACAATTTCTGATTGAAGCTTTTTAACACAATTTAGTACAGCTTTATGCATGTCTTCAGCCAGATATTTGGCCAATGCTTTTTGATGTGCAGTGACATGCATTTGGCAGCTGTTGAACTCTTTTTCAACAGTCTGGTCTGTGACCATCTAACTGGGACATGTCTGTGGCCTGTACTAAAGAGTGGTCAGAAAAACAATTTGTTAATTTTGTCTGGTCTGAATCAAAAGCTTTTGGTTAAAGTAATGTCTCTCATGGTCAGTCTCTGCAGTAGACTGGCTGTGTTGGACATTGTTGTTTATCATAATTAACATTATTCAGGGCAGAAATCAGCACTTTTTATTTGCAACAGTCAATGTAAAAAAATGACCACAAAGATTCAGGCTCCAATGGTGCATTTGATTCCATGTTTCTCCCAAATGTGAGCGCTGAGTTTTGAGGGCCAGTAGTTAATGAGCAGCTTTCAGCAGCAGCTCAGCCTTCTGAAGATTTCTGTCCTTTATAATTGAGAGATTTACTTAAAAATAAAATGCAAAAACAAGGATTACAAGAAGTGACCCTATGTTGTACTGTGGTTTAATCAAGGATCATAAAGTAACAGCATAAGAAATATATATTATCGTTGCATTTTCCAATGAGAAATCCCTGGAAGTGACATTTGAGTCAGATATAACCATCTGATAATGTACAAGACATTTCAATAAAAAACTTTTACCTGGCACACGTTGGTCTTGTTTTCTTTAAGAAATTTGTTATTAGCTATTATTGAGACAATCTAAGAAATACTTGCTCATTACAAAACATGCTCACAGAAAACACACTGATTTTAATCTGTTGGAAATGAGCCTCGAGGGAATAGGTTTATACAGATCATGTTCAACATTTTAGCCACAAGAAATGATTAAAAACACTAAAGTTGGCAATATTGACGACTTAAACTATACTGAAAAAAAAAACTAAACTGCCCAACCGGTTACATTGCCTCTAAGTGCATCCTATTGTATTTTCAAATGAAGTAACACCTATGATGGCATGCACTGATTGTGCAACATTAGGTGGAATCCAAACCTTATAAAGGTTTAGACCAAATAGTCTTGAGTAGGATTATGTATACTGCCATTTTAACCAGGATCTTAAATAGGCTTGAAGTGTCATTATAAGGGCCCCTGTTAAATGTGGTATTAATTATAAATCAATTGCATGATAAGTACAGCTAATGAGTAATAAAATAAAAGTGAAACTAAACAAAGCAACTGGAATAGTGATGGACATTTTTCAGGCTTTTCTATTGTGCAAGTGAGTTTGATGTTTTATTACAGTGTACTGTGTCTTTAAGAAGAAGCTCGGTGGTCGAGTCATTGTTGCAAAGGTTATTGATTTGAATTTTAAAAGCCAGCCAGAAGTAGCCTACATTTTAATTTAAGTTTTAAAAAGATTACAACTAATCTCACCCTGGCTAGAGACCCGCTGGCCCTTTTAGAGAAAACTTTGGCGTCCAAATAGTGTAATGATCCAAGGAGGACTTCAGCTTCACTGTTCTCCTCAACCAAAGCCTGTTCCTAAAGGTCAACCTGCTGTATGTAGTACATTAACCTAAGACCCTTCACTGCTGCCAGACCTGTATCCAGACCAGAACTAACAATATTAAGATGACTCCTGTCCTGCCATGAGAAAACTTCAAAATGGAAAAGCTGGAGCCATGAAGCAATTGATAAAGAGGGATTTGAAAAACCTGTAGAATGTGGACAGTAAACTGGCAAATCGGATTCTCAATGAAATTGTTGACAGTGGAGCCTCTGTATCATTTAAAGACATTGCAGGTTTTGGTCAAACAATCACTCTGGCCTACAGAGCTCTTCACAGACCTGAGAGCTACAGCATGGGGCTTACTTTTATTGGGGCCACCAGGAAATTGGAAAACCATATGTTGGTTAGTATATGTCTTGTCTTGTTAGTATATGTTCTGCTCAATCAGGCATAACTTTATCTCATAAAGTTGACCTCATGGTAATCACATATTTTACTTCCTTCTTCCAGGCCAAGGCATCAGTGCTGCTCTCTGACTTCTAAATATGTGGTAGAGGAGGAGAAACTGGTTTGAGCTGTGTTTGCTGTTGCCAGGGAGTTGTAACCTTCGGTCATCTTCATAGATGCCGTTGACAGCTTGCTTCACAAAAGCAGAGAAGGGGAACATGAACATGCGTCTATTGAAAACAGAGTTTCTCGTTGAGTTTCATGGTGTGCTGTCAGAGGGAAATGACAGAGTGCTGGTCAGGAGAAACAGACAGGCTCCAGGAACTGGAAGTGGTGTTGAGGTATTTTGCAAAGAAAGGTTTATGTGACTTTGCCAGATGAAGAGACAAAATCTATTAACAAAGGATGAAAATCCACAATCCAAAAGTGAACTGTCACATTTAGCAAATAAGACTCAAAGATATTTAGAAAGTGAATGGATGTTTTTGCCCAAATATGCTGCACTTGTCCGTATTAGGCAGTTGGGACCACGACAAATCAGAAGAATGGCTGAAAGTGAGATGCAGAACATTGAACAACTTTGAGGATTCCCTAAAGCTCAGTGTCAGCCCAGACACTCTCGACATGTAGGCTACACCAACACAATAACACATGTCTTAAACCTGCCTCAAGAGGGCAGTACGTGTCTGTCAATTCTGACGTCACACAAGTAGGATATAAGGAAAGAAAGAAAGAAAAACTGCCTCCACTGACTTCCTGGCTTTAATCTTCTGTTCAGACATGGCGAAGGCGTTCGTTGATGCTAAAGTTAATGGGGATAAAGTGGTTGTATTTCTTAAACCGAGGTGTCCTTACTGCGTGTTGGCCAAAGATATCCTGTCCAAGTACAATTTTAAACCTGGACATCTGGAGTGCGTGGACATCAGTGAACGCAGCGACATGAACAGCCTCCAAGACTACTTCCTAGAGCTCACCGGGGCACGCACGGTTAGCAGCAAATATCCTGAACCAAACTCTAAATTATGAGAATATTTACAGAAGATTAACTGTTATATTACTTTAAACACTCAATAGCATTAGCAGGAAACCCCCTGGACAGTAAGGTTATTCCATAAACCTTAACGAGCAAACACACTGCTGTTGAACTTTTACCTATTGACACCAGACTTTTAGTTGTAAAAAATATTGTAGGAGTTAGTTATGTTAGTTATTAGCAGTAAATACCTTCCTGAAGTCTAGTGTGAGTTCATCCATCTGCACAGGACAAGGGAGCACAGTCCTGACAGTACCCAGTGTGAACAGAGGACTTTAAAAAGCTCTTTTTTTAATATAAATATATTTTAATAATGTTTAAATGTGTGTTCTTAAGTGTCATGCACTTTGTTTTAAACTCTTTATATTACCCACATTAAGGACCCCGGCACCGACATGTCTCTCCTGAGAGTTATGCATGACCTGTCTTTAGTTCATGGTGACCACACAGTGCCAGTCCTTTATTGTCTGCCTTTGTCTTGAAGCAATGATAAAAGATCTGAGCTGCCATTAAAAGTGCTTTTCAGGCAGCAGCTACAGTATCTGTTTGTTTCAAACCCGAGAAAAAGGCGATGACGGTTTAAACTTTACAAATTGCCTCTAGGTTCCTCGGGTGTTCATTGGAGAGGAGTGCATCGGTGGTGGCAGCGATGTGGCA
The DNA here is from genome assembly GCA_024349245.1 of Neodontobutis hainanensis. NCBI lineage: Eukaryota > Metazoa > Chordata > Actinopteri > Gobiiformes > Odontobutidae > Neodontobutis > Neodontobutis hainanensis. The sequence continues at coordinate 4,622,901 of JALDNG010000005.1, forward strand.
GCTCTGCATGAAACTGGTAAACTCGAGGACATGTTGGAGGCTACCGGGGCACTCCAATGACATGCCCCACATTTTCAGGTATCTGGTATGCTCTATCTAAAGTAATTAAACAAGTTAACACATTTCTCCAGTTTGAGGCATATTCATTCTAAAACATGTCTTTATTTAAAGTCAGACGTCATGTTATGTACAATGTCTACAGCACTGGCCCAGGGGAGGCACGTGGGTGGCTCCAGACACTGGGTGTGGCTGCAGCTCTGGGATACACTTGACTTCACAGTCCCCAATGTCGGCTACTATTCACTCATTTGAATATCATTAGCATTTTTTTTTTAAAAGAACATAATTTCGAGCACAGAGATGTAAAGGGTCAGTCTCAGGCAGTTACTGTAAGTTTCTGCAGGTCTCAGTCTCAGAGATTACTCGTCTCATATTCAGTAAATAACAGTTGAACTGTAGACAGTAAGCTGGAGTCTCCAGTTGATTTTTCACTGACGTAATAAAACGTAAATGTCCACTTACACCTTTGGTACAAAAATAAATGCAGCACCAATAAATCATAATCTTATTTGAACTAAAACATTAAAAACAAAAAAAAGAGATTAAATAAATATCTACCCAGAGGCATTGTGGTTTTAACTTTACAAACATGTTACAATGTGGTTCTCCTTATCTCCACAGTTATGTAAAACAAATGGAGAGATGCATAATGCTACAAAAGGCTTGTTTGTGACATACATTGATCGTTATTTATTATTGCAAGTAGATATGGGGTAGTACCTGCATTCATTATTATAAGATAATCCTGCTTACACCAAAAGCTATAGTGGAAATGAATGTAGTCAAATTAACAAATAAACAGGATGTGATGGCCAAAGACAAAATTATGAATTAGTTGGTCCTTGTGTTTACTTGACTTGCTTTTTAATTGTGAATAAGAACGAAAATGTCTGGGCGTCCACTCTGACACATCGAACCATGAATATCTCAACAAGACTCTGATGCATCATGGGTTTGCAGTTCTGTTTCTGAGGTACAGTGGTCCTTTAACATTGTGAATCCATAGATACTCCACTTCAAGATTTAGGTCTTATTTTTATTCTGTTGTGTCCAAAAGGCGTTGCTTTATGTTGATGTGTAAAAAAAACATTCAGTGCTGAATATACACTTTCTGTTTTTATGAGCAGTTTTTACTTCTTTATTGACATCAATGTCAACCAATGGGAGCTCTCTTTGTTTTCCAGAAGCGAGCATGTGATTGGCCAATGCTTCCATTCAGGACTGAAAGTTAATAACGTTTAAGATTATGTTTTAACGTCATGGTTTTCACAGATGATTCATACATCACATTTGGTGATTAAACAGTTCTTCTCACATGCATAAGAAAATGCATACTCCGCGTGTGTTGCTCCTGTTTGTTTCTCCAAACTGGGAGTGTACTGGGGAGTATCCATAGGTTTCTTATAGAACCCCTTTGATAAAATACTAATCTATTCCTTTAATGAAACACCAGAAGATCGGTCATGCTCACAGGCCATAAGCTGAGATTGTTTTTGTTGACTAAATTATGGCTTAAATAAAAAGTTAAAATTTAGAATTTCTGTAAAGTCAAATTGTGAAATGATTTATGTCTGAAACACAAGACAAAGCAGAACAGGTTCCGTAAACACTAAGCAGATGGTATAATACGAATAACTTAGTTTAGGAACAAAAAGCAGTAACATCCCTGAGTTGAAACCGTTCCTAGAGCAGGGAGGTGATAGAATTACTGAAAACTCTAGGTAGTATCATGTAATTGAAGGCACAAGTTTACTGTGTAGCACTGGTACATACAATACGTTAGATGATGTTAATGCTTTTGTCTCATTTGTTTCCTTGGATATGAACCATTTCTGTCATATTAAATACATACTGGATGTGTTAAGGATTCACAAACTTAAAAGAACCACTGTACCTCCCCAGTTTCTTACAGTTTTTTTTTTCTTGCTGAAGTTACATCTGCCCGATATGTTGTCAGTGATATATTCTTATTGGTAATGGAGCCATGTTGTGTCACTTTTCAACTTTGACAGCCACTATTATGCAGCACTAATAGAAATATAATCTGTCACACATCCTTTTGCCAGAAGCAGTCATGTTATTTTCACATTTTGTAAGAGATTCAGTTATTGCCCAAGATGGAAAAGTCATTTTGTAAAAGGGTCATTTCTCCAGAGGAAGGGAGGTGTTTTTAGTGCTTAATGTCAGTGTCTAGCGATGCTTTTCCACTGAAGTCTCTAGGGTCACCTCAGCATTGTTTCCTTCTCCTTGTGTTGACAGAATTTAACCCCTCCCTTGTCTTCTTTTTTTCTCCTGCTTTCTCTCCTCTGCTGCCTCCCGTTTTACAGCGTCCAGTTTTGGGATCACATGACTATGCAACGGGACTTGCGTAGTTTGCGTCTCCGCTGCTGGTACTCGCTGAGCTCTTGCAGGTAGCCTCGGGACGGCCATCGCAGCCTCTCCACTTGCTCCCGCTCATCCTCTGGAAACACACAGCCATTATTCTACTGCATGCACTAAAAACTATGCTTTAACACTATTATAAACAAAATTGTATTGTAATTGTAGCCATGTATACAGCCAACCGCGCTTAGATTGTACTGTTTTATAACTTTGCTGTTTTGATTACTGTTGCCTTTGACCCTGCATGTGGCCTTTAAAACCCGTCCATTGACATTTCACTAGTCCTGCAGTCCTGTGTAGCAGTTAACAATTAAAAATGCTACCGTCACTAAGTGGAAGTCTGTTTTAATGCTTGTTTGCTAAACCTATTTAGCAACGTGTCTGCTTTATTTATGTAAACAAGAGAGTGTATAATTTATTTATTTATTTATTTTTTTAAGAAGTAGCACAGAGTCATTTAGGTTTGGTAAAACCAAAATGACTATTGTGCACTGAACACAAAGCCTTTTGTCCTGTTTGTTTGAAACTACATCTGCATATCATTACAGCTAGTGTGAATTATTCAAGTCCTGCAGCTGCTTACACAAATTACAGAATATATTTAACCATATTCCGCTTTAGTATTAGTATACAATTAAAAATCATTGGCCAATTAATTAAACACAAACATTAACACCTCACTACCATCGAGGATACTGACCTGAGAGCTCGAGGAAGTCGGGTTTGTGACTGAAGATTAGGTAGTTGTTTGCAATGAAGTGGAGAAGCCATATGTAAAGCTGCTCTGCGTTGTGGCACTGGGTACGACAATAGACAATGGCAAAAAATATCAGTAACAAGTTTATGATAAAGCCTGCACTTGTTTCCTCACACACTTTAGCTGCACTGACCTTTGCTCTGCGGAGAAGTCGCACCACGTTGATGCCTGTCGACGCCAGCTCTCGACTGGGCATGCTCTGGAGGTACGCGCACACGCACACCTCACACAGATGCTGCAGCCGTTTCACCTGGTACATCTCGGCACAAACCAGCACGGCCATAGCCTGCAGCACACTGGCTGGACACACGAAAACAACATACCGTCTGCTGTAATTATGCTGAACTTCAGATTATTCAATAAAATATGTTCTATTCATGTATTCTCATTAGTATATGACACCTATTCCTACATTTTTTGCTAACTATAATTGAAAACCGAGCATGATGGGCAAAAATCAGAACTACTAATGGAAACGTCCATTCATCTTCCATCCGCTTAGCTTTTTCCTTTCATTTAATTACACTCTCACAGACCTATACTGTTGATAAAGTGCATTAATCCTGGTGACGTAAAAGTGACAAATTGATTCAAATGATTTCCAGTGGAGAAGTAATTTATGTCTCGAAGCAGCAGCAGCCTCGGCATCTTCTTCTCCTGTAAGCACTGATTCTCAGCTGCTTGTCTGAAAGGCTGCTGCTGCACAGGACTGACACTGTACTCTGATAAAGCCACATACCTTTAGTCTCAAAAACATGTGCCATACTTGTATCTTCAGAACACTTCTTATATTTGAAGAAAGTGCCCTGAACAAGCCTTTTATACGTTCTTGTCGCAGTCGGTGGGGTAACCTTGCACTGTCCTTGAGAGCTGAGCTGTTGCGTAACGGTGCGGCCGCTGCAGCCTGTAGAGGTTCTTTGCTTTAATTTCCTGTTCCCATGACTCAGTACAAGTCTGCCTCTTTGAAAATAGACTCCTCGGCCTCTTGTGCAGAAGCTGGATCACACAGGTCGCTGCTAACTTTAATGATTTTTATAATGATGAAGCTGCAATAACTTAAGTCCACATTTGACAGAAAACATGGAGGCTGTAGCTTCAAGTAATTGTTATATAATGCAACTAAATAGAAACCAGAAGGAAATGCAATTGTTACTCAATAACCATCATCGTTTTAGAGCACTTATACTTGACATTTACTATAGTTATATGCCACATGCCACTGCATTACCTCTTTTCAGTCATGTGAAGATCGGAAAAGCACATAATTGTGAAAGTTAAAATTCATCATGCAATCACGTTGACAATGTGGGTTTATGTCAATTTATTCTCTGAGTTGGCGGCAGAGAAAATCTATTTGAGTATTGAATAAATCACTGATCATTTATTTTCCAATTTCTCTGTTGTGTTTTTTTATTTGTTTACAAGCCTCCTTAATTTGGAGCTGATTAATGCTGCGCAATAATCAGCCATTGCCAATTATTGCAAAATTACTTTAATTGGGCCGTTTAACGAGTTGAGCAGTCATCACACTCAACAGAAACTGCCTCTATAGACGCTAGTGCAAAGCAGGTGGGGTAAGAGAGGCAATGGGAACCTATGACCTCAAGTAAAACATTGAAGAAGACCCCTTTAGTCCCAAGATGAAGATATTCTCAGTTTTTAGTTTCTTGTGTAATGTCTTCTTTGTCTTTTATTATTAATATCCTGCCCTAGTTTTAGCCTAATACTTAGCTTCTATAATACTTCCACTATTCAACCATTATGATCTGCAACAAAGCGTCTTGGACTGGCTTTATGAAACACAGAGGGAGTCGTGACATTATGGGTTAATGTGTCATTAAAGCTAATTTAGTTTAAGCTCGTTGCAGTTTTTTGCCTTCCTCTTGAGACTGGCACTGGCACCAGACTCAGTCACGCAGATGGTTGATGGGATGTGTCATCTGTGCTTTTGTTTGGGCTTCATTTGGGGTAAATGAGGCCTAAAGGAAATACTTCAATATACTCAATTGTTTTTAATACACCTGAGTCTTTTTTATACATTTGTCGTGTTTAACTCTGTGCGGCGCAGTGTGTAGTAATCTCACCAGGACAGCAGGAGTCAGTATAGAGGTACTCCAGGAAAGACAGAAAGGTATCCGAGGACACACCGTGGATTGGCACCACTCGGCTCCTGGCCTCTGCGTACTTCCCGCTGAACATGGCCGCCATGACGTCACAGCGGGCCACCAGAACCGCTCGATGGGCTGGCAACACGCTCCCTGAATCCAACACACAGAGGCCAAGATTACATGTGTAAGGAACAGAAGTGTGACCAGTGTCTGGGAAAGGGCTTTCGTACTGGGACGTCTGGGAGTGAATTAGTTTGTAATTAATGTATTGGATCTTAAATACATGTATTTTCTATTGTATTCTGCAAAACTGTAGTTTAACCAACACTCACATGTGCTGCACAATTCTCAGAACATTACCTCCCTTTAAGACCAGTCACACTTTCAGATAAGTTACACTTTATTACCCCCTTAGGGAAATCAGTTCTCTACAATTAACCCATTCATTCACTAAGACCAGCCACGATTAGACGGTCAAAGACAAGGTTAAACCAGTTCTTCAAGATGTGCTTTTCTAGCTTTATTTCATCAGTCCCATACGGTCTATTATGTTTGTACTAAATTTAGTTATTTCACCAGATTTTATAGTTTTTTTCTTGTGTTTGCTTATGTCTGTGAGTTAGGCTCTTTTACAACTTAATTTGAAAATGAAAGTGTAAAAAATAAAATAAAATCTTTCTAGCCTTTTACAATTCAGAGGAGGATAGAGAAACTTGAGTGAGAGACATAAATAATGATCCGCTAACACTTTTTGTCTTTGATTCAACTCACGGAAACGCACTTTTGGATGAAATGTGACTGGGGCGGAGCTCGTCTCAGACCGTTTTATCTTATTTTGCCTCAGAAGCGAACAATCAGCCTGGGATTTGGATCATAATTCAATCAGAGCTAATAAAATCTGACCTTCCTCTGCCACGTGTCGCTGCATATATTTACAAATTTAACCAATGTGTGTGTGTGTGTGTGTGTTTGTGTGTGTCTATAACGACTGAGCTCTCACCTTGCACCATGAAAATGACATCAGAGTAGAGAGGAGAGTTGAAGAGGTTCACAAGAGTCTGCGGTCCGAGCTGAGCTGCACGGGCGCTGGGAGTGTCCCGAAGGCCCTACAGACACAAACAGAGTGTACACAGCCGGTTAGTATTCCTCAGAAGCCTGTCAGCTACTAGTTAGCAGAACACTTGCCATTCTGTGCGTCATGCCCACTTCTCCCGTAGAATGCAGGTGCCCTCGCTGCCAGTCTTCCTTAGCACAACCCAAACATTCTCAAAGTGCAATGCCAAGAATGACATGACAGGCCTGGCGAACACGGCAACAGCCTGGGAAGCAGACTGCCGGCCAAAGCTGGTTCTCATCAACTCGTTCATGCCCTTTGAAGGCAATTTAGGATGTCTTTAGAGTAGTGCAGCCTGAGAAAAAGGCTTTAAAGGGAAAGTGTGTGTGTGTGTGTACGTGAGGGGAATATAATTTTCTCATATTATTATTATTTTTTGTAAAGTTTACAAATGAGTGTCGTCTAAGCATCCCATTACCACTGTGTGACCTTTCTCCGTCGAATGATGCACAAAGAGCTCCACAGTCAGTGTCTCTCTGCTCGGCTTTAAACAAAGTCTTCGATAGCAACAGAGTCAAACTCCATTGATTTTTGAAGTCAATGCAACGCTAACTGAAAACAAATTTATGTTGTCGTCACAGAGAAGAATCAGCCCCAGGTGTTTGCATGAGGATGAGATCGAATCATGATGGGACATTAGGGTGTCCCAGCGCATTAGAGTGACCCTGCCGCCTTTTAGTGTGGCAGCCAGGCTCACACAGTGCCTCAGGTAGAGACCGAATGGGTTGGTGGACCGTGCACGGTGCCAAAGGCGTGTCAGATGCTGCCATGTCTTTTTTTTCTAGTACTCTTCGTGAATGCTAAAGCCTGCTGCCCATTGCAGAGAGGCACCTCACACACATAGCACTGTTTTAATCTAATCCTCTGCGTTTTGTGGCTTATGTCCAGATTATAGATTTTTTCCTGTGACCTTTTTCCAAGAGCATCTTTGTGTTTACTTGTACTCATCTGCACTGTATCAGCGAGATGATAACAGACAGTAATTATGTAAATATAGTAATTATAGCTATTGTCTAACAGTGCTCTTTCTAAATAAGGTCATACTAATGAGGGCTATTAGCCTGTAACCATGATACATGTGTTATGGATAGTGTTAAAGACCTTTTACAGACAGTTAACCTTCGGGATGAAAGGGCAGTTACAGCGCTGAATTGTAAAAGTGAGTATGTGCAGACGGAAAAAGACAGAAAGGCAATGCAAAATTATTTCTATAAAAATGTGCACTTTCACATAAATAAATACTGAAATGTGTTTTTAGTGTTTGATTGGTCAGTGGGACCTCTCTGTACCTTCAGTGATGTGGTTAGCCCACTGCAGAGTCACTGACCCTGGTTTTGACTAATTGCTTTACCTTTAGCCCAAATGAGTTTGAAGATAAAGTGAACAGGAACATTACAATCTTAGAGAAAAAGCTCCACAACCATAAAGTGTTTTAAATTACTAAAGCAATTCTTCTTATTATTTTATTTATTATTAACCCATAGGGGAAAATTCATTGTCAAGAGCAGCCACCAGGGGGCGCCCAGCATGTTTTTCTTTATGTTGGTGGGGGTAATCGGAATACCCGGAGGAAACAAACCATAGCACGGGGAGAACATGCAAACTCCACCCAGAAAGGGAAAAGTGTAATATACTGAATCCATTTAATATATTATTAGTTATTCAGGAGGAGTATTAAACTCTAAGGGCTCACCCTGTCTCTGCCGAGGAGCGATCTTATGCGTTCCAAAAGCTGAGCGACGGCCAGTGTGTTCTTCAGCTTCTCCTCGAGTGCCTCCTGTAGATGCTCCCACTCCCACGCTCCTGCAACGAGACGCCACAACCACAATAGCACAGTTTATAATAACACTGCAGCACCAGCTTTTTAAACTGGCTCGGTGCTCTACACTCCCACATACATCACACCAAAACTGTTGCAGTCGCAGTATGGCTTTTTCCAAAAGTTTCTCCACTTTGGAAAATGAAAATATCATCTATCGTGGTTTTGGGTGGAGTGCCCAGGCCACGTTTACAGAGATTGATCCAAAAGCCAAAACAAATTCAGTGCCTTTGCATTGCTTGCATAGTTATTCTATTGTTAGTGTATGATCTATATTGAGCAGATAGTTCAGACTCAGCCTTTGTCATTTTTATTAAGTCCATATATACAGTAAACAATCGCAAATATACAGAATATAACAAATACTAGCCCACCCTAACCAGGGCCAAGTCATACCCATGGCAAAGCAAGACCCACAGTGTATGACACATTTGATAAGAGCCCCGGGGCCAGGTATAAAATCCAAACAGTCCAGTTTTAGACCTAGTCAAATCTAATGGAGTGTTTGGTGAAGGAGGCAGAGTTAGAGAGATTTTTTTTAAATGGTTGTAATCATGTTCTTTGGTAGGACCAACAAATTGTTAGATCAAAGAAGAGACGAGAGCTAGAAATTTTTAACCAGGTCTTTACTGGGCCCAGGTTGGTGACAATTTAAGTTTAAGTATGATTCAAAGAATGTTACACAATCAGAGGTCTATGAAACCTGCCATATACAGTCATAAAACAGCAACACAGACTTCAACAAGTATTCTGCAAGAGGCCACATAGATAAATTTACCAGTGAGACCTTCATGTCCGAATGAAGACAACAATCACTGAGTTTGAGTCAAAACCAAGACATTAAAAACTTTTGATATGTCTCAAGACCAGCATCAGGTACAACATACACTATTTTATAGCAACATAAACCAATATTCAATAATTACTCACCTTTTCTGGCACCTCTGGTCTTTATTGATTATAAGATTATTTAGCTTTTTCGTCCAATTGCCGTTGCTGACTTAGGCCTGTTCCTCTTTTTAAAGACATACAGCGCTGTAGCTGTGATAAATGCAGCACCGAGTTTTGAAAATGATTAAATAAGAACAGAGCGTTATTTGTCATTCTTCTTCTATAAATGGGAAGGCTTTAGCAGCATTCATTGACTTGACAGCGTGGTCCAGACTTTGTAAAAGCTTGATTGAGGTTGCGCACTCTGTCTCAGCGGAACATACACAGACTGTGGAGGGAAAAGAGAGCCGCACCGGGGCTGGATTTAGTTCATTATTAGTTCATAATGACAGTATTTTTGCTGATAGAGGGATTAACTCAACACAAGGTGGCGGATAATGACACTGCAAGGAGCAGACACCTCATAGGCAGCAGGAAAGATTAGCTCGGGAGCTGCTTTGTTTGGCAGTTGAGGCATGCAGCAAGTAAATAAAGAACAGACTGACATGTTTCCAGAAAAAAACGGAGGAATACCGAAGTAAATACAAATAAGTCAAAGCTGCTGAATTCATTGTGAAGATGTCACTCTCTTCACCATTTCTCTTTGACAGGACTGAAAAGCTTTCAAAGATTAGCATTTATTAACCAAAGAGTCCCCTTTCAACTGAATGGTGTCCTTACTTTAACCTCAATCAAATGCCTTTTCACAGAAATAATGCTTGTTTAAATCATTACATTTTTGCTTTCACTAGACAAAGCCTTGCAAAATAATAACTACACAAGCAAACACAATATTTTCTCTCTGTCATAAAAACAGATAACGGTATGTGTAAAAAGCAGGACATTACAGATAAGCCGCTTTGACAAACGCAGTAATTCATCAGCGCGCTACAAGAGGAGACACAGTCGCACGGTGTTAACATCACATAAACAAAGTGATGGCCTTTGTAACTATTAACACACACCCAAGCTTTTATTGTGAAATTATATACCACAGTGCTGCCACTCGGGGTTGTTGTTCAGACAGACATTGTTATGTAAATGTGTTTGGCTCAGTCACAAACAACAAGCGTGTGGATATGAGTCCCATCTTGAGGAATGAGTACAGCTTGTTGTGGCTTTACTGTGAAGGCACAACAAACATTGGCAAGCGCTGCTCTCCAACTGTTTCCTGTGCGCAAATAGGGCACACGTTCACATCTGATTAGATCATTTGAAAAAAAAAAAACTAAACACTAAAATAGGACTATTGTGTGTAAGGTCAACACCTTTACTCACTCAGAGGGTTAACAATAGTTGTTTATTTTCAAAGAAGACTTAGCAGCGTGTCCCTACAGCGCTTTATGGTAACATGGCATTTGTGTATTACTGGCCACATGCACACATATCAAGAATCCTTCTTTTTTTCTTGAGTTTTAGGACATGTCAGTGATGAACACTAACACTGGTCAAAGTGCAGATGGCAATTCCCTATACCTCATTTTTAGAGCATGTGTACAGCTATATAGCACAGCAAGGAAAATGCTGTTATCTATGAACAAACCAAGGGAACCCAATGTTCTCTATGGCACTCTTGTCAGCCAATCAGAAAACAATATTAAGCCAAAGTGTTGTAGGCTATAATAACAATATAAAAATCCTTTCCATAGTGTTATTTCACAGATATACAATCACTCCCACCTCGCTCTCACTCCTGCCACTTTACTCTCACCTTACCAATTTTACACTCCCCACATTTCCTTGTAGCAGAACACATTTTCTCAAGGGCTGGTATATGTCTGTGTGCTCTCTCAAGCGCTGCCTTTCTTATTCTTATTCATGCAGTCACTCGCAGCGGCTCAGTTTGAACCTGTAATCGTCTCCTTCTCCTCTCCTCTCAAGCCTCATCAGCACGCAAACACTCCCGGTCTGCGTCTGTGCAGTGTGTGTTCGTTCACAGCAGCAGCAGTGCAGCTCAAGTGTAACTCAAAAGATGAAGCATGAATCAAGCGTTCGCTCTCTTGTTGCAGGGGCCTCGCATGGCATCAGCTGCTGTGCACACAAATCTGACATGCAGCAAGCACAGCACAGCACTGCAGTCTTTAAAGCCGCACAAGGAGGGAACTTTCATTATGCAGTATTAGTCACAAAATTCACACGCCGGTTTAACGAGACTATGTACAACGAGAGGGAACCGCACAGCTGAGCTCAAGAGCTGGCGGACAACGTGTGCACATGTTTTGTCTCTGTGTTCAAGCCTGAGTGTGTCCTTGTGAAGTGAATATACAGTATGACACTCTTCATTTAACACGACAGATTTATTACAAAGCTCATCCTTTGGCGTAAATATGAGGCTTGGATTGTAACCGGGAACAGACTCCGATTCTGTCAACAAATCACATTAGCCATGAGCATGAGGCGCTGTGAGGTTCAGCCAACGTTTATACGGGATGTTTCCTAGAAATTAACTGCAAAAAATGCTGACACCTTTACCCAACGTCTGGCTCTAAAGTCCCAGCTTGAAATACTACAACTGCTTACTATCAGGCACTTTTAATTCGACTGATCTCTGTTCTTCAGGATAATGGAATGTTGGACAGATCCCAACGGGCGGCGAACTGCCTCCTGTTGCCAATAGAGATTAATCACCACATCTAAATTATGAGAAAAAGAGAAACTGCTCTTGGGGAAAATAGTTCCCTCTGCGCGGCTGTCTGACTGTTTGGCTGTGATAACTGTATTTACACTCTGGTTTTATCCTCCAATGCAAGTCGAAGGTAATCGCGGCAAACACGGGAGAGGGCAGGATGGCTAACTCCTGCTCTAAGCCATATGAGCAGCACAGGGAGTAATGAACAATGAAGCTGCAGAGGCATGAAGCAGTGGGTTATGACTGTGTGAAAATTCCTTTGGATGACAAGGCTGTTGGATCTCTTTCTCGGTCTTGGCAGCAGATCTGACGCAGCTTAATCAGTTTGGACAACTTTGGGGTTTTAGTGGAGATGGGAAGTTCTTTTGTGTGTAATTTATATGCCATTGTTTACTTTCTGCTCTGTCCTGTTCCAGAGACAATTTGTGCTTTCCACTGTGCACTCTGTGTTCATTCCCTTGTTTTGTGTGGTCCAGCAAAATAACAATAGTTAAGTATTTGGAGAGAGAAAAGACCGAACCCACAATGACTAAGCACAAAAGTGCTTGGTCAAGTCACGTCCAAGCACTGTCCCAACACTGTCCCAACACTGTCCTCAAACATTATGTTCTGTGCCAAATGGGAGGGGGTTTTGGTGGATCTGTGGGATATGTGTAAAAACATACTGTAGTTGCGTCCACATGAAAATACAAAAGTCAATTTTTGCGTTTAGCAGAAACTGGAAAGCCACATAACTATGTGAAAACAAACAAAAGAGCTTGGCTACTTCCATCCACAACGGCAGGGAAATAAAAGCCGTTACACACAGACCTGAGTCAGTCTGGGGAGAAACACTGGATTTAAAGATATACAATAATCAGAATTACTAGTCTCTCATACCTCTGTAAATAAACATGAGTGTTTCCCATAAACAGATGCAGAGCAGTGGGTCCTTCACCACCAGTCGAGACAGGCGTCCACTCTGGTGCCCGTCTGTCCTCGGCATGTCCTCGATAATTCCACCGTCCCAGGTGGAAAGCAGCGAATGGGGGCCTCCGTCCCTCTCTCTACAAACACACCTCGACTGGGGACGCTCCCTGTTAAATCAGAGACAAAATGTGGCACAACATCTATTAACAGATGCTCTTAAGATGTGTTGAAGTCTCAGCTGGCGAGGAGCTTTTTAAGTCCCAATCTGTGAACAAGCTTCTCTCTCCCCTACCTGGTCTTGGGCCCCAAGAGCAGCTGTCTGAAGTAGGAACTGACAGCACAGAGCACAGCGGCGTGCGCCCACCCCAGCTCCTTCCCTGTCTCTGCTGCGTAGAAAGCCACATCGGCAAACTGCACACCGCGCTCCAGCAGCCACTGCATGTCCTGTGAGAAGCTGGACTCTTCCACTCGGATCGGAGGAAGACGTGCTGAAGAGCAGGACAAAGCAGCTATATGAATACCAGTTCAGCTGTTGCATAAAGGGAAAATATTATGTTAATACGAATATTTCATAGGTTTATAGATTAATGGAAAACCTCGGGAGCTTTAGTGGCTCATTTTGAAATAATTTGTCTTCTCTGCATAGTTTACTTTCTATTAGATGTAAAAAAATTAAAATAAAAAACATTACTCTGCAACAAAGAGCACAATGGGAGAAAAAGGAGCATTTTGTGTCGCAAATATTCATGAATACACATTGAAAGAGACAGAGCCAGACAGAGAAAAAAGCAGGAGGAATAGGCTTCACAAATCAATGCCCTATTATATTCCTATTCATGCCTAATACACAGTTCACCTCTGTCGATCTTGTCTGCTTTTTACGGCTGCTGAATCGGCTCGCATCATATTTAACAGCAGCTGTGCATGGAGCCTTTTTGGCAGAGGTTTTACTGTCAGTCATTGCACCAGATAAAGACACAGACGGCAGTGAACAGATCAATATTTAACACGAGTTTGTGCAGAGTGAAGAATTAATTGTGCATGAAAAGAAAAAACTGTGAGGTAAATAAGGTTCCAAAGTATGCACTTAAAGAATACAACTTAATCAGGAAAAATCTAGGGCTCTGAGAAAGGAAAGCCATCTGTTTGGCGCAACATCTGTGCAGCTTGAAACACATTTGGTCCAAACCAACTGTCTCTAAAAGGGGTTAAAATCACAAAAAAAAAAAAACTATTACCAGCAAGACACTTGTAATTGGTTCAGGTAAAACAAGACTTCTACCCCCAGAGTAAAAAATGTCAGTGTGCAAAGATAGATTATGAGTGGCCATTTTTTTTGGCCATAAGCAGTTTGGTCTACGTCAGATTTGTTCACTTGTTGAGCATGTTTAGAGACTAATTTACCTTTACTGTATCTTACTAGGTATGGATGTGTGCGAATGTGGTGAATGGAAGCAACATGTAAAGCGCTTTGGTACAGCCAGGTACAAAAAAGCGCTATATAAATGCCCACTTTACCATTTACTAAGATGAGATCAACTCCTTACAAGCAGGTTTCTGCTTTAACAAGGTCTGTTGAGTGTAAAGCCAGTATTTTCTGTCTCAACCATGTTTCTTGAAACACAGCGAGATCACCATAGTAACCTTAGTGCCAAAGCTTTTCTGTTTGGGAGCAGGTTCTTGTCTGCTTCCACTGGCTTTTTCTGATCATATTATTGAACTGTAGCAAAATATTGTATAGTGGAGAATTATTGAATATGTCATATGTTGAGGATGAATCCAAAGACGGAAAGGTTATTCCAATCCATGGAGACAGCCACCTGTATAAAGAATTAAAGATCTATCTCCATCTCAACTATCCAAAATTCAAGAAAAACCTTTCATTGCCCGTTTAGATGAATTTATTGAAAAATATAACTAACTCAATAATAGTCAATACAGTTTTAGGAATAATAGATCACTGGTGTTAATTGATCTAACAAAGGAAATAACAAATATTGATAGAAAATTGGACTTAATAGGTATATTCATAGACCTTCAGAAGGCTTTCGACACAATAGATCACGCAATACTTCCTAAGAAATTAGAAATAAATGTGATAAGGGGAATTGCACATAACTGGGTCCAATCATATTTAACTGAAAGACAGCAGTATGTACAGGTGGTGAACACATATCAAGATGGAGGAGTATTACATGTGGGGTCCCCCAGGGATCAGTCCTGGGGCCAAAATAGTTTCTGATTTATATAAATGAATTATGTCTTGCATCAAATAAACTTTTAATACCACTATTTTGTATTCAGGTAAAAACCTACAACTAATGGTAACAGAGATTACAACAGAGTTAAACTAAATTAAGAAATGGTTCAACAGTAATAAGTTGACATTAAATATAACAAAAACAAAAATTATATTTGTAAAGTGTATATAAGATGAACAGGTAGAGTAAAAATAGAATGAGTTAATGAGCATAAATTTCTGGGAGTGATCCTCAGTCACAATGTTAGTAGGAAACCACAAATTGCTAATATTTGTCCCTAACGAGACTAAGCGTTACAGAATGAATTAATGAATGAATGAATGCTCAAAAATTCCAAAAGGTGTCACTATAATGAGTAGGTGTAGACAAGTAAAAAATCAGAAAGCTCTCTCCAACTTATATTGTCCCGACCGTATATTTTTTACTGTACTGAAATTTCAAATGCCATTTAGAGATTTTGTACAGACTCCAGAGGAAAACCATCAGAATTGTATATAATGTGGGCTTTACAGATCACACCAACACACTGTTCATAAAATTATATACCCTAAAACATTGCTGATAATATATAAAGTTTAACCCTTTCAGCCAATATAAGTTTTATTTTAATAATTGATTTAATTAGTTTTTTTTTTTTCTTTTTAATTTTTTTATTTATTTATATTTGAGTAAAAACAACAAGAACAACAAAAACACAAGTATGTATAAAGTCTGTCTTAGTCTGGCTCTCACAGTGTACAGTAGTCATGGCACTGGTTGGGAGCGCTCACCAATTAAGAAAGTTTGCTTTGGGGAAAAGGTTAATCAGTAATCCTTCGCGATCAACAGCAATTACTGAGCTGCCCCTGAACGTGCCCTAAACACTGAGCTCAGTTTAACATTGAGCCAAACGTCATTGGGCAAAAGTAGTCTACCTGGCTCTTTGTCTTTCTTCTCTCCAGTTTGAAGCAGAGAATATTGATCGGAATAAAAAAAAAACAAAAAAATAAAAAAACCTTTGCGCTCAGCGTTTTTTTATGGCTATGTAAGCTCAAGAGGAAACAATTTAGCCTGTCCATCTAAATGTCCTCTCAAGAAGACTATCGAAGGAGCAACTTTTGCTAAAGAACAAAATAATGGCTTTTTATTCATGAAAAAGAAATCTCTAAAACAGCAGTAAAATTATATATTTTTTAGCGAGCAGCATGGTTCAGTTCATTGTAGTACTTTTTGGAAAAGCAACACCTGAAGGGCTTGATGTGTTTTTTGAGGAAAATGACAACATAAGCTACATAAATATAAGCATCTTTCTATTGAATATAAAGTTAAACTGAAATTATGTTTTAATATGTGGAGGCATTGTATCTGTGTTTATTCATTCGAAAATATCCTGGTTTATTAATATTCAAAATAGCTGATAGACATCTTATCTGGCAACACAGTCAGGTCACATAATCATTGATCATGTGACCTTCCTCTGTGTATTTATTACCAGCTTTGTTCCTGTTCTGTAACTTTCCAACTGATGATGATTGTGTTTAAATGAATACCTAAAACGTCTTGACCTTTTTGTTTTTTCGGTCCAGTGATTTTAATAAAAAAGTGAATGTGGACGCGTTGCCATTATCTAAAATTGATCTCGTGTGTAGTGGCATCAGAGTCTAGAGGGAGATCATAACACACTAGTGTGTGAATAAATAGTAGTGGAAGGATATTTTACACTTTTACATTTCATAATTACTCATAAATGCAACATGTACAACAAACACAGTGGTTTTAATTTATGATACAAAGGTCATAAAATGTTGACTGTGTGTTTCTCTCTTTGGCAAACGGTATGATTGTTTATTACAGGGCTTGTTTGAGAATATATTGTCTCATGAGAATCAATTAATCAACAGATTAACTCTATTTTTTAATACAAGGTTAAAAATGTAGTGCGGAAAACTGCAGTTAAATCTGTGACCGAGCTAAACCATGCCCCAGGGTTTGATGAAAACTGTGTGTGTAACTCGTGTTATCAGTGAGATGCCACAGTAATCCTCTGACCTGGTTGCTCTAAGTGAGGAGGGCGTAGCTCGCTCACTTTATTTCCTCGCCTCTTCTCTGGTCGTTCTTTGGCTTTGTGCTTCAGACACTGGATCATGAAGTACTCCAGCTGAAAAATACACCAAAACAAAAAAAACACACACATTTTATTGAAAGCAGGTTACAGAAATAGTGTAGTTACATCACCAGCTCTTTCTCTGGAGATAAATGTACCTCGGTGTACAAAGCGGCACCTCTTTCAAAAGTTACACAAGAAGAAAAGGACGATTGGGAAAGGCTGGACAGTCTACATTAGGTTTGAATGTTGCTTTAAAGGATTAACACTGGTCCTGCAGCTGGAGTAAGCAGTTTTGTCCCTAATAACACTTGAGCATATTGTAGTTAGACTTGGCTTTAGAAAATTGTTTTTAAGAGTAGACATGTTGAGAGACTATAGCCAGTAAATAGAAAGAGATAAATCTTTCATTAAAGCCACACTATGTAGCTTTTTTACCATGAAATTTATAACCTCAGACCACCATTTACTGCACTATGGTACTTTAGTTGACATCTCATGAGAAAACATACCTCACCAGCTCAACTAAACTTTTCACACATCTTCAGAGACATACATTAGATGTAACAGTCACCATACAAATCCCAAAAACGTATGTGGCGTTACTTTAGAAATCCACAATCCAACACAGAAACAACACAGCTTTGTAGTTTGGTGTTTATTTTTTCACTTGCATCTTACTCGGACACTTACCACGCTGCCAAAGTAGCGACCCACAAAGACGTGGTTGAGCGAGGGCAGCTCCAGGTAGGTGGCCCCCAGGTCCCGGGACAGCTGCAGGCCTTCACTGTGAGGCACACAGTTGCTCCAATCTGACGCACACAAAGGACATGTACAGGGAGGCCCTTCATCTGCACACAAAGCACAACTCCACTTGAACTCATACCTCAGAGGGGTTTGATCTCGGGACATGAGGCAGCGCCTGGGCCAGTTATAAAGTGTGGGATCAACGGAGGCTAAACCTAAATAAGTTTCTTCATTTGGTTTATTACTGTTCAACCAATCTCATGCGGTGAGCAGCTTTTTATGTCTGAAACGAACATGTCAGAAGATGTATCCTGTGGCTGCAAGAAAGGGGTCAGCTAAGGATATTGGAAAACAACATTAAAGCCAATTTGCTCTGTGTCATTCCTCGCCTCTCATACTTATTGCTTCCTGTCTATCTCCACTGGCACTATATGTTAAAGTAAAATAGTAAAATACTGTGAAAAATCCTGTTTGGGTTTATACAGAGCATTGGAGTAGAAAAGATGAAGTAGTTATCCATTTTATACTTCACATGTACAAAAATTTTATCCTTTTTATCAACATTTTATCTTTTTTAGTCCTGTATTTAATTATATTTATTTTGTTAACGTGTGTCCTGCTGCCATATACATAAAGGATTGTATAGATTTGTTGTATAGAAATGTGCAATGACAATAAAGACTTTACTTATAATGAAATCCAATTAAACAGAATCTGGGACTTCTATGACTAGTATTGTAAGTCATATTACTTGTTGAAAATGAACTGTCTCCCGAATAACCAGATGAAAGCAAAAGAAAGAAGCAACATGGTTATTTATCATGTGACTGGGGTGAGAATGTAAAGGAAAATATCAAAGACACATTTGCACAAACAGTACATGTATAAAAAGACACTAAAAAGACAGTAGTAGAACAGAAAACTAAAGCGACCACAGAAAAATGCAGAGTGAAGCAGAGAAGGCACTGGACATAAAGCTGAGTACTGAGGCTTTTGATAAATCATACAGCTAATAACCCACAGGCAGGACACTGAGATGAGCGAGTGTGTGAGAGCAAAAACGAGACTACACATATACGGTGAGTGTGTAGAGGCTCTGACTGGCAGTGACTTGGCAGATTTGTGGCATTTTTGTACTCATGAGTGCGCTTGTATGCCCTTGGATCAAACTGGGAGTGCTCATACTCTGGTTTAATGGCTACGTTAATGCACGTATGGCGACGCACTCCGCCACAGCTGTGCTTTGGGTGGTCTCAGTCGAGCAGCAGGAAGCGCTCGGAGCTCAGTTGTCCTTCTCTGCAGTCAGGAGGGGATTACATAAAAACACTCCACAAACAACAACACACACAGGATCTTTGTCTACTCACTTTCCCTGTGATCACGCTGCTACTGAGTCCTGACACTATCTCAAAGTATGTTGTGCTAAAAATACCACCTGCTACATTTGATAGGCTTGTTTACCAAATCAGAATTCATCAAGGGTCAGAGGGCCCGCAGGAACCGGTGTACAATCTGAGAGCTGCGCACGCTCAGGTAGACATATCCTAAATCTCGATGTGTTACGCTGATTACTGAATGAATGGCCCACTCTCATTCTCCTATCTCTTTAATGCGCCTCACAGACACTGCTGTGTAAGCGCTAAACAGTCCAAAACTATGAACTTTTATGTCTTGTTTGGTGTTTTTTTCTGTCAGGAAGCATGTGAGTTGTGGGGCCTGAAGGGAGCCAAGAGGAGATTTAATCATGAGCATCTCTATTATTGCTGGTAGGGCATGCTAGAGGACACAAAGCTCAGTAAGTGAGCGCTGACCAAGAAGAATATTGCACGGAACAAACTCTGCAACCTTGTATTGACCCTGTGTGTAAAGGAATAAACAGAAGACAATTAATGTTTACCGCCTCTATTGCTCTATTGTTCAAGTGATCACTGCCATTAAAAGTGACTCAGGGCAGATTTGATTTGTTTATTTTTACAAAGACAGTTTGTGCCATTATTATCTGGACACATGTGGCCAGCTCAAGTCACAAACTGTGAATGGCCATATGCAGCAATAAGATCTGGATTTCTGTATTATATCCAATGTGGTGTATTTACCTGAGAATGTAATCTCTGGACAATTCTTATGGTTATGTCTGGACAGAGACTATTATAACTTACATAACTCCTGGAAACTTCCATAGACTGGCCTAAAAAAGCCAATAACAAATTATAAATGTCACAAGACTGATATATTTAATGATATGTTGTGTGATTTGTTTAAAAAAGTCAGTGGGACAAATGCTTTCTCTCTGGTAACTCTCTGATTTGAAACACCACAATGTGGACCAAGTCACATCGAAAACACAACTTCAGGTCCCATCTGTCAGGACTCTCTCAGTGAATGGACATTAAGGCTGACCACATTAACTCAATATTATTAAACCAATGTTGTTATATTGTTAGGCTTTTCTCTTTTAGGATTCAGAGCAACTAATTGCGGGGAAAAAAACACAGTGAAAAACGTCTGAATAGGTCTCTTTTCCCTGTCCTTTCTGCTCTGACCAACGTGTGAACAAGGAGACTTACCATTGAGCCGCGCCCCGACAGCCACCAGGATGACAGGTACACCCCAGTGCCTCAGCAGCGGACGGAGTCTCGGGGCGTAGCCATTCCTGACCTGCTGAAACGCCAGCTTGTCGGTAACCGAATACTTAATGACCAAGATGTCTGCCTTTTCGAGGACTTTTCGAACACTGGCCCAGTCGCTGTCCAACAGGTCCTGAGGATTGAAAATAGTAATAGTACTGTAAATTAAAACAAGGGGAAATGCAATATAACACCAAACCATTTACACATGTTTAACCTCAGGCCACCTCCAACCTTTTCCCCTCTGTGCCTCTGCGGTATAAATACCTCACTCTGGCTTTATCCCAATAAGAACGTGTGTACAGCTATAGTAGCTTTACGACAACTGGCTTTAACAGTTTAGGATAATACTCGCGAAAGCTTTGAGCATTTTGAAATGTGTCAAATGAGACTGGCAAAACCTTTCCCACTGCAGACAGTCATTAGACAGCACTATAAAGGGACACACACAGTGCTCCTACAAAACCGTAACAAGCTGCATTTCAGATTCAGGTGCTGTTAAGAACAAAAGTCCTTTCATGAGTTTTTTTCTTTTCTTCTTCCCTGGCGTTCATGTTAAAATAGTGTCTACCTAAGAATAGAGACATTCACTTAGAGCCTGAAATCAACAGGAAAGCGAGTGGCCTTGAAATTTGAAATGTTTCTGTTTTGCGAGCCACGGTAGGTGCTGAATCAAAGGTAAACAGTCTCTCTATGACGCACACTCTGTCACAATGGCTGCACTCTGCTGCTGAAATTACACCATGTTTCTTTATCAATAATCTTTGCAAATAGACAACTTTGTGTCGTGTACTAGGTTCTCATCAAAGGAAAAAAAAGATGATGCACACAGAGGAACCTATGGGCTTTTGTGAGGATTAGACTCACAATAGGAAGGAGCAAAGCAATTCAAAACCAGCCTTTATTCTGAAAGGAAAAGTAAGTAAGTAAAAAAGGAAAAGTAAGTAAACCACATTTCTGCATTTTGTCTACTGTATAATACATTACGCTTGTTTTCACATTTATGTCCCACTTGCTAAGTTTTTTCATCTGATTGGATGAGAGGATGTGTATGTCCTCAAAGGAGAGAAACTTCGATGTTACTGGGGTAAAGGTGGAATATGGAGAGGTTTCTGGCCCCATGGCACGTTAAGGTCTTCTGTGTTTAGACGCCAAATGTAATACAAACTTTAACCATTTGTGATTCAGACTGCATTTCTTTTGTTTGTTGAGCTGTGATTGTCTTAGAAGACACACATCTAGGAAAAATCATGCAGATAAATCCTCTTCCATAAGGGCATTTCACTGACTTCTTTCATGTTTTCCCCAACAACAAAAAGACTTCTTCTTACCCAACTGGGGCAATCTCGCACCACTACAGTCACATCCCCAAAGACCCTTGAGGTGTACTCCATGAAGGCAGGGTTGTGCAGGCTGCTCTCTAAATCACAGGGCCCCACCATTGCTCCATGACCCAGGTAGCTCCACAGCAAGCCTCCCTGCAGCTGACCCTGGCTCATGATCTCGTCCGCGGTCCCCACTCCTCCGGGACACTCGCTGCCCAATGCCACGATGTGGATGGACCTATAGACGAGGCGGAAGAAAAGTCGGTGAAGGGGAGCAGCAGAATAAGCAGTGCGTGCAATAAACAGTTCGACAGGGGGGCGTGAAAAGAGTGTCATTTGAGATTTGAGAATGTGCTTAAAGACTGGGTAAAAAAATTTAACAACAGAGAGTTGATCTTATTTCCCCTTTAGGGACTAACGACAGAAAAATGACAAAATAAATAGTAAAATTAACCAGAGTGTGTCTATTGTAGACAAACTGAATGTAAGTGGCCCAATGAAATGGGCCCCTGTGATTCCCAGGGTTCAGAGAGAAACCTGCTTAATATTTATGTCCATCACGGAGTCAGTGCATCATATTATGCCACTGGAAAAGACTAAAAAGAGGCTTAACGGGGCCCTTACAGCACCTTCCCCCAACAGCTTATGGTTCGGTTAAATCAAAGCCATGTTTTACAATTGCGTAAAGATGTATGGCCATAAAAAAGGAGTGCATTCTTCTCCCTTTGACTTGCAGCTGTTTCCCAGTAACTTACATTGTGGTCAGCTCCGCGTTTGTTCCGCTGCTCTCTAAGCTATGGAGCACGTTTCCCTCACGGTGTGATCCACGCCAGTCTGCAGTTGGCTTTTTCCGCAATGAGCCGCGGCTCCGCTCCGCCGTTAATGCCTTTCATCTGTAGCCAACCCCGCGGGAGCTCGTCTGCTGCTGGGAACTTTTACATCAGTCACTCGCATTCCTCTGGCTTGTTATTCATTCACGAAACCCGATAAGCTACACGTCCTGAAGCGACCGCAGCAGGAGGCGCACCACCGGACAGGAGCCGGTGGAGCAGCGGCGCGGTGTGTAAACAGCAGCCAGCAGCGCCCATAGGCAGCAGCCAATGCGCTAAACTCTCACTTATGGGCCGCCACGAAGCGCACCAAACGACGGTGTCCGGGTCGGGTCCGGTCCGAGCAGCGGGGTCTGATGACGTCTGCTGCGAATAAAACAAAGTCTGACTGAACAACAGCTGGAAGAGAGAGAGCGCGAGGGGAGCGCGCGAAACAGACTGAAGTGAGAGTGCTAGCGCCTGACTCAGCAACACGCACGCGAACGTACACGTAGGCTAAGCGCGCGTCATTTGACTTAATGTCTCGTGCTGTAAAGGTAATTGCATTGTTTGTCCACACTGGCTGCATGCGTTCACACTGAGCTCAGAAGTGGAGCTGAATCTGATTTTTTATTGAGAATCTGACAGTGGCATAAAGCCGAGATCAAGTCATTGTCCACATTGTCTACTGTCTGATTTATGCTCATGAAATAATATAGGTCTAATGGACTCAAATCACATTTTAATCTGCAAGAGACTCATTTTCAAAAAGATCATATTCACTGTGGTTTGGCTTCCTCACACTGTTGGGTATCAACTACAATCTCAAAATGTTCAAAGTGTCTCAGTGCAAATGAAGCCTTATTTTCAGTTTAGCTGTCATTTTTCTTTACAATAATGGAAGTTACAGCCTTTGCTTAGTCCCGTAGCTAATTACACGGGGTTAATAACTTCCACTGACTCACAAAGGCAGATGTTAAGTTCAAGCCTCTTACATTTGAGCAGAGCACTCAAAAGGAGAGTGACAGTCGCCCAGAGGCACGACTGTGGGGTGCAATACTAATGACTCTCCTATAATAGGCTGCCATAGCGCTTGTGATGAGACCAAAAAAATGTGTTGTGTTGTGACTTATGCTCTGTCAAGAGATAAAGGGTTCAGCTACTGGCATAAGGTATGTGCCTAAGTACAATGTACCTCTTGTGCAAAGTAACACAGTGGTCACATTATAAATAAAGCCTACAGGTTTATTTAGCGTTCTCATACACAATGATATTAATCAAATAAGATTTATTTAGACCTGGGTGTAACTGCATGGTTCTAGTGGTAGCAGCACTGGGGCTATACCCGGAGCTCTATAGCCTACAGCTACACTAGCAGACAGTCCTTTGAATATTAGTCCAGATGTGACTGGATATGATGTACAAATGTTTGAAATCAATATTTTGGACACTCTGAACTCACATGAGATGAAGCAGCTGAAGGAAAGTCTGCTCTTCGCTGGACAAACACATTTCTACCTGACGGCAATATAAAACCAATATAACAGCCCCTGTCTGGTGTTAAGATGCCTTAATATATTTGGATAATGCTTATTTTAATATAAAATATAAGTTTGTGATCAGCTTTTTCCTTGATTGAGTCAAATAGACCTATGTCTGCAGACTTCACGGTGAGTTCAGTGTTGGCTCCACAACTGAGCATCATCCATGCTCAGGGGAATATCTAACCCCATAGGCTTTCAGCTCTCATCCTGTGGACCCCATTTGCAGTTCTCAACCCATGCACTACTGTTTTGCCCTGTGCTAAGCAGAAAAAGTAAAATAATCCGAATGTGACAGCCCGTCTAAACTGTTTATGTCACAGGGGTAAAGTATTATATATTTTCAATAGGCTGTATAGCACAGGGAACTAATGTCAATAGAAGTGAGACAGCTACAGTTAATGTGCTCCGGGAGGATAAGGGCCTATAGTGAGTTCAGAGCCCGGCCTGCAGCTTGCCACCGGCTTGCTCTGTGGTTGCTCAAAGAGTATTCACCTCTGTGGGCTCTTTTTCAGCACTTAACAATAGATAAAATCAAAAATATGTCACAATGAAAACCCCAAATGCTTAGAACAATGCAGCTCATAGCTCTAATAAAAATCTAGTCCAACAGGGTAAACATTACTACAAGAAGAGTACAGTTGTTGTTGAATAATCTCCTTAATTTACATAATAGACCTCACTTTAGGACTTAATGAGCATCATAAAACCTTTTATTCTCATTGATTCATTTACTGCATGAATAAAACATGAGAGCGATTGAAATAGAAAGAGAAACAAATGTGCAAAAATGTTGTATAGGCAGGAGTGATGACAACCAGTATAATGATCAAATTCTATCAGAGATTATATAAAAAACTTAACACAAAATCAGACATGACTCATACACTGAGGTAGGTGACTGTTGAAGGTGACCTGTTGTGATTTTTGTCTCCTAAATTGTGTTATTCCCTCAGCAAAAACAAACAAATTGCAGCCCATATTGCAGACTTGGTCAATGATTGAACGCACTCAATAAAATTAAATTAGCGTTTGGGACCACCCATGTCTCACTGACCAGTCAGAGCACACTGTTTTTGGGGAGGTCTAAAAAGGTTTGTTTAAACGTTCCAAAAAGCCACTAGTTCATTTTATTTATTTATTTTATCTGAAACATGTAAACCTTTTACGTATAGACCTAAACATTACGGTATTCAAAAAGAGGGTCAAGAATCGTCTTCTTCAGCTGCCTCGGCCTTGACTCGTTCCTCCTTGCCCTTCTCTCCCTGGTAGTAGTCTGACTCGATCCAGCCCGGCTGCTCGGACAGCTTCACAAAGACATCCCCTTTGCGCTCAGTGACTGTGTGGATCCTCTGCTTCACACCTTTAGAGTACCATCTGGGCGCCGGCGACTTTTCTCCCAGGTCAGTGCCCCCGCCTTTGGTGAGAGCTTTAGCCAAACCCTCACCTTTGGCTAAAGAGATCTTGTACTTGTGCTTGGGACAAATTATGCACAGCTTGCTGTCAATTTCCTATGTGTGTACAAAGAAGGGGAGGGTAAGAAGCTGGTGTGAAAAAAGTTACAAACTTACATTTCCATAACAGCAATATTATTTGAGATGCTAATTGTATTTCTATAACTCAGGATAGTTTTTAAAAATAAATTTAAATAAAAGTAATTTATTAAAATAGGGTAAGGTTAAGGTGCATTTAGTTTGTGAAATAAAGTTTGGGAGTTATGTTATTGCAGCCTACATATTTGTTTGAGGTAAATAAGCTTCTGTTCTCCATCACCACTTTGGTTAATAGTGTAATGCTATGCTGAGTCTCTCACTTCTTCATGCCCCAACCTAGTGACATTTACAGATTTGACTGAAAAGGATGCATTATAAAACTACAGTCATAGTTTTACTCTTTAGTCCTATGCAGAGCATTTGTAACACTCACTGTAATCCATTCATTCAGATGCACCCCTCACCTCAATGTCTCCATTCTGCAGTGAGCTCCCAGCATCTGTCGACAGAAGATCAGTGTATTGCAGAATAAGCAAACAGGTTACCTCACACTCAACCATTTGCTGACTGCACAAACTGTCGGCCTGTTATGTGCCCCTGTGTACTGTGTGTGCGACTATCAGCAGCAACATCTTTTGAAAACAAGTCAGTAGGTAACTTGCTGACTGTACTTACGATAGCAATAGCAGTCTATGGCATAGAAGGTGCCCTGATGGTTGATGATGAGTATGTCCCGGCCCTCGAGCGTCCTTAAAGTGCGCTTTGCCTCAATTAGCTCTTCCTTTTTGCCCACGAAGTAAAGCCCACTTGCAGGCTGTTCCTTCTCGTCCATGACGCTGGTGGATTACAAAAAATATATAGTGATGTTATTATTTAGCACTCAAATACAAGTAAATTACAAGCATTTGGCTTGCACGATATTAAAAAAGTGCAATATATGATATCTATTTAAAATATTGTAATAACAATATTACCTGCAATATTTGAATGCTCTTTTATGTGGAAAAAATAAATATAACACTCTGGACTAACTTCCACTCGTCAAAACAGGAGCTAAATCAGTATACTAGGACTAAACCAGGATTAAACAGGTCTAAACTAGGACTAAACCAGGATTAAACGGGTCTAAACTAGGACTAAACCAGGATTAAACAGGTCTAAACTAGGACTAAATCAGGATTAAACAGGTCTGAACTAGGACTAAACCAGGATTAAACAGGTCTAAACTAGGACTAAACCAGGATTAAACAGGTCTAAACTAGGACTAAACCAGGATTAAACAGGTCTAAACTGGGACTAAACCAGGATTAAACAGGTCTAAACTAAGACTAAACCAGGATTAAACTGGTCTAAACTAAGACTAAACCAGGATTAAACTGGTCTGAACTAAGACTAAACCAGGATTAAACAGGTCTAAACTAGGACTAAACCAGGATTAAACAGGTCTGTACTAAGACTAAACCAGGATTAAACAGGTCTAAACTAGGACTAAACCAGGATTAAACGGGTCTAAACTAAGACTAAACCAGGATTAAACAGGTCTAAACTAGACCTAAACCAGGATTAAACAGGTCTAAACTAAGACTAAACCAGGATTAAACTGGTCTGAACTAAGACTAAACAGGATTAAACAGGTCTAAACTAAGACTAAACCAGGATTAAACAGGTCTGTACTAAGACTAAACCAGGATTAAACAGGTCTAAACTAGGACTAAACCAGGATTAAACGGGTCTAAACTAAGACTAAACCAGGATTAAACAGGTCTAAACTAGACCTAAACCAGGATTAAACAGGTCTAAACTAAGACTAAACCAGGATTAAACTGGTCTGAACTAAGACTAAACAGGATTAAACAGGTCTAAACTAAGACTAAACCAGGATTAAACAGGTCTGAACTAGGACTAAACCAGGATTAAACATGTCTAAACTAAGACTAAACCAGGATTAAACTGGTCTGAACTAAGACTAAACAGGATTAAACAGGTCTAAACTAGGACTAAACCAGGATTAAACAGGTCTAAACTAAGACTAAACCAGGATTTAACAGGTCTAAACTAAGACTAAACCAGGATTAAACAGGTCTAAATTAGACCTAAACCAGGATTAAACAGGTCTAAACTAAGACTAAACCAGGATTAAACAGGTCTAAATTAGACCTAAACCAGGATTAAACAGGTCTAAACTA
Organism: Neodontobutis hainanensis; assembly: GCA_024349245.1. Taxonomy (NCBI): domain Eukaryota; kingdom Metazoa; phylum Chordata; class Actinopteri; order Gobiiformes; family Odontobutidae; genus Neodontobutis; species Neodontobutis hainanensis. The sequence continues at coordinate 4,650,681 of JALDNG010000005.1, forward strand.
AGACTAAACCAGGATTAAACAGGTCTAAACTAGACCTAAACCAGGATTAAACAGGTCTGAAATAGGACTAAACCAGGATTAAACGGGTCTAAACTAAGACTAAACCAGGATTTAACAGGTCTAAACTAAGACTAAACCAGGATTAAACAGGTCTAAATTAGACCTAAACCAGGATTAAACAGGTCTAAACTAAGACTAAACCAGGATTAAACAGGTCTAAACTAGACCTAAACCAGGATTAAACAGGTCTAAACTAAGACTAAACCAGGATTAAACAGGTCTAAACTAGACCTAAACCAGGATTAAACAGGTCTAAACTAGGACTAAACCAGGATTAAACAGGTCTAAACTAGACCTAAACCAGGATTAAACAGGTCTAAACTAAGACTAAACCAGGATTAAACAGGTCTAAACTAGACCTAAACCAGGATTAAACAGGTCTGTACTAAGACTAAACCAGAATTAAACATGTCTGAACTAGGACTAAACCAGGATTAAACAGGTCTAAACTAGACCTAAACAAGGATTAAACAGGTCTAAACTAGACCTAAACAAGGATTAAACAGGTCTAAACTAGACCTAAACAAGGATTAAACAGGTCTAAACTAGGAGTAACCACCACAGTATCATTTAAAGCTTTCTTTGGACATTTGTTGGATGATTTTGACAGAACAAAAAATCTATCAAATGTAAGAGTATAACTTTAATGCAACACTCGTCATTATTTGCAATACAAATAGTGCAATCAATAATATTGTGATAATGGTGCATTTGTTAAATATTGTCAGCCCTAATTTACATATTTCCATTTGTACACTTTTATGAACTTTAATTTCTTGGTGATAAAATGAATTAGCTGTGTGTTAAAGTGGGGCTGTTGAAATTGTCACTGGGATTACTGCTTTGGCCCTTCTCATCACACTCGTCAACTTGCATTATACCTGAAAATGTTAAGCTGTGAATCAAAATCTGATTGACAACCCTGCCCACTTTTGACACACATATCAAACTATTTTTGAATAAACCCATGTCACTTAGTTATTTTTGCCTTTTGTTTAAGAAGAAAAAAAAGCTGAAAGAAACGCTCCTGACCTAGATTTTCTCTCAAATGCATTTGTCACCCACTGACCGCAGTCCAAAGCTCATCTCTGAGTTGCTGTCACATTGTATACCAAAAATATCATGATGCAAGAGGAAACCTGACCCTGAGAGTGATTCATGTAGGCTATAGCAGAGTGGAATAATGAGCGCTTCAGAGCAGGCTGAATAAGCACAGTTGTAGCAGTAAAAGTCACATGTCTACAAGCCCCTGTCTGAACAATACATAGCTCTGCAGCACACGACTGAACTGTATGAAGTAACTGAGAAATTCTTTGTTTGACAGGAAAACAAAGATGTGCACTTATGTAAGGTTTTTAGGAACTGCTACTCTAGTCATTTGAATTTATTCTAGATAGATTTATGTTTTAAATATGTAGTATTTACCGTAAAGGTTAGCAGCAGTGTCTCGTCTGAATGTCTTGAGCTGAACAGTGAGACAAAGAAGGTCTGTTTCTTTTATCTCCACATACAAGAAGTGTTCAGTTGGGCCTATCACCTCTGGGTTTGCTTCTTATCTGCCTCCCAAAGGCACGGCTGCTAACTAACAAAAACAATTTTAATTAAAAACAATAAGTGCCAGTGATTTATTAAATATTAATTTAAACACAATGACATCTTGTTGCAGATGACAGAAGTAAAAATACTGTCACCAATTTATGGTACTACAGTAAGAATGTGTTGTTGTTATATGTTATAAAATGTCTATTGTAGTCAGTCTACTATTATTTAGTTTACTACTAATATAGCATACAATATTTTTTATTTACAATCTATGGTTTAACTCCATGAAACTGGGCTGGTGTGTTGTTGACAGGAATCATGTAGGCGGAACTGTTTATACAAGTGTGGATCAAGTCGGACTCAATTCAAGTTACTCGCGCCTTTCATTGTTGAAAGCGTATGTTAACTTATTCTTCTTAATCTTAATGTACTCCGCTTACTTTTGAACCATGGCAATTATTACATGTTTTAACTAATCAGGGTAATCGTGAGGATATGTTTGTTTTACGATGTTATTTCCAAAAACTTGAGCATAGCTACGAATGTAGCACACTGACACGTCAACAGCATTTTCTTATTAGGACAGAGAAACATACATATAAGTTAGTATAGTTCATTTATATGACATTGTTGAACGGGTGAAAATTTGTTTCTAATAGTAAACTTTTTGGGAAATAATATTTAAGTAATACTTGACGCCCTGGCCATTTAATTATATTGCACAGGCTACAAGTAGATTTACTGGAACTATTGGAATGAATATTTCCACTTTTGAACATGTACTTTGACATTATGTTGCACAGTTTACATTGTATCAGAATTATTGAAGTCAAAAGCTTTTAATCATATTTACAGGATCATGGCACTGAGAGCGTGTGGCTTCATAGTGTTTCGTCGTCTGGCTGCCTGTGTCCCTCCTGCAGACAACATTGAGTACCTCCTGTTACAGACCTCTTACGGGGAACACCACTGGACACCGCCTAAAGGTGTCTACAGATTCAGTTATTTCAGACTGTCATTAAATACCATTGTGTACTCAAATGTCTTCACGCCTGTTTTCACCTTTAGGTCATGTGGACCCAGGAGAGGATGATCTGACCACAGCCCTGAGAGAGACCCGAGAGGAGGCAGGCCTGGGAGAAGAGCACCTGCGAGTGGTTGAGAACTTTGTGCAGGAGCTGCACTATAATGTGCGAGGCAAACCCAAAGATGTGCGGTACTGGCTGGCTGAGCTCAAAGACCCTACAACCTCTGTCACTTTGTCTGATGAACACCAGGACTACCGCTGGTCCCAGCTGGAGGAAGCATGCACTCTGGCCCAGTACAAAGACCTACAGGACACACTGAGAGCGGCTCATAGACACTTACAGGCCCAGCAGCTCAAGTAGTGATGGGACAACAGTAAACTGTGTATGTAGGTTTACGTACTGTGTGTGTATATAAATATATATATGTAATAAAGCTCAGTGAAAAAAGGAGAGTCTCTAATTCAAAATCTTAAGGAACCTAAGATAACTACTTTCATAAAACACAGTTTTTGTCGATTACAGAAATTCAATGAGCACAGTGCTCCAGTAGCTTTTCTTTTTTCATTATAAGCTATATTAAAAAGCTAATTATTAAATTTAATTTGTGGAATTATTTTTGTGTGTAAAAATAAAGCCATTGCAATCACTGCAGTCAAGAAATAGTTTACTATGGCCCCCATCCCTCCTGGAGCTATGGCATTGGACGATGGTCAAAATAGGTTTAAAGCATTATGGGTTTACATAATGATTTTAGGACTTGGATCCTCCAGCCTCAGTGGACAGTACAAATGTTTAGTTGTAATGTTTTACAAAGATGATAACCATAAAACCTCAGGTTCTTATAAAGAATTGTCTTACTGCCACCACATGGTGGGGACAAATACAAAAAAGTACACTTGTCCACATACAAACTGTGGCCTTAAAAGGCTCGGTTATACATTTACAACAAATCCATTTCAGAAATTATATATATTGATATGTAAGCAAGTAGTGCTTAGTCCTTTCTAACCTTTTAGGGACTTAGAATTCCAGGATGTAAAAGCATAACCCTAATTAAATCCACTTTGCTATAATTAACTATGTATAGGTTTTATACTGCAGGCTTATAATATAATGAAGACTATCACACAGAAAAAAATAACGGATAATTAATGCAATAATAACATTTCTCATTTTGCACAAAAAAGCGCTCTGCTCAAGTGTTGCTTTCCTTGAGAAGCAACAACATGGTACAAGCTGATAGTGGCTAAAGCAAATTATATTAAATGTAACATGCCAACATAGAAAGAAATCTGCAGTTACTTCAAGAGCATGTCGCAGCCTGTCACTTGTAAAATGTATTTCTCCTCCAAAATTTGTATTATTAACACATTAAATGTTTCACTACTACTTATAAACTTACAAAATATAGAGAACTGTTACAACACACCAAACCATTCAATCAGAGGTGCTACCGAGTGTTATACTGCCATTTAGGTAATTACATAAAAATATTTTTGAGGTAATATAGTAATCATCAAAGTTAAAATTGTAAAACTTGACATTGTGGCAGCAGACAGATACTAAATACAATTCAGACCATACTGTTTTATTTGAATGATTTGTCAGCTTAACCACAACAGCGATATGCATTAGGCTCCTAACATTGCCCCCACTTCCCCCCGAAAAACCGACTGGATATGTTGGTTATGAAAGCTATGTCGCAAACAAACTCAACAATGCTGTTTTAGACTTTAAAAAACTTTATGAGTGACAATTTCATCCTCACAAACACAAAAAAAATGGAGGGAAAAAAAATAAAAAACTGCTGTGATGGCATAAACATCGATAAGTGTGAACGCTTCAAGATAGAAATGTGTAACCCCAAGTATCAGCCAAATAAATGTGCATCTTAGCCCACAATAAAACACACATGGGCTGCACACAGAGGTCAATCGGAATCAGCTTTTTCATGTGTTGGGTAATTTCTTTCCATTTTTTTCCTTTTTTTTCTTCTCTCAAAAACAGTTTTCCATCAAAAGGCCTTTTGTCTCAACATAAGAAGATATACATTTGAGTAAGGGAAAGAGAAAAAAATACTCTAGTCTAATTTAACTCCTATTGTATGGGCTAAACTACACCTAGATATGAAGAGACAAAGAATATTATTTATTTATTTTTTTACATTTGAGAGAGATGGCGCCAACATAATTGGAAGACTTACAGTTTGAAATGCTATACTTTTCATTTGCCTTCTCTTTGTTGTGGGAGAAGATGGGTGAGAAAAACAGGGCAAAATCATTCAAGTTCAGTTTGTGATGTATTGTACAATATCCACTTATTGTGTGCCTTAATAACAAATATGAGATAAATTTGAGTATTAGCATATTTGCCCATAATCCTTTTCTCTTTTAACAGGATCCAGTCTCTGTGCCTCTGGTGCACACGGCTGGTCAAAAACATTTACTCATTTGGTTTTGCATTAAAAATCTGAAATGACCTTTTTGCAGTTTTTTTTTTTTTTTTTTTTTAAATCAGTCTAAAAATCCTTGCCATGCATCCATTGCTCCATAACCGCCAGTTTGTAGTTTTCCTGGTATTTAATCCATCTCTTAATCCATTTCAGTTCAAATGTCATCTCCACTGATTCTTCCCCGCAAACTCAACAGGCATCAATACGATTCCTCAATTCTACACCAGTAAAATTACTTACATAATATGTTTAGTTTCTTCTTCTTTTTTCTTTTTAAACAAACTGTTGAATCCATAGTCAGCTCAAGCCTTGCAGGAGAGAGAATGTTTTATCCAAAAGGTCAATTGGGCAAATGTTAAGTCTGTTAAGTCCTGGTGCTATAGCCAACATATGGTTATTACATGTAAAAATTACACATACAGAAGAAAAAAAAAAAAACAACAGGTAACAGGCAATCAGTGTCATATTCATTCAAATGTGGAGCTAAGGTGGACTTTTTAGAGCCACTTAAAGAGTTGGTGTTAAAGTGTAGTATCTCCTAAGAAGTCATTCAAGGTTTTGTTTTCTATCTAACACTAACCTACCACAAAGGAAACAACACCCCTCTACTCAGGAAACAGCAGCAGAGCGCACTCGCATGTAACCCCGCTGCCAGTGAAATGTTTTAGCTTTAGACTTTTGCTCTGCCCTTGGAATAACACACACAATTTAAAATTTTAAAAGAAAGTTGCTGACAGTGAGGAGCAGATTTTTTTATGAGTGTAACTGATATTCCTCTCTCAGTAAAAGTGTATTGAGGCCCTGAGGTTTACGAGGCAGAGAGAGGTCAAGGAGGCCATGTGTGAGAAGCTCTCCTCTCTGTTCACCTCAGACCAAATTACTTTAAAGTGGTATTATTGGATTTTTACCAAGAGATGTGCATGGTACTCGTGTATAGTTAGTTTAATTATCTGTAGTAGCATCAGGGGGATTGTCCAGGCTCAGAGAAGCAGTGCACAGCTGTATAGGTGCAGTCTTAAGGTTGTCTTAAACAAATAAATATCCCTTCCAACTTTTGTTAAATAGAGATTAGGCGGTGGTTATTTAATTGTACTTAAGTGTCTTACAGCAGTATTTTTTCCAGTCAGATGGAATGTGTAACTTTTGTTTAAAAGGACACTTAAACATCTTGTATACAGCTGTACACTGCTTTTCTGCTTCTTTAGAGCAAGTACCGCATACAACACACGTTCAAAAATCCTGAAATATCACTTTAAGGAAAAATTGTGAAGGTGGAGCTACGGGAGCAAAACTGGTATTGAGGCAAAACTCGTGTCTGATTGTATCACAGTTAAATGTAGATCTGTGTGAAACACCAGTGAACAGTAATGGGACAGCCGAATCAACTCATGAGAAATGAGCCAAAGTTCATCACTGTCTAGGTCATCCCAATTAAAAAATAAAATAAAGAAACAAAAGAGTCAACCACCCATGCGTAATGTACATATAAAAGCAAAGACAAACAAAGACACCGTGGAGAGTCGGCAACCAAAACAAAACCACACAGAAGTGGAGTGGCAAAAAGTAGCCAGGTGCAGAGGGGTTCAAGAGACCACCACGAACAAGAGCTGGTTTTCATCATTTATCAAAACCAAGACTGATTCTTATTCTTCAAAAAACAATGGGAGATTTGGGACTTGTACTACCCATGACCCTGGACTACAGCTATGCCTGAATAGAGTGATGTTGGATTTTTATTTTTTTCAGAAAGTTAGGAGGTTCAGTGAACAAAACTTGCATCAAGGTTAACAACCAAATATAATCTATAACGTCTACCCAGATAAAGAACAAATCATAGCCATCTAGAATATTGTTAAAGCACAAACTGAAGCTATTATAGTCTTCTTATAGGATAGACCCTAACCCTTGTTACAGTACAACAACTAAACTGAGGCTGTACTCTTATCAAGGCAAGCAGCAGGTTGCAGTTTGAACATTTACATCCACATGAATAAAAGAAACACAAACAAATGAAATAAGTAAGACAGACCTGGGTCACCAGTTTTTGTGTAGCACAGGCTAAAGCCCCTCCTCAATTGTGCCATTTAATTTATATTGATGGAACCTTTAAAGAGTTACTGGGGAAAGAAAATGTAAATCTATCTAAACATTTGATGCCAGACAGAGTGCATGCTGCAATTAAGGCAAACGGTGGAGACACCAAAAATTCCAAAAATTGAATAGCACAAACCTTGCATAAAACTAGAAAAGGATACTCACAAATCGTACTCTCTCAATGATTTGTTAAAGTTTAATAAATGATGAAAATTGTTGTAAGTAGACTTTTGACCCCACTAGACACACATACTCACATGCACACAAACCTGTAACATAACACTTAAAAAGAAGGAAAGAGGGAGGAGTTTTCATCCAGCGCATCATGAGTCTTCGTTGCCTGAGTCGTCCTGGTTGTCATAATGTCTGGTGGACGTCCCACCGTCTTCAGTGGCACTGATGCCTCCCGCTTCTCCAATGGACTCCATCTCGCTCTCATCTTCGTCCTCATCTTCCTCTTCCATGTCGTCATCGTAGAGATCATCATAGAGGAGGTCTGAACTGCTGTCCTGGGACGGGACTCTGGTCTGGACACAGTACTCTGCCAAAGTGGTGGGGACCTTTACCCCATCACGTTCAGCCTCAGCTGCTGTTGATAACACCTGCTTCCTGTTGACAAATGCCAGAGAATGTAACATCAGTATTGAGCTGTTTTAGCTGTACTGGTAGCGAAAGACCTGCAGAAGTTCATTTTACCTGATGATCTCTGCATACTCCTTGTCCTTGCCTTTACTGTCCCTCCACTTGCGAAACATGACAGACGCATCCACATTAGCCGGGGAGAACGTGTTGGGCTCATTGAGGAGGGAGATGACACTGAGCAGGATAGTCCTGATAAGGAAAATGGCAAACATTATTATTCACACAATCAACGTGTGAGAGTCATGTACAGACATGTTTTACCTCAACACTTTTCCCTTTGAGCCCAATAATGCGCGCACGCCCACTCCACTCAGGTATTCAGATACAAAGTCAACACTGTGCCCCTGTTTGTTTCAGAAAGTACATGTAGCTGACTTGCTTTATTTTAATGCAGTTCTCAGTCTCTCTGCTTTAGACTGCCAAGAAATAAAGTGTAGGTTTAAGTTAAAGTAAGTGGGAGTTTTTTTTTTTATTATAAAATATGGATTCAAGAAACATAAAGTAACCTTTTATGGATGTATTTCCACTAAAAGAATAAAGGAGAGATACACTGCAGAAATCTAAGTTGTAATCGGGCAGCAGTAGCTCAGTGGGTAGAGCGGTCGTCCTTCAACCAATCATACTGTCGTTGTGTCCTTGGGCAAAACACTTAACCCACCTTGCCTCCAGTGGCTGTAACATTGGTAATTACTGTAGAACAATGTAAGTCGCTTTGGATAAAAGCGTCAGCTAAATGAATAAATGTAAATGTAATCTAAATTAGTCTTGTTGTGATGGAAGTGTGCCCTGTCACCCAGAGTTGAATAAGAAAGTATCTGTCAAACTAGCTACATTTTAAAAGAAGAGTTGGTTTCACCTTTTCATGCCGATAAAATATCAAACTAAATTTTAGCCTATTATGTTAATGGTTTACTTTTGAGGGGAAAAAATACATGTTACATTACGTGTTTCTTTTATTCAATTAAATTTTATTTATATTATTGTAACTACACTCTTTTTATCGCCACAACTGAATGGTAAGTCAGATACACAGACGTATCAGTCCCTCTACTTTGCAACACATTACATTTTTGTCCTATTCTATAAATAAATAAAGTTTTATCTGATCACAACTAAACACCTAAGAAATCACATGGTTTCTAACTATAGTGGAGCAAGCAAAATGTTGTGTGGTGTGAGTAATATATTCATATTACTGTATGAATATCTTTCAATATGTATGTTACATACAAGTAGGTTAGGTTAGGCTTCTTAACATTGTTAAAATTTATTTTAAGTCCATAACTGCTTTGGCTAATGGATACAAAACGCAAAAACTCACAGGAATTCAGACAAAATTACTTAATGCAACATCTACAGTCAAGGATAGTTAACAGATCTTCTTTAGATTGAGTTATTTTTTGGGGTTGAACTGTTCATGGTTTAAGTACACTTTACCTAACATTCTGGGTTGGGTTCCACCTTTCAGAGGGCAGCTCCCCACTCTGAGGGTCATCGACAGGTGGGTGCAGGATGGAGATGCACACGTCTCCGTTCTAAAGGAAAGACGACCCCAGACAGTCATACAGAATATATTTATCTTACCTGACTTTATTAAAACAAAGAGAAACACACTACCTCATAGATGTTAGGGTGCCACATTTTGGTGAGAAAGCGAAAGGTTGGTGGGGAGTATGGGTAGTCGACGGGAAACTTGATGTGAGCCTGGGAAACATAAAAGAGGTTGACATTTAGATTAAGTCTGTCCTATTTGAGGGTAAACTGTTCTTCTGAGCTCTTTCTGAAACTTCACAAAACTATTTGAGCTTTGGTTCTGAAACTACACAAATAGCACCCATGTGAAGCTTGAGGTTCAATGAGTTTTGGTTCAAGTGGAAAACACTCGTGCGTTGAGGTGTGTGAACTCTGTGTGGACTCTGTATATCCTTCATGTGCGACTATAATACAATTTGACTCTACAGCTTTTGAGACTGCCGAGGTACTCTGAAATGTTCTCAAAATTGTTGTGCATTACTTATATATATATTCTACAGTTAAAATAAACTTACATGAAATAAGCTGAAAGATCTCGACAGAACAGATGCAAGTCACTGCTGAGTCAAATATAATAAATAACTTCATAGAAGCACTAAGTCAACATTTGCTCTATGTTAGTCTGTCATTCAAAGTCTCCTTTAATATGCAACAAAAAAATGAAAAATTGGCCTTAACGACACGTTTTTTCTTACTGTTACGCTCTGCTGTGGTGTCAGTTATATCAGTCTTGTATCTAAAAATAGCCTTTTGAAGCACAACCATCATACAGCACAGAGGCAGAAGGGCTGAACAAGGAGAAAAGTGCGTCAGTGAAGGAAAAGGAAATGTTTGTAAGACATAACTAGCTGTTGGAGAGCACTTTTGACTCATTGATGTAAGAGAGGCACGGACAAGCAGGTACAAGGGCTCGCAGGTGCCAGGGATAAAGATATGCACTGAACAGGTCATTGTAGTTAAGGCTTGCAATTTAGCATTGTTTTACCTTATTATATTTAATTTCAATATGGTTGTTGTCAACATTCTGTATTTTCTCCTAAAAAAGTGACACAGGTACAATAATTACATTATGTACTTACTGTATGTACTATGTATGCCATTAGCGATTGTTAGATACAGGAGTTAGATACAATGTATCAAGTGTAGAGTAATATAAGGGGTCACCTGATTATTTTCAACCAATATTGCGTTTGCAATTATTATTTTTTTTACATGAAAAATATTACTGACACTTAAAAACCATGCCAGGCCAATATGTTATTAGATGTTGCATGAAATTATATGAAGGGCATATTTTTATTCAACCTTTTAAATCATAGGACTGAATTTGGTCATGGGCCTTGAGTTTAAACCCTAGGGTCTTTGTTCTTCACCTGGTCCACTTTTTTTCTCTGAAAGTGTTATTCAAATGGCCAATGTTTTTGTCTTTTGTTCTGTTGTAGCTCCAGTCATGGAGAGAAAGCTGCATTTACTTTTTAGTTCAGAGAAAAACTAAAAAGTATATGTAGCAGATAAGCCTGTCACAATAACTATATTTACTTAGCGTTCGATATACAAAACATGTTGGATACATTTGTCAATAAATGACAATAAATGTGCTTACATTTTTTATTTTATTTAACAGAGGAAAAGGTTAAAACAAAAGCATCTGGATTCAGTTTTCAAGGTGAAGACATTTAGTCTCTATTTCCAATTGACTTTATCAATTCTGAGATCAACTGTAAGAGAGCTGAGCTTATTTCTCTAGACGGAGGAGTTACACCTGAAACCAAACCTGATGAAACCAGGTTGTTCTGGTCTCATAGTCGTTAGCTATGAAAGGGAAGTGTGACTCCTGATGTGAGAGTTGCAGTGGTTCCATCAGGTTTGGTTTCAGGTGAAACTCCTCCGTCTAGAGATATAAGCTCAGCTCTCTTACAGTTGATCTCAGAATTGATAAAGTCCCTTGGAATTAGAGACTAAATGTCTTCACCTTGAAAACTGAATCCAGATGCTTTTGATTTAACCTTTTCTTCAAGATGACCTGGATGACTGAGAACCTTCACAGACTTATTTAATAGTGAATATTTTTTTCAAAGATACACGTCCAGCTTGTTGCATTAAAACAGTGCATAATATCCCCCCCCAAAAAAAACAGTCTCAATAAAATTGTTTATCGAGATATTCTTTAAGGAAATATTTCATCATCAAAATATTTGATTGTGACAGGCCTAGTAGCAGAGATATTGAGTATCAAAGAACACATGAGATTGTGTTCTACAATCTCATGTAGAACACAATCTCGGCACTACTCAAGAGTCAACACAGCCTCGAAACAAATTTAACTACTTTGATAACTTTTATTTAGCCAACATCCTCTGTCAGGCACAGTGTAGAGTTAAAAGTTTGCTCTTCAAATTAGTGCGTAACGAAGCAACAAGACCACAATCTTAAGCCTTAACTAGACCTATCTGGCTCTCTTTGACAAACTTTGTTACTACGATTTATAATATTGCGATTTAATTGCAAATGTTGCACCGCCCTACTTTAAATCACTACCTAAACTACACAATTTAAGTCTATTTAATTCTGATTTCTTGGGCAATCGCCATACCTTAAAGTAGCCCCCCTCATACAGTGTGTTAGGGGGTCCAAAGATGGCCACTTCCCAGTTGTAGAGATCTGCCTCCTCCACCAGAGTGATACGAAAACCCTCCACTGGCTGTTCTTGTAGAGACTTCAGCTCCATCATCAGGGCCTTCTGGGAGCTAGGGGTTGCCTGGTGGGCCATGGTAATCCTACTTCTGACCTTGTATTGCAGACAGGGAGACATTAAAGAGTGAACAGAAAGATATGCTTGCTTGATGATTTTATTGTTCAGATAACATTGCTCTATTTTTTTTTTTTTTTTGTTTACAGGCATAAAAATATGAAGAAAGCAGTCTTAAGTATTATTACAACAGAACAAACTAAAGGCCAGGAGGCAAATTCAGCCTTTCGCACATTTTCTTTTGCCATAACATTTTGTGTCAACAGTGATTCTTAGTTACCAATGCGACCCCAAGTTAAAATTACTTTGACACCACTGCTATACAACATGCTAGGCTAAGAACATATGTGCCACGTTATACTAGTTCAATTGGCATAAGTAACAATGCAACTCATTAAAACGACATGTGGCCTGTAAAGCTAGTGGTTTCTTTGGCAGGCCTTTGTGACAACAATTAAAGTTAATAAAAAGTCTTTACCTCAGTTTATCTATGTATTCTCTTCGTTTCAGAGGAAAATTTACAGGTAAACTTATGAGCTGTCCATGCTTGTCTGGCTATGCCTTTACAAGGAGACCGTGACAGGCAGTGGTTTTCGGCTAAAGCTTATGGCTGGTCCTCGTGTTGTTTCCGAAATTCTTTGTGTGCTAGTGTTGACAGTTGACATGAAGCTAATATAAGGAAAAATCACGGTCTCCACTCTGTCATTATGTTGCTCAACACATGAAGCTCGGTCTCCCTAACATCCCTCCGCGCCGCTGGTTCGGTTCGGACAAACACTCAGCTGCTCTCTGCTTGTTTACGTTTGTTTATCTGCTCTGTAGCTGCCTTAACTTCTCCACACGTCAGCTAAACCCCTACCGAGCAACTTGCTTCAAAAGAAGCGGCTTGCCTGCTCTCCACCGCTGCTTCCGACACAGTAGCAGTGTTAAAGACAAATTAATCTGCGTTTACGTCCACAAGAATATTTACAAGAGCTCTACAAACGCCAAATACTGTGTATTGAGTCGATTTTTATTTTCCTCCCATCGACGCTTCCGGCTATCATTGCGCGTGTCTGCAACACGTAAGGCACGTACAGATCTGGACGCGCCGTGCGCGCACTCGCTATTATTAATGGTGTATGACCAATAACCATATATTTAAGATTGTACTTTCCAATACTTGTGCTAATGTGAACTGTCTTCTTGATAGAAACCCCTCTATTATTATTAGATTTTTTTCATTCGAATTCAATAACACATTCATCATCAGCCTATGTATCACCCCCAACTATTTCCAATATTAAATAGCCTACACATTACAATTAATTACAATTGCATGGGGTAATCACATTAAAGGAGAATGTAGATGTTTAGACAATATAATTAAGATTTGTGTTTTATAACCTCGTCTAAATTTTTTGTTATGTCTCTGATTGTTTTGTTACTATAACTTATTATTATTATAACAAATTGGTTCGCGAAATGCTGGAACAAATATTGACACAATGGAGATTCTTTAATGTCACTAAAATATTTACTGTAGCCATGAAAGTAGTAAGTACAAAAATGTGTCTATGTAGACTGAATTTAAAACTGAGGTTTTGATACATTTTTTGTGTTTTCTATGAAAATTATTATAAAAATTAATTACTATGACTATAGGCAATTACAATGACAATAGATAGACAAATAAAGAAAGAAGCACCAATGGGTTTGTTTTAGGACAGAGAGAAACCATATGTCATAGTGATCACATTTCATCACATTTCCTTATGTTTGATTTTGAAATTCAAATGTTTAAGCATTTACAATGACATATATGGGGACTTAAAGCAATTTAATGTATTGTGTGGTATTTATTTCGTAAAACTATAAAACATATTTCTGCATATGTGATTTTAGGAGTAAAATTATAAAATTGTTATATTATATTGGCTTTTTAGGGGTTCACGATTAAAAAACAGCTGGATACAGTTGTTATGGTCTGACGTCATGTACAGGAGTGATGTCAGACAGGAACCAGAGGAACGTAGCTTGGCAAATCAAGATGGCGACCCACGATGAAGCAGGAAAGAGGTTTCGGTCTAAATTAAACTTATTTTGAGTGCTCTTTAGGGAAGACTTTTATTTGGAGATAACTTCTTTTGGATTTTGAACAAACAGGACGGAGCAGAATCAGGTAGGTGATGGCTGTAATGTTTATATGTGTTTAGTTTTTGTTTCAGGGGCGGTGTCAGTTCAGCCAGGAGCCACATAACATTTGCCAGGCCACTGATGGAGCTTAGCTTGTTAGCACGAATGAAAGATCTCCACTAAAAAGCTACGCTAAGAGTTACGGTTACGTGTGCCATTCCTTAAAATTACAAATGCGTCTAATGTTAGTGTGGCTTCTTTGGACAGATGTGTCAGTATTAACACGTCTGTCTAAAATAAACGATTGCTAGTTATAGCTTAGCTTTGTGCTAATTTTCGTAAACGTAATTTAATTAACTACAACTAATTGGTATTTAGCATGTGACAATAACGAGTTTTCCTGACTCTTCTGAGATGCAACTATTATTCCGCAGACGTCGATTAGTGAGAAAACAAATGTTTGCTTGTTTGTGATCTGTCATTGGAGCTTCATAACTTTCGATAGAACTAACACTAATACTTGGGTAAACTTTAAACATGTAGGCCTAACTAACGCTACACTGACGTATCTACATACACATGTTGGTATATTACACAGGACTAATAAGTACAAGTAACCATTTTTAACTGCGTTTACACAGTAAAAACATCCCGAATGCTACTTGTCATGGTTGTTACATAACGTTGACGTATGACTGATTTAGTGTATAGATGTTTAAATACAATAAAGTGGTTAAGATTTTTATCACATTTTAAATGTACCATGATATTATTTAAAATATATATTTTTTTACACAAAACAGGAACCAGTATTAATAAAGTCAGAATATCTGATTTTCAACAGTCACCTATACGTTCGTGTTCTGTTAATTAAAACAATCCTTTTGCATAACAGACTGTATTGATTATCAAACCATACAACAAGATTATGTGGGTTTTTAAGAATGCATACAAATGAATGAAGGTTTAAAGACGTAGTCTCAAAAGATACATAACATATTTACTTGTAACAATGATTAAAAACAAAATTCTTCACCCAGAGTCTCTAAATGGCTGCGAGGAAGTCTGGATCAGATGCATTCAACAATGGTAAGGGCTTTTGTTTTCACACATTGTTTTGCTTCTGTTTGTGTTTTTATGCTGCAATGAGAATATCAGTGTCTGATGTTCTGTGGTCTACACTTATTCATTAAGGACCTGTCAGCTACCTTGATGCTGTTCCCTTCAAGCTTAATGAGAAGTTTCGCCCTCCTGCCAAAGTAGGGCTGCCTGTGGGCTTCTGCTTACCAGACTCTCCATTGTTGGTGGACACACAGGTGGGTCAGATTAAGTCATATCAAGTCCATTTGTGCTGCACTCAGAGTTCACAAAATGGTAATCTAGGATAAAAGGATGGCTGATGCCACATTTTCTAAACTTTAAGCATGCTATAATTATGGCAAAGGTTTAGAAATGTAATTAAGGGATTACATTTAATCCTAAGAGAATATTACTTGTACATTTTGTTGATCAAATAGTTTTTTTCTGTGTTCAGTATGACTTCTCTCTGGAGAGACGCAGTGTGCGCTGGGGGATGGAGCTGGCTGAAGCCCGAGCAGCGGAGACCAGAGCAGAGGAGGCAGCCGCAGCTAAGAAGGAGTCAGAGACCAAGGACACCCAATCTGAGGATACTAGTGGTGGTGTGAAAAGACCTGGGACTGCATCAGAAGACCAGGACCCTCCACCACCAGCATTAAACCCGGTCTTGGCTGGACTGAGCCATAATGCCATCCTTACTCCACTGCCTGCCCCAAGATTGGGCCCCAGAAAAACTCAGCCCTGCACACCTCAGTTGCAGAGCCTCGACCTAACTGACTTTGAACGAGAAGAGGACCCGTTTGATAAATTGGAGCTGAAAACTCTAAATGATAAGGAGGAGCTTAGGAGCATTCTCCAAAGTCAGCCACAACCTCAGCCTCATCATTTTGTATCACCCCCAGAAGTATCGCAGTTAGGGCCAGCTTCCCGTGGAAGCAGTCCTTCCCCTCCAAGCGCCATCAACACCAGCCTCCCTAACAAATCTGGCTTTAGCCACAAACCCAATGGGTTGGTTGCCTTGCTGGACATCGACAGGGTTGGGAGTCCTGGGAGATCAGGATTTGGCACAGATGATCGACCCTGTAACATACGCTCTCTCACTTTTCCCAAGCTCTCTGACTCTGTTGATCCCGATCCAGTGAAATGCAGCCCGGTACCCATCTCTTCTGTCCGACAGAACCTACCCAATGGTAGCCCACAGAGGATACCAAAAACTGAAGTAATTGTTGAGCCTGAGCCAGTCAACCACAATAAAAGTGATGCACCAAAACTGGTGAGCCATCTGAAGTAGTGTCTGTTATTTTTTATCGAGTTTTAGGATAAAGGTAAAAAGTAAAAGACACAATTTTAATCTTGTTCTCACATTTTCAATTAGCTAAATCCAGGATCAGGATCTGGCGGTCTACCCTGTGGTGGAGCCCTTCTCAGCATGACCCCCAGTGAGCGTCAGTGTGTGGAGACTCTTGTGGGAATGGGGTATTCGTATGAGGGCGTCCTACGAGCCATGCAGAAACAGGGTCAGAATGTGGAGCAGGTGGGACACCCTCTTCAGCACTAAATGTAGTTTCCCAACAAACTCCATTGTAGAACATCCTCAACATATTGTTTTTCTCTGTGAATTGTATAACATGCTAAATGTGTTGTAAATATTAGTAGTTTTCAACTTTGGTTTTCTCCAAACCCAGCTGTTAACGAACATGGGTTTAGGGTATCTACAAACTAAAGATAAAGCTAAAATAAACACTAGTGTTACCTTGCATGTCAGCCTGAATCAGCTCCATTATGTATAAAAGTATAAGTACGGTATCATTATACAGCAATGTAATTTAACCTTGTGAATTAAAAAAGTTAAGCCATACATCTATGTCTGGGAAGTGGGAACATTTTTTTTGACCAGTGGGCCTGTTGAGATTTACAAAGAAGAGGGGAACATTCAAAGAACTGTATACTATTTTTCTACTGATAATTCTAACTTTAAATTCTGTTTTTGCGTGGCTGACAGTAAAATTGTCCCTCTCACTCAATTTTTTTCTCTGTTATATATCAGTTTAGAGTTACAGTAAAGACTATAAACATATCGTATATCAATGAATCATGACTTGCATCCAATTATTGCTTAGTTCAAAAGTTGTGTAAAAAGGTAAGAAAGCTCAGATGTTTGGAGCCAATAGCCCTCATTCATTGATTGTGCATATGCCAGAAAGCTTTGTGTATGCCCATTTTCATGCAATCTTTGACTTTCATTAAAATGAATGTTGCTGTACGGTCTTCACAAATCTTGAGCCGGGTCAATAGCTGGTGTAAATTTACTCAAGTTTCAAGTCTATACAACATTTGAAACACATTGCCACTTATTTATACAAAGTATCCCATATTACCCTCCTCTGAAACAACAAGACCTTTTTTAGGGCCACATGTTTAGCAGCAAGAGTTTTCAGATGAGTGTGTGTTACAGTTTGTATAATGAACAATGTGTTTATTTTGCCTTTTAATTGAGTTATGCTTTTACTAACTATTATAAACCAACAATGCCAAAGTATGTTCATCAAAGTACTCCCTGGACATATTCGGCATATGGCCACTGTTACGCACCAGTCTGCACAAGTTTTTCTGCAACTTTGATTAAGGACCAGTGTCTTTGTAGGCAGAAACAGGAGAGTAAGGCAGTCTACTTAGAAATAGGTATACTAGAAGTAAAAGTTGATATGTAGAGAAGTTAACTATCAGAATAAAATGATGCAATTCTGGTTTTAATGTTTCAGGTTCTGGATTACCTATTTGTTCATGGGCGTCTGTGTGAGAGGGGCTTTGATGCAAGTGCGGTTGAGGAGTGTTTAGAAATGTACCAGTGCTCAGAAGAAAAGGTTTGTACATTTTAATCTTGTCCTATATTATACAATTTTAAGGATAATATCTCAAAGACTGTATACTGTAGATGCTTTAATATGCATTTCTTTTTAACATCACACTTTGTCCTCCCCAGGCCCTGCAGTTTCTTGAGCTCATGTCAAGATTTGGGGAAATGGGATTTGAACGTGATGCCATTAAGGAGGTGCTGTTGGTCCATAACAATGATCAGGACAAGGCTCTGGAGGACCTAATGGCTCGAGCTGCAGCAAGCTGAGGCCACCTGAACAGCTTGCCCCCAGCTACCATCCAACGCAGCCCCTTTTTCTTCTGCCTTCCTCATCACACCCTGCCCTCACGTTAAATGCAGAGGGGATCGCTAGGAGACCGTCTTATTTCTGTGCTAAAAACATTGAGCCTCAGCACTTCAAGACTATGTGCCTCAAGTTAAGCAAGTCAAATTGTAAAAGCCTATCATTGTGGGAATTTTCCAAACAAATTTAAACGTTGAGGGACATTAATCTGGGAAATGGGGACTGCTGTCAGAGTTGGGAAGAACATCGTAATTCTGTTTTTCTTTTACTTGAAAGGGTTTGGGATTGCAAAATTGAATAGCGTATGACATGTGAGGGCTTCACAGAAAAATCTGATTTTTTTTTTTAATGGCTGCCATCTTCCACTGCGATTTGCAGTTCTCGTAAGATGGTATTGAGCACCTTGAGGAGGCTCTCTTAAAGCTGAACATACATCAGCTTGTAAGAAAAAAGGCACAGTCACCAAGCAGAAAACTGACTCACAAAGTGCCCCGTCTGCTCTGGTGTCCTGCTTCTTTTCTTTATTTTTCATTGTTTCATTATGTTTATTTCACTGTTCATGCAGGCACTTTTTGTGACATTTTAGAGATTTACATTCTTTGCTTTCTGCATATTCTGCATCAGCGGTACTGGTGCCACAGTATCGTCTTAAAGCTGCACTGGAATTTTCTCCGTACGAAATAAGAAATACTCGACTTCCAAAAGAAGTTCACATACTGCACAGGCCTACACATGCAAATCCCATTATTTAAAATATAACACTGACACACTTTCATTAAAATATAAAGATTTTCATAAGATAATATAACAAATGTAATGTTCAGAAGTGACATAAAATTTGCAGTTGCATTTCTGCAACTTAAAAAATGAGTGCGTATTAAAATAGAAACAATGTAAGTGAGGGTTGTTTATGCAGCCACATCACAGTGCAATAGACTATAATGCGTGACTGGCACTTTGTGTCTCAGTTATTGTTGGGAGATGCAGCCAGTAAAGGCTAGAATTTGATCTGTTTTTTGAATTTTCTTACAGAATGTCTAATCATATACACTGGGATTTATTGATTTGTCTCCAATCTCTTGTGTATTATGTGGCAGTTGTGTGCTATGATTTAAATTTCATTACAAAGTTAAAAGAAGAAAAAGAAAAGAAAGTTAAATGGAATTACAAGAAAGGTTTCCACATACCAAAAACATTTTACACTAATGTGTAAAAACATATTGTATGTGTTTATGGACCTATGCCATGAATATCTCTAAAATTCGTACTCAGTGATTAAAATACAAAATCTTCAACTCTGAGGAACTATGGGAAACTGTTCCTGTTACAAGATTAAAATGTGCAAATGGCTGACTTTGGTCTAGTACTTACCCTGTTTAACAAAACACAGATAATGGTACCAATCAAGTTTTGGGATTTGAATTAACTTGAGTGAATAATTTATCAGTTCTAAACAAATATGTCAAAAGCCTCAATAAAAGTCTAGCATTGTCTTCATGAAAGACTAGAAGAATCAACACATTCTTTCTGTTCTTTCCCCTCTCAAGCATACAAGAAGATAAACAGCTACTTTATTTTGTATGCATCTTGTCTGATTATAATTGCCAGCATTCAAAAATGTTAACATGGTGAACAAATAAGTGATTTTATCTGTTTTAGTTGCCTTTGTTCTTGATTTACTCTGACTACATAACATGACACTTCCAAACACAACAGCAAGTTTGTTATATTCATTGATATTACTGTCTTTTATTTATTTTTTTCAGTTGACTTTTTCAGATTTAGCTGACAACTATAAGAGCTACAAACAGTTTTGCACGTTGTTAATCAAATCCATGTCATATTAATAGTAATATTTGGATTAATTAACCTATGTTAGGGTGAAGTTTCTTAATATTTTAATTTGACTTGGGCTAGTGGTGTTTCACAAGTTCATAAAATGTAATTAGCTTATTTCTTTTAAGTAATGGACTATTCACATTTAATTAAAATGTACACATTGTTTAGTGGTGAGATTGGAAATTGGTGGTGGTACAGACTTTAACTTTGAGTGGGTGACTATAATATTTTCCATATGGTCACAAGAGGATGGGGAGGTTAAGTATAGGACACGTCTTTTGTTGTCAGCATATAGGGCATTGTGCATTCAGGTGTTGTTTTCAGACAACTGGAAAAGTCTAATTGAGTCATGACAGAAAACAGCTTACCGTTAACTTTTAGTAAAAAGCCTTCAAAGCAATGCAATTTTATATATTGTTAAATATTTTTTCAGGTTTCAATCTACAATTAATGTGACCTGAGTGTTGCATAAAAAGTTTTTGTTTCGGTGTCTTTTAGATCTTTGTGACATTTACCGTAATTGATTATCAGCGAAAGTATCTAGCACGTGAACGCGTCCGCTGTACGTACGCGTTCACATACGACCTTGTTTTTGTTGATGTTTGATTTCACTGCGACTGCGCACAGTTCAGTGCTTTTGCCTTGCTGCTGACGACGCGTCTCGAAATGAAAAGAGGGAGCAAACCTCTGGTAGTTAGATTAGATGGGCTTACCAAACCTGGGCAAGTCGTGTACAATTTAACGCCGACACCAGTTAAGAGGTTTAGCCCGCGGCTAGCCAGCCTCTTCCGTATGTGATCGCCCTTTCGTCGTTGGACGCAACCACGGTGCGAGGGCCAGGAACTAAATAGCTTATCGCCATTATATGATCCAGTATCCAGCGTTACTTTTACCCTCCATGTGGGTGAGGGAATTGTGTGTGTCAGACTATGGCGAGAAAAACAGTTAGCAGGAAAAGGAAGGCAGGGGAGCCCAAGGACCAACAACAGGTAGGCGGAAACCGGTTGTTAGCATTAGCATGCTAACTAGCGTTGGTGTGTGTTTTAGCCAATGGGGTTCATGTCACAAGCGTATAGTGAGATTTTATCTGGTTTGCCATTTGCATCATACGCAAAACTCAAATAATGAAACGTAATAACTCATTTAAAAATAATCATTTTATTTTACTTTAGACTGACGATAGCCAACTGTCGCATACATTTGTCCAAAAAGGCTAACGCCGTTTTATTCTTCTAGCTATAGCTATTCATTTGTAGCTAATTGAGTAAAAAGATTAGCTACATTAGCATTTTAAAACAGTAGCTTATTTTTGTTTATGGACACAAATTGTGACATATTTTACAACTCGGTGTACGTCTAACGTTTTTGCCTTAATCATCTCGGGAAACTGTAATATTCTTTCCGCCGCTAACGTCTATAATTATATTAACGCTGACTACCCGTTTCCTATAAATTATAAAATGGCCTAAACTGGCCAATCATTATCATTTACCCAATCTAGCTTGCAATAAGGCCAGTTGCTAATTAAAACCATAGTTATATAGATCAGCTGACATTGAAGGTGTATTTGTTGTTTTTGAGATATGTTTATTTTTGCTAGGGTATGTCTTAGACAGGTAATCCCTTCTGACCAAGGAGTCACTGCCAGTTTTATTCTGTAAAATTACGTGGGTTAAGTCAAAGCTTAAAGCTTGATTTTTGGATCAGCATTTTAATAAAATTGTATTTATTTTTAGCAAATGATTTTTAAAACTATTTTTATTCAAAACAAAGTTTGTACTTGACCTTTCATCTCACCTTCCTCCCCAGTTTGGTTGGTGTCAGTTGGCAAACAAAAGGAACCGTGTTTCATGTTCATCACGTCATGCCCAGCAGTGGTGGTGCAGTCGACGCTCTGTGGTTTGTGCCCTACGTGGACGGGAGTTCCGGCCTCAACTGCAGCATGAACTGCGGCTCCAACGCAGCCTTCAAGGCTTTGCGGCGGGCAGGCTTCCTGGTATCCTCAAGGAGAGGGAGTTCTCTCTGGGACGACTCAACAAAGTGTTTGCATCACAATGGCTGAACCACCGACAAGTTGTGTGTGGGACCAAGTGTAACACGGTGAGCTGCCACTTTGCACCAAACTTACATTCTGTTGGAAGATGCAGTGCAGAAATATCCTCCACAACCTCCTTTCCATTGGAGCAGTACGGCGCAGGACAGGTCTGGCATGTTTCTATTGCCAAAAGGGGTGTCCCCGAAAGGTGTACTGTACTGTACCCCTCTCGGGAAGCCTCAGCTTAGTCAGTTAATTAAATGATAGATAATCCTCACTTGAGCAAAAAAGAGAAGTGAAAGGAAAAACATTAAATAGAAACATTTTTAATCAACAGCTGTTTCCAGTTTTTAACAGAGTTGGCGTATGGCTTTTGCTTCTTAATATAAAACATTGTATTTATTATCTACACGGCATTTAACACAAGCAGAACCTGTTGCCTTATCGGAAATTGGCTCAGCTCCCTGAATTTCAAGGGGAATCACAGCTTTCAATCCAAAAATATATATTATTAAAATCTTTCAGATGGTTCTTAGACATGAGATCGGTAGATTCATGCTTATCCCATTGACACAGTTCCTCAGTTGAACAGCAGCTTCAAATGTAATGGGACGGGAACTTAATGCAAGAGATTAGAGAGTGCACTTAAAAACAGGGTGTAGAAATAGCAACTAAATTGCAATAATTGTGTGTATCTCACACTTTCAAAAGTTAATTTGTTAATTCGAAATGTTTCTTTTTATCTGCAGCTCTTTGTTGTTGATGTCCTCACTGGTCAGATTACACGCATTCCTATGTTAAAGGACAGAGAATGTCATGGGTTAAATTCAGGGGTCGTGGGTGCAGTGATCAGTGGAAGACACTACCACCCCTCAGGAGTCTCTCGACCCCGACTGGATCAACAGGGATGCGGGATTCATGCCATTGAACTCAACCCTTCAAGAACACTGCTCGCTACAGGAGGAGACAACCCCAACAGTTTAGCTATCTACCAGCTGCCAACACTGGACCCTGTTTGTGTTGGAGATGTAGGTGGACTGAGAAAACATAAATATGTATTTACCATGTGTAAATTATATTTAAAAAAAAAAAACATTTTTTTTTTTTTAATAGGATGGCCACAATGACTGGATTTTTTCTATAGCATGGATCAGTGACACTATGGCAGTTTCTGGTGAGGTTTCCTTTTTGAATATATCTCATTCTTTCTGAACAAATGGGAGTAGACATTATTTCATCATTCTAGGCTCCCGAGATGGTTCAATGGGTCTGTGGGAGGTAACGGATGATGTAATGAGCCAGGCCGAGCGGAGTCAGAGCGAGGAGGCAGTACCAACATACGCCCACATCTCTCACCGTGCCCTTAAAGACATTCCTAAGGAATACACCAATCCATACAACTGTAAAGTCCGGGCACTAGCCTTCAATGGCAACCATAAAGTAAGTTTCAACCTGTCTGGGAATTTGTGTGTGTTTTTGTTAATGAGATATTTTATTCTCAACCTACTATTTTTGCTGACAATTGCGGTTAACTTGCCTTATTGGTGTTTTCTAAAGAAAGAACATGAGAGCTTCTTGACATAATGTATTCAAGCACGCTGTCTAAGATTCAATATTCTTATACTTTTCAGGAATTGGGTGCCGTGTCCTTAGATGGCTATTTTCATCTCTGGAAAGCTGAGCACAATTTGTGCAAGGTAAATTACTAATCAAACATTTTTGGCATATTTTACTCTGTCACTGATTAAATGGTAAGTTATACCTCATATTTTTCATTCTAGCTACTGTCCACCAAGCTGCCTCACTGCAAAGAGAATGTGTGTCTGGCATATGGACAGGACTGGTCTGTGTACGCAGTGGGTTCTCAGGCCCATGTCTCCTTCCTAGATCCTCGGCAGCCAACGCAAAGCATCAAGTCGGTCAGCTCTAAAGAGAGAGGCAGTGGTATGTGAAGTTGAGATCTGAAGACCTCTTTTTAAAAGCCAATTTTATATGTTGGCAAATGTGAGTGACTGGCAAATACAAAACTTTATAAAAAGCCATTGGTGAATTAAATATAGGCTTGCAAACATTTAATATTTCAGAACTTGTGGAATATTGTGGATCCATTCTTCATTTGAGACTTCAAGCATCTACATGCTGCTGATACTAACAGTTCTTTGTACACATTGTTTCTGTATAATCCAATCTGTTTTTAATATTGTTTAACTTTTTGTTTGTTTGTTCTGTTTAACAGAACAACAAAAACACTCTTTTGTTGTTCTGTTTAACAGAACAACAAAAACACTCTTTTGTTCTCACAGTACGGTGGCGCTGTTTTTATATAGGATAGCAACATTAACAGTTATTGTGTATATAAATATTTTGAGTTGATTTATTCTCATTAGCATTGTTTATTGCTTTTGTCTCATTGTTAAAAGGATTTGTGTGGCAGGTGTAGAGCAAGTAACACAAGTGGACATTTTT
This sequence comes from Neodontobutis hainanensis, assembly GCA_024349245.1. NCBI lineage: Eukaryota > Metazoa > Chordata > Actinopteri > Gobiiformes > Odontobutidae > Neodontobutis > Neodontobutis hainanensis. The sequence continues at coordinate 4,675,474 of JALDNG010000005.1, forward strand.
ATAGGATGTCATTGGCATGCCTTTTTGCGGTCTCAATTCTTTCTAACTTGGAAACCAATACAGCATTTTAGTAGGACAAATGTTCCTGTTGTGTCAATAGCCTTTAAATGGTGCTTAGGGTGGTTATCAAAACATTACTATCATTATTACAGTGTGTCTACAGAACCTTTTTATTTGTGTGTTTGTCCAGGGATTCGTTCAGTGAGTTTTTATGAGCACATTGTAACAGTGGGCACTGGTCAAGGCTCCCTACTCTTCTATGATATTCGTGCACAAAGGTTCCTGGAGAATCCTTTGAATCCTGCCGGAGGTTACAGGAAATGCCCTGGGGACGGCATCCTCAAGCTCACTACAGGGAAAGGATGGCTGGTAGGTCTTAGTTTTTTATCTTTGGTGTTTGAGCAAAATAATAGTTAATCTTACAATTGAATTTCTTTTAATCAAATTACTTTAATTTCCAGAATCATGACGAGACGTGGAGGAGCTACTTTTCAGATATTCACTCTTTCCCCAATGCAGTGTACACGCACTGCTATGATGACTCCGGCACCAAGCTGTTTGTAGCAGGTGGACCGCTCTGCTCTGGCCTTCATGGCAACTACGCCGCACTGTGGAGTTAGGCACGAGTTTTAATTTACCAGTCCCTTCATCCCGCTTCCTCTATTCCAAATTGTTCCTGTGCTCATTCCTGCAAACTACTGTGTTTTTTTTTTTTTTTTTTTTTTTTTTTTTTAAATGTTTAAACTAATAACTAATCTGCCACAAAAAAAGCTCAGTATATAGTTGTCCGGTATCAAGAATAAAGTTAAACATTTTCATATTTAAAACATGATTTGACCCACGGGGATAAGGTCTTTCGTTAGATTTTTGTATCAAAGGGTAGGGTTTCCTCAGCTTTCATAAACTGAAATAGAAGGAAATAATGGAGCAAGGGCAGAAAGTGGACTGAGGAGGCGGTTCGTTTAGTAGGACTGAACTGAGTGCAAGTGATGAATTACATTTTGGAGCAGTCTATCTTGTCCTGTCCAACAACAATCACTAAGAACAAATAACTTCTTTAGTCAGAAGTTAAACAAAGATGGCAACTTTTCCAATCAAAATGTTGGATTTTTTTGTTAATATTAAGCTCATTAAGATGATGTAAAGGAGTAACTTTAAGATTTCTAAATGCAGTGTCCTGCAAAAAATCCTGACAAAAGCTTATTTTTATTCTGTGTGATTTGAAAGGCACCTGCTGATATTGTAATTTACTACATTTGTATTTATTTTTTGTTTTTCCTAATGTGTATTTCATGTGTTTTCATATCTGCATCTTTTGAAGGATTTGTTCTATTACCTCTTACCCTAACATCTGTCCATATGCAATTTTCAAATTATACTCAGTAACTGCTTTGACATTGTTTTCTGTGATGTGTGGAGTATCAATTAGAGAATATCTTTAGTGGCACCTTATCTTTGGGGGGCTGGTATTCCACTTAAATTTTAGTGCTATACTATTGCGATTGGGGGAAGACCTGTAGTAGCTCATCTTCAAAGGAGGTTGAAGAAAGTTTGGAAAACTATAGAAAATGGTATTAAACTTTACCCTGGAGTTAGATGCTACAGGCACTTGCATTTGTTGTCACAGTGGAAACACTTTTTCCTCATTTTGTATCAGGGAGTGAGCCATTCTTTTCCTTGTTTGGTAGAGGAAGGGTAAACTTGTGTTTTGCCATTCTGAAGTCTTTCTGTGAAAGACTGCCACAGGCAATCATAGTTTTCCTTTTCTACATGGAACTTTTCACCAGTTTTTGTGGTAACAAGATAAGAGAAAGCCCAATAACGACTTAAAGCTGAACAAATGACACTTTAAAAGTGTATTTTATATATAAATATGTATATGTATGTGTAAAATACATAGACAATTGCAAACATTTTATGTATATCTCTGAGGGAGTCTCTTGATTAATCTGTACTTGGTGATGCCCTGTTTTTTTATACACCTAATGAATGTTTTTACAAATGACTGAAGCTAAAGACATTGTAAGATAGAAACATAAAAACAACGTATAAATCTTTGACAAAGAGCAAATAATAAAATGAAATGTATATTGATGTAATAGTTTGTCATTTCTGTTAACATAAGTTTTTTTGGCATAAAAGTAGTTTGACGTTTATAAATGGATTCTGCGCAATAAATCACAAATACTACAGCAATCGCCGTTAGTGTTATTACCCTTTGATTACGACAGTGCCACTGTTCAATCTGAAGCAGTAACAGGAGCATCCACCGCGGCAGCGCACGTCACGTGACCACCTTGTCTGCTTCTGGCCGAGTGAAGCGTGTTGGCAGGTAACAAAAACACATATATATATATATATCATGTTTTACATGTTTCATTTCTGTGTTTTGCTAATTTTAAGTCGTGGGATAGACATTGTTTTTACTGGAACCGTGATATCCACCTTTATTATGTAGCTGACTATGGGCTCGTAGGGATGTCTATCGCAGTTTTTCTGTTGTGTTTCCCGGCGAGAAATGTCGGAATGGGATTGTGCTCCGCTGCCAGGCCTTTTCCTAGAGTTGGTACATCATTGTTGTAGTTAGCTGGCTAGATTTTCTCGAGGTTTACTAAACGGGAACGGTGTATTATTCCAGGATGTGTATTTACGTTAAATATTTTATTGAGTCAATGCGGCAATGATTGGATATTAACCTTGTTCTTATTAGGATAATTTAGCATCGTTAGCTTCCTCCAAACTCTATTTGTTCTGTTAGTGTTAGCATGTTGTAAATAATTGGCTAACTCCTACTAGCGAGGACAAAGGGCTACCCTGTTACAAATTCTCCAAGTCTGCCTCTGTTGTAGCCTCTAAGGACGCCACACCGGTTAGTTTTTGCCGTTAAAGAGATAAAACTATACAATACAGAATAACGCCTTTGCAAGACAATAATACTAAGAACAACCAATGGTTAGCATTAGCTTCCCTACAACCCATGTCACAGTCCGTGTCATTACAATTCAGTGCCTATTTAAAAAATCTATAACTTGACTTATTAGAATAGCAGGAAGCGCAAATTGCTGTTTTAAGACCCACCCAAATTATTTCTACCTAGAGGTAGCTGTGTTATTCGTACGTTATTGTCAATGTACAATAACACCAATGCTCAAAATAATTAGCATAAACAGTCAGAGTTTTTTCTTTTCTTTTCTTTTTTTTATCTGAAAGGTTTTTGTTTCAAAATATCACCGTTGTTGTGGGTTAACGACACAGAATTTAAAGTATTTTTTTTTTCTTAAAAAAATCGGCTAATGCGTCCTTTTGCCTTAGCTTTGTTCAACCCAGCAGCCAATAGCGTCAGTGCATTTGGGAACGTCACTCAGACACAGTAAACGGGACTGCCATTGTTCTCATATAAAACAAATGGGTCAGTGGACATTTCAGTTTATGATTTAGTAATTACAATGTCATTAATAGTGTTCAAGAACACACATTTAACATTACTTAAAGAATGTATTCTATATACTTGACCAAATAAATTAAACTTAACTCAAGCTAAATTGTGGATATTGCAAACATTTGCTGCTATTGACAGAGTGTTAACTTTTATTGCATTCACAGAGCATACACATTACACACTTAACTCGCTGCTATTCTACTGGACCTGGTTACTGTGTCGGTGATATGTTAAATTGAAAATAAACAGCTTGTGAAGTTCTTCGTTTTTTCTGTAATTAATGCTAGATGGTAATAACACAAATGCTTTAGCAAACAAAAATGATATTTCAACATTTTGCAGCCCATGTTTAAGGAAACGTCTATGTGTGAAATACTTTGTTGAGTGTTTTATAAGCATCAGCTGTTAGTGAAGACACTGTGGTATGTTATTGTTGTAAGAGGACACTGGGTCACTTTCCCTCCTTGGCCCAGATTCTTTGTAAAGCCATTGCATCACCAGGCCAACTTAGTCTTACAGCTTCCATAGGGTCAGTTTTTATCATTATGCAGTATGTCATTCCTGAATGTTATTACTGTTTTTGTACCTCTCTTTTTAATACATTTTCATTGAATGATAAATGTTTAGAAACTGTCATCCAGAATTTAAGATAAGATGAACTTCATTAATCAACAAGGTAAGATAATATATCTTGTCTTTTCCCTTTTGTTTCTTGCCAGATTTTTGTATTTTGTACATACAGAGTTTTGTAAATACTGTATATGATGACCTCTCTGGGCAGCGAAAAAGCCCGGGGTCCTCGTGAAAAATCGCTGCCCGCTACTGCTCACACATCACAACCGCAGAAACAGATACAGGTAAGTAAGCCACATACTCAGTCAGTTAATTAATTTAATCTGTAGTCTTAATCAGGGCCTAGTTGGGCTGCTCTTATGACACAACAGACTTTTTAACCTGTTTGTCTTCCTGCTACTTTGGCAGGCTACAGCTGAACAGATTCGGCTGGCCCAGATGATCTATGACAAGAATGATGCTGACTTTGAGGACAAAGTCAACCAGGTGAGAAACAAAGAACAGTTTTTGTCTACTCAGTAGAAGCTGGATCTTTTTTTTTTTCATTTTAATACAATTATTTTATTGCTCAGTTTAAAACAAATGCCTTTTGTGTGTGCTGTTGCTTGCTGCAGTTGATGGAGGTGACTGGTAAGAACCAGGATGAGTGTATGGTAGCGCTCCATGATTGCAATGAGGACGTTAGCAGAGCCATCAACTTTCTCCTGGAGAGCACATCAGACATGGTAGGTGCTTTGTTTAAATTCTAATATATATATATATATATATATATATATATATATATATATATATATTTTTTTAAACAGACTTAAAATCATCACTGTCAAATAAGGGTACATGGTTAGATGGGATTTTTATGTCAACTGGAATCGCTGCACTATTAGACGTCCATAAATATATAACTATGCTGGTATAGTACTACTAACTCCACATAAATCCAAAACTGTATGCTGACAGTATTTCAATAGATGAACCTCTATTTTAGCCCTTTTGTTTGTCATGTGTTGTTTTTTTTTTGTTTTTTTTGCTGGTCGCACTATTGTGCACAATTGCCTGCCAAAATGTCCACAAATTGTTTATTCTGCCTATGTACTGTAAATATAAGCCGGAGTAAAAGTATTTGTTAGTTGAATTTGTTAAGCAGAAATAATTATTTTTATATTACTGTCTTGCTTTTATCTTGTTAAAGTGTATTTATTCTGTGCTGATTAATGCTTATTAAACAGCATTGTTTTGTTTTGTCTAAAGACTTCATGGGAGACAGTGGGGAAGAAGAAGCCCTTGGTGAAGGAGGGTCCATCAGAAAGCAAGGAGAACAAAGAAAACAGAGAGAAAAAAGGAGAGAGAGAGACTAGCAAGAGCCGACCAGCTGCCATTCGCAAGGGTAAAGGAGCCAGTCGAAACCGTCAGGGTATGCCATCAGAAAGGGCTGTTATATTTTTGCAAACCAAGTTTAGAGCTGATCTTTTTTTTTATTCACATTTCTATTGCTTGAACATTAACAGCGCGACCAGAGGAAAATGGTATGGAGGTAACACAGGGGGACAAGAGTTCAGAGCGTAGTCGGAGGGTTAAAGGTGGACGAGGTGAGCCCAAAAAAAAAAAAGAAAAAACCTTTCAGTATGTTCAGGCTTTAGATTTTAATGTGCATGAACATTTTTGTAGGATCTGGAGGTCGAGGCAGAGGCAGAGCGCCAGCAGGGAGCAGGTTCTCTGCCCAGGGAATGGGGTATGCATTAACACGGATAATACTAAGATTCAACTGTCTATTTCAATATTACAACATTTTTTAATCTTAGACCAAGTATAACCCAGAACCTTACTTCCCTGTTGTTTTTATTGACACATAGAGATAAGGATGACCAAGCCGCATATTATCAGATGCCAAACGACTAACAGTAGGCAATATCCCAACAGTAGATACAGTTCATAATGTTTTGGGAGTATTCTACCCCATTTAACGCTACACTACATAACAAATGTATACCTATTAAATTAAAAAAGACAGGCTTTTGTAAACTCGTGTGGGATTATTATTGATCAATAAATGGTTTATGTATATAAGTTGTGGTGTAAATTTGTGTTAATACTTGTTTTCATGAGAGGGCAGTGGACTTGGTGAAATATCTGTAGCACTAGCTGCATTTTGTGAATAGAAGAAGAGGGGTTATTCATTCCAGTTAAATAAATACAAGGACATTTTTTTTTGTTTTTATCATTTTTGTGCTTCATATTTAGAGGTAAAAATGTTACGTAGTGTTTTTTTCATTATATTAATTGACAAAATTGATTCATTTTTAAAAAAAAAAAATTTTTCTCTTTTTTTCTTCTTAAACTAGGACGTTCAATCCTGCTGACTACACCTCAGAAGCTGGGACAGGGACCACACAAACAGAAGTGTGGGACACTGTGGCCAACAACAGTAACACAGACGGGACAGGTAAATCCTACAAAGTGCTCCTGCCTGTCTCTAGACTAGATTAAGCAATGACTGGTTAAGAGTGAGTAAAAATGGAAAATATGACCCCTTACACTACAGTTGTCACTAAATAAAAAAACATCTTGTATATTTCAACTCATCGTTGGTTTTGCTTTAGTTGCCTGGAGAAATACCTTGGAAGACTGGGCAGCTGAGGACTGGAGTGAGGATGTCAGTGTAAGTTTTACACCATTAAGGGTGCAAGCCAAGTCACAACACAGTAATAATGATTTTTTTTTAATGCCATATTTCTCTTGTTGTGTTCACGTAGCTCTCTGAGACAAAAGTTTTTACCTCCTCATGTGCACCACCTGCTGAGAACCACATCACTCCTGGCCAAAGGTTATTATAATTAACCAAATAACAGTTTCAGTGACTTATTTTAAAATTGTTACTTACTTTAACTTTGTGTTAGGCTGGACCTTGCCACACTGCTGCAAAAGCCTGTGGTTGAAAGAAGAGAACCACCATCCTCTTCTTCCTCTCAAAGTCTGGTGTTCACAAACTCCCACCACCATCAACCACCTCAGCAGCAGCAGCCTTTGCCCAGCCGTGGCACCACTGGAAGTACAAGCTACGCTCATGCTGCTCTGGTAGAATCAGCCTATTCATATGCCTAAATTTCCCACTTAAACAAGTCAGATTGTTGACTGTGTTTCTGTCTTTGCAAGTCGTCAGTCCTGGGAGCTGGATTTGGAGACTTGGGTCAGGCTAAGAGGATTCAGCCCAGTCCTGGAGCTCAGATACTGGAGCAGTTGAAGGGTCCTGGCTTGGGTCAGCTGCCCTCTTCCCAGGCCGCTCCTCCTGGAAACACCCAAGGAAGCAACGCCTCTATAGGCCGACTGCCAAGCCTGGGTGGATCTGTACCTCCACAGTCATCCTCCAACTGGGACATGAAAGCTTCAGAGTCCAACACCTCCTCACTCTCTTCACAATTCAGTCGTAAGTGTTTAATTACATATTAGTTAGACATGGCTGTCATGCTGCTTTGTGTGAAGAACCAACAACTGAGTTAGTTTTTTGTTGTTTGACCCTGCAGGTGAGTTTGGCCTACAACCAGAGCCTTCTCTTGTGCTGAGTCAGCTGGTGCAGAGGCACACTGTCCCTTCTTTGCCCCTGGTGCGCCAACCCAGCCCTCCATCGCAACAAGTAGCCCCTAGTTCTGCCTCGTCTGCTCCTCTGCATCCCAACACGGCAACACAAGCAGGGCCAGTCATGGCAGCTGCTGGTACCAAACCTAATGCCCCTGGTGCAGGGCTGGATCCTCAGGGAAGCAGTATGCCTCAGCAGCAACGAGCACAGCTCAAAGGACAAAAACGAAGGATACCTCCAACATCCAAAGTAAGGATTTATGCCAATGGCCTAATTGTCCTCATTGTTTAATTTTTATAAATATGGTTGTTGACTTCAATAGTGAACTGGTCCTTTTGTCCTTGCAGATCCCCTCCACAGCGGTAGAGATGCCCGGCTCAGCAGACATCCCGGGCTTAAACCTCCAGTTTGGGGCATTAGACTTTGGTTCGGAGTCAGCTTTACCTGAGTTTAGTGTTGTAGACAACTGCACGAGTACAGCCTCTCGGGAGTCTACCCCAACCACCTCGACAGCACCCCCTGCTCCAGGACCAGGCACGCAAAACCAGACCAGCCTGTACTCCAAACCTCTCAGGTACTACAACACTTTATTGCTTTACGCTATAGGGTTGTTTTATTTTTAATACAAAGTTGTGACTAAAGACTGGCCCATTATGTTTGATTTTGCAGTGAGTCATTGAGCAGCTCTCTGTCCGTTGCCCTCCCTTTGCCCCACTCCTCGTCTGAGCCAGTGTATCATTCTTCGTCGGCGGTATTGCCAAGTCTCAACTCTTCCTCATTAGGGTCAACCAGCTCCGCCAATCCTTCCTCTTCGGTCAGCTCCTCCAGCACCTCTTCCTCTGTGCCATCCTTGTCTCCGTTTTCATCAGTGGGAGGGAGTTATGATGGGACCATGCCCCCTCACTCGCGATTGGCCTTTTCCCAAAACAAAGAGGTCACGGTGTCAGTCATGGTAAATGTAGTCACTGATCTTTTTGTTATTCATAGGATTCAATGTGTGTTAATATGTTGTTTGTATATCAAAATCATTATTGAACTGCTCTTTTTTTCCTCCATATTAGAATGGCCTCAATGGTGTAAGGACATCTACTGCTCTAGACAGTAAGCTTGCATTACTGTCTAGTTTATAAACTGTTTAAATAAAAGATCTACAGTTGCTTGCGTATGTTATTATGTACATATATCTTTCTTCTCTTAAGCTTCCTCTGCGTCGTCCACGCCAAAGCCAGAGTCTCCGGCTCTAAACATCAGTACAAACAATGTCCCAGCACCTTCCTCCCACTTGCCCTCCACTTTGTCCACACACAGCTCCACTGCGATCTCCAACCTCTCACAGGACCTGCCCTCAGCCAGCCAGCTCACAACGCTCAACAGGTGAGGTTTAAAAAGATGTAGACATGTAATTACCTTCTCAGTATCTATTAAAATTAAACTCATCATTAAACTCATCATGCTGCTCTTCTACAGCCACGCCAGCAGTCATTCCTCAGTCTCAGCACTGGGCTCAAACTCCCACACTGTAAGGATAATTATACTTTTTTCAGCATTTATATTTAGACACACACACACACACAAATGTATATATATTTAAAAATGTATACAATATGTTACACAGACACAAGTAACCACCAGACAAATTGTGTGTATATATATATTAGTGCTGGGCAAGTTAACGCATTATTTTTGTGTTAACGCATTAATAAATTAACGCCGAGAATTATTTAATTGCTCGTTAACGTCGCCCAATTAATATTGTGAAAGATGTCGGTCTGAAGAACATTCTTAGGATCGCAACGAATGACTGCACGTATGAGCCGTCCTCATGACGCACCATCACAAGAACAATAAACGAGTTGTATAAAAAGGAGAGGACTACAAAAGAGACGACGTTACAACGTGCACCAACTATTGCCCTCACCGGAGACTACTGGACATCGCTAGGCAACCATAATTAGCTCGCGGCGTTACAGTGCATTATATTGATGAACAGCGGGAACTGCACTCACATGCTCTGACTGTAATGAAAACACAAAACAGACTGTAGGAGACAGAACATGGGTGCACTGTGTGTGTGGGTGTTGGTCTGGTGATGAGGGGGCGGAGCTCACGGGAGCGCAGGCACGTGTACGTAGGTCTGCAAAGGTGTGCACTTTCGGGAGGCTAGGTGGTTGAGAGTCGGGTACGGGTAGCCGCAATTTTTGTTGACCGCAAAGCCAACAGAAAAGCAACGCAAAGCATACTGAACGGCTGAGATTATATATTTATCTGTTTATAGATTCTGGTTCATGTCCAGCATCGCTCTGCTGAGCTGTATTATTTAATCTGCAATAAACCAAACGCACATCAGATATGAGATTATTTGTTAATTTGCGTCACAACTTTTAGCACCACCAGGGCCCAACTCTGACCCTCACCGCGGCTACAAGGTTCTATGGGAAGCCGCTACACAGACATTTGTATTGTTTACATAATGTTAATACATAATGTTATGATCGAGGCTCTGGATATAACTTGTTTTTCTATAACAAACTATTCAAAATATTAATGCCCTGGCAGTGCAAATATTTTTGGTTTAATATTTCATTTGATTACATTAATGTTAAGTCGAGATTTACAAAAAAATATTTCAATTACTACTAACTTTTAACTTCTGTAAAAAGCACCTTATTTGTTTAAAGTGTTTGCAAACCAAATGATATTGCACTTTTGTTTATATACTTAACTAACTTTGTGCGATTAATCACAATTAAATTCTTTAATCTTTGCCCAGCACTAATATATATGTGTGTGTTTAATTGTGTGTGTAAATGAAATAGCTTACTAAACAGTTAACATTTTTATCTTTCCAGTATACCAGTGTTGAGAGTAGTGTGAACTCCCTTGCTCCCTCATCTGGTTCATTTGTATCCTCACAACCCTCAGCCGCAGCACTGCACTCAACCCACAACAGCAGCAATAGTAGCAGCAGCATCAGCCACCTGGCCAGCATGCCCAATATGGGCAACAGCATGAGCAGCACTGTCAGTGGTATTGTTGGTACATGTGGACTACACTCTGCTGTTACGGCCCAGACCAGCACAATGCTGGGACTTGGCTCCAATGGAGCTACTGCCACGTCCAACCTCTCTGCACCTAGGACCACACCCCTACTCTCCTCCTCCACTGGTAAACTGTTTTTGTTGAAAAATAAAAGCTACATCCAAATAAAATATGTATGGTATATGTCTTAAACCCAATCATAAACTATCAAAGTGTAAAAGTTATTATTGTTCTTCTTCTGCCAGGTAAAGCTCCCCCTAACCTGTCGCAGGGGGTGCCACCTCTATTGCCCAATCAGTATATCATGGGCCCAGGGGGGCTACTGCCAGCATACCCAGTAAGCAGCTCTTTAAATCTATTAGATCTATTGTTTTATAACAAATGCCAGCTTTACTCTTGATGTGATTAAAAGTGATTAAAATCCAACCCTCTTTCACAAAGTCACCAAGTAAATCGACCGGGCCCTTTAGACTTAATTGTTGAGCAGTATTTAGTTAGACTGAACTTCTGCATCAGACCAAACCTGCAATTTGCTTATCACAGCAGATTTATGGCTATGAGGACCTCCATATGCTCCAGTCCAGACTGCCAATGGTAAGTCTCGGGCATTAATTTTCAATGTCTCCGACCTGAAGATTGAGTGTTGTGACCTCTCTTGTGTGTTCAGCCTTCGTTGCAGGATTACTATGGAATTACATTTCCTGGCCCCACAGCAACTCTCTCCGGCAGAGACGGAAGCCTAACCAACAACCCCTACTCAGGTAAAGCAAATTTCTCTACCGGGACTGTGTCCAAATCAACAATCTAATCACCATATAGTACACCATTTTGTAGGAGTGTCCGAATGTCTAGAGACTGAAATGTAGTTTAGTTTAAATTTACATTTAGTCATTTAGCAGACGCTTTTATCCAAAGCAACTTATATGAAGCTTCCGTTCACTAGTGTTATTTTTTTGTCATTTAGCTGATTTTGCTAGTCATTTACTGTAGCTGTCTTGCCCAAGGACACAACAACAGTATGAACTGTGAGGAGAGTGAGAATCAAACCGCCTACCTTTCTTGAAGGACGACTGCTCTACCACTGAGCGCCTTGTCCACTCATAGTTTCCCACAATGCATTAGTAAAAGTAGTGAGGAGCAATGGTCACTAGACGGTCAAAATACACCATAATGCTTTGCGTAATTGTGTCTTTTAAACAGGTTTGAATGAAACGAGTTAGAGACACAAGTTTGACCTTTTGTGGTAATGTAATCTGTCGTAAATTGTTATCAAAAAACCCTTACAAAGTAAAATTACTAACTTTAGCTCACAGAGATACGGAGATATGAGAGATTCCCTCTTGAGGCATAAAAGAGTTGCAATAATCCACTCAGTTTTGGTTATTGAACAATAGTTGATGAATAAATTATGTATGATGTATAATTATTACTTTATTACTTAAAGTATAATCATTTGATTAAAGTGTTATTATTTTGTTTAAATTTATTAACAGCAGAGTTTTTTAAACATGTACGCCAGAGTCATGTGACTAATGGCAACAGAAAAACAGGCACGTAGTGTCCGAAACCGTTCATTAATTGAGTTGCTCTATATAGTGCATCCACTATCTAGTGGATGAGGGGTTAGGGACGAGTGAGTGCATTCGAACACAGCCTAAGTATCCTGAATGTGCTGTGCCTGATGTGGCATCTTGTCTGTTCAGGCGAGGTCAACAAGTTTGGAAGGAATGACTCCACCTCTCCAGCGCCCCCTACAAGCCTGGCAGCAGCACAGCCACCCCAGGCCCAGAGCCAAGGACAGAGCCAGGGCCAGCCACAGCCTCCTCAGGCCCAGGCTCAGCCCCAGGGCCAGCCTCAGCATCATAGCAGTCAGCAGGCTTTTCTGCCTCCAGGCTACAGCTACACAGGCCTGCCTTACTATCCTGGTGTACCCGGCACCGTACCCAGTGCTGCTGCCTTTCAGTATGGCCCAACTATGTTTGTCCCGCCTGGGGGCCCAGGACCAGCATCCGCAAAGCAGCATAACATGGGGCTCGGTCTGGGAAACCCTTCTGCGAGCCCATTCCAGCAGCAGACCCAGCAGCAACCCAGTGGCTATGGTCAGCATGCCTTCAGCTCAGGTTGGTAACAAGCACATTTCACAAAACTATCTGTATCAATAGCTGTTAAACCAGTGTCACTTTGACTTAAGTGCGGAAGTAGCTCCTACAGTTCCTCCTACATTAGGTTTGTTAGCTCAACTTTCAAAATTTTTATTTAGTGTTATTCTTGTCTGACCAAGATATGTACATGCATTTTAAAAATCTGCTGCTGTGTCAGACTAAGGCAGTGCTCCTCAAAGTTTGGGGCGCTGTTGAGTGGTGCTGCAACATGATGGCAAACATACTGCGCTTCAATGGTGACTGTCAGGCTCCGGGCAGAGAGACTACGACATGGAGAAATACACTGCAGGAGCTAAACATGAAGCAAGCAAAGAAAATCTGGTTTAAGTTAGTGACACAATTAAAGTTACGCTTAAAAAGTTAAATGTACTTCTCTTGTATAACTATTGCTCGGATTATTCTTTCCATCCAAAGGGGCATGGCAAGAAAAGTTTGAGAACCACTGGACTAAGGCACTATTTAAGATTTTAGTTATTTAAAAGAACTATATGTATATTGACATGTTGATGTTTCATTGTTGTGTGAGTATGTATGGGGCGCAGTGGCTCAGTGGTAGAGCAGTCGCCCTATAACCAGAAGGTTGGCGGTTCGAATCCCACTGTTCAAACTGTCGTTGTGTCCTTGGGCAAGACACTTAACCCACCTTGCCTCCAGTGTCCGTAGCACTGGTGTATGAATGTGTGTGACTGTAGAGATGTGTTTGGTGGTGGTAGGAGAAGGTTGAGCACCGTGTGTATGGCAACCCCCATCTCTGTCTGCCCCAGGAGTGAATGTGTGTGAATGGGGTGAGTGGCAGCACAATGTAAAGTGCTTTGGGTGCAAAAAAGTGCTATATAAATGCATGCCATTTACCAATTTTATAATTGTCCTGCTCAGGTTATGAAGAGCTGACAGCGGGGCCAGCGGGAGTAGACTACACTAAAGGTTACAACTCTAACTCACAGGCACAAGTCAAATCTGGTGCTGGACCTGGCAAAGGCAAGGACTATCGTTTACTTTTACATACTATTATTATCCTTTTGCAAAGGCAGTTGGAAAAATTGTTGTTAATGTGCTTCCAGGGGTCTCAGTAACGTCTAGTAACTCTGGTGTGCCAGACATCAGTGGAAGTGTTTACAATAAGACACAGGTGAGAATGTAACACCCAAATGCCACTCCATTATTTGTAGTCTTTATGTAGTATAGCTCAGTGGGTAGAGCGGCCGTCCTTCGACCGGCGGGTGGGCGGATCGATCCCCGCTCGAAACATCCCAAAACATCATAACATCCCGCTCTCCCCCGCATACTGTCGTTGTGTCCTTGGGCAAGACACTTAACCTACATTGCCTCCAGTGAAGTTCTGTAACACTTGTAATAGTTTAATGTGTGTAAAGCGCTTTGAGTGCTACTACTTATTATTATTATTATTATTATTATCATTATATGTTTTGTGATTTGTTTTGGCTAATTTGTTCCTTACTGTTGCAGTCTTTTGATAAGCAGGGTTTCCATGCAGGGACCCCTCCTCCCTTCAGCCTGCCATCAGCATTGGGGGGTCCAGGGCCTCTGAATCCTGGAGCAGCTGCTGGAGGTTATGCACCAGCCCCATTCCTCCATATCCTGCCTCACCAGCAACCTCACTCACAGCTGCTGCACCACCATCTTGCTCAGGATGGACAGGTAACCCAATTCAGACAGCTTTTTACCTTTACATTTGTGTAGCTCTAGCCTCTGTAAAGTTTTTTATTATTTGTTTTTATATACAACGTTTGCAATAACGACTCAACTATTCAGCTCTACTACACAAAGGTGTATGGATTGGTAACAAATGTTTATTAAATGCATGAGTAATCAGTTTTTTGTTGCATGTTGACTGACTGGTGGAGTTTGTGTTTTCAGGGTGGTCCCACCCAACGAGGCCAGACCAGCAGCCTGCAGCAGAAGAGCCAAGTCAACAAGCCGAGCTACAGCAGCTCTCCCTACTGGGCCAACTGAGGCGACAGTGTGTGTGAATGGACAGACCAACACACCACACTTCCACATCTGAGGTGATGAGCGTAGAGGGATGCACCATTTTGTGACAGAAGCTAAACACACACTACCACCCCACCCTTTTACTCTGTATATGCCCTTTTCAAATTTATGGCTGTTGTATGTAAAATATATTTATGTATGTATTTATACAGTATATATGTATTGGTAGGATATGAAATGTGGTTTTCTGCATTTTGTGTTTACTTTTGAAGGACATTTTATTTCAAAAATGTGGAAAGATGAGAATGCTAAATCATGGACATGAAGTTGAATATACTTGAACACAAACATCTTGTGATGTGGATTTTTTTGTATGCATACATGAACTGAGAATGATGTATATAGATGCTACACATCATTTTCACGGCAAAGGCCTTTATTTTAGAAGAACTGTTTTTGTAACTTTGGTCTCCCGCATTTGTGAATCCTTAATATTGAGGGTGACTTGAGTTGAATAGCTTGACTTTTCTTTCTGCCCCATTTCCTTCCATCTGTTTCTCATTCCTCAATTACTAGTGGCTAGTAAGACTGGCCAGGTCTTGGATTTTATGTCATTTTAACATTGGTTTAATCCTTGTTGTCCAAATTAAACTATGAACAGTTTCTGGTCTTTGTTTTGGAAAATAGCCTGCACATATACAGTAAATTCTAGGAATGTCGGCTCTTACCACAGCCAGCAAAGCAAATTTAGGCCCCGGCCACACATACACGGGTATTTTTATAAACGCATACGGTTTTCTCTGTCCTAACAAGTTTTAAAAAAATATTTACTGCACACGCATGAAACACCACACGATGGCGGTAAACACTGCCAGAAATCACAGAGAAAGAATGCTCAGTGTTTTGTTCCATGGTACAAGTGTTAAATGTGTCTTTACAGTAAAAAGAATGACTTTCAGCCGACGATGTAGTGCGTCGTGCCGGTGTCTTGAGTGCTCCAGACTGAAGCGATGTAACTCAAGGTCACCTTTCATGTGTCCTGCAGTGGGGTTCACAGCTGCTGTGGTTAAAACACATCACCCGTAACGTCAGGACGGATAGTTGCGTCTCCGTTCAGCCCGTCTGTACCCTACTGCATCCGGAGTTTTAAAAAGTATCCATTTTACGGCCTAAAAACTTACGTGTGGACGAAAGGCACCAACTCATTGAAAAGTATGCGTTTATATAAATTCCCGTGCATCTGTAGCCAAGGCCTTTATTGCATAAAAATTTAAGTTTGCTCCGTTTCTAACCATAACATGTATTTATAGTCAAATTTGTCCTGAATTGTTTACTGTGCTTTTTTTTTTTTAATTTAACAAATTAAGTCCAGGTGTGACTTGGTTTACGTTAGAATCACCCAATTCTAAAAACAAAAGACAAACTCAAGAATGCCTGAAACAACCCCAATAGATTTTGCTGCTAGCCCTCCCTTCAATATTGACAGTCACAAGTCACATGAGTTGTCAAGATTTAATATTTACATGTAAATTGAATAAAAGGCACAAATATTCTTGCTGCAGTTAAACCTCAGATTTCAGAACATAAAGCTCCATACACAACTAGCTTTTCAAAAAGGACAAAAAATATATATGTATAAAAAAAAGAAACTGTACATAAGATAAGTCTTTCAGCACTACTCTGTAGCCTTTTTCTTCTTCTTTTTCTTTTCAGAGACTGGGGCCTCATCATCAGGCTCCACATCAGCCTTTTGCTTCTTTTTCTTTACTGGAGTTTCTGCTTCTTTGGTTACATTGTCAGTCGCAGCCTCCTCCTCTGCTTCAGCCTTGCGTTTCTTTTTCTTCTTTGCTGGAGTCTCTTCAGCTCCATTTTCATCAGCGGGTGTCTCTTCTGCAGCATCCTCTGCACGTTTCTTCTTTTTCTTCAGTATGGTGGCGTCTGCTTCACCATTTTCCATCTTAGAAGAAAAAGGATCAAATATTACCACAAGAGTATATATTCCACTAACTTTGAACAATCAGCCATGTTGGATAGACATTTGAGAGATGTCCGACTCACTTCAGTGACCATATCCACTGTTTTGGATTAGCCAATGGTTCGGAGTCAGTCTGCTGTAGCATGTCGTACACTGAGATAGGGCCACAAAGCTGGGCCTAACCTCAAATCTAAACATGCATTGACAATCTAGTCAGGACTCACCTCAGCGTCACCATTTGCTCCAATTTCCTCTTGTAACTTCTTTTCACGCTTCTTTCGTTTCTTTTCCTTTTTCTCTAATTTTCGCTTTATTTCTGCAGCTACTTCACCAGCCTGAAAAAAAAAAGTAGAAATTCTTTCATGACAAAAAAATAAATAAAAACTATATTCAAAATCATAGTAAAACAGTACATCTTTTTATTTTTAAGGCACTAAGTGCTGCATCAGGCTCATTAAATCAGTGTTTACCTCCATCTTTATGTCAGGAGAGACTTGTCATCATTCACAGCATTAGACATTTATATTATCAATTCACTATTTAACATTAACTGAACGTACCTCTTTAACAGCTTCTTTCATGACATCCACATTCTTCCGCGGCATTTCACCGGACTCGTAAAATGACAAGCGTTCTTCTACCTGTCCGCGAAGCTTGTCACCAAACACACTTGTTGGGACCTCTGCAAGACCAACAGTGAATTAGAAGTGTAGTCACAAGTTAAGTTAATTTGACAGTTTTGTGGCTTTGCTCAGAAAGTATCCTTCAACATCAACCATGAAGGATGAATACTGTTGACGAAAAATTTGAGCATCATTGCAAATTCAGCCACAAGAAATCCACCCATTCAATAATGTTTGATCACACACCTGAGAAACAGTCAATGCGGGAGGCAATGGTGCACTTGTTTGCCAGATATCTGGAAATGCGACCTTTGTTTTTGGCAGCAGCACGTCCAATGAAAGTGGAATGGAAGATTAGGCCATACTTGGGAGTGTTGCCACGAGTCTTGAGTGCTCTAAGGGAGAAAGCCCTCACATTTTTATAATGAAGACCACTTAAAGTAAAGAGTAAGGCATTACAAAACAAGATTTCCACTTGGAGGTTAGCTTTTCTAATCACTACCTTATCAATTTGAGTGGCTGCTCAGACTGTGGGGGTGCATTTGGGCGAGAGGGATCACTCTGGAACAAACTTGAAGTTCAGTTTACTCTAGTCACCCTGCTCTGCTCCTGCCCAGCCCTGCCATCACAGCAACCACTAGTTTCCCCAGCAGGGAGGGGGTGCCCCAGTACCTGAACAGGGCCTTCTCAGCTCCAAGAATCTGAACGGTGGAGGCAGGGTACTTCGCCAAATTGGTTAGACTGCCAGCATGAGAGATTAGACGAGCTCCCACCTAAAACAAAACACAACACTGAGCTCTTGTACGACACTGGAACCAGTTGTCAGGCTTGGAAACTAGGGACCATCAGTACCGGAATGTTTTCAACACACAGATTCAGTGGATTGACAGATTTTGGTATGACATCATTGGTCCGAGGTATAACAAAACATGTCTACTCACCACTTCTCCAATTAAAGCTGCCAGGTTTGGGGCCACTTGGCCCATTTTTGAGCGCAGATATTCCTGAAGTCCTAGACGATAGGCAGCCAAGGAGACAACACGACTGGAAAACCTCTCAATGTTGATCAGATCAATGGGAGAGATGTCCATTCCTGAGGAGAGTTATGATGTTAGCAGGGTCTCTATAATGATGCATGTTAAGTATTGTGTATGATATGTTTCTCCCGACAGGATCCGCAGTAAGGATTTGTGCCTTTACTACAGGTTTATGAGAGAGCTACTCTGCCCCCCTGTGTTAGTCACCAAGGACATAATTAGTCCAGGGTGGGCAAAAAAGGGGCAAATGCACGAATTCGAATTTTATGCTTCAATAGTTCTAGTCGAGCACACATCAACTGGATTATCTATTGAATTTACCCATTGAGGAACGGGATGCATCCAAGATGGCCTGGGCTTTTGCACTGTCCATTACCACTTCCTCAAGGCTCTCCAGACTCTCTTCGGACAACTCCTTCCTGTTTCCAATAAGCTGAGTCAGCCGGCAATAAGTTGAGTTGTCAGGCACAATTTTAATCAGCTCTGGGAAGTGATAGCCATACCACTCTCTGTTGAAACAAAAAGAAAAAACATTCAAGCTGTACCATTTGCAAATTACTCAAGAAAATGTGGTTTAAATTCTAATGCGCCATTTCACACAACAGCACATCTCCCAGATCAAGAGTTGTAGGTTCTATACCAGTACAAGCTCTCCCATCATCTAGCCCAATTATATACATGTGTGGATTTTATAAACTCAAAAACGTACCGTACACGCATGGAGAACGTGTTTATGTCCTTGTCCAACTGATCCAACAGAGCAATGGACTGGATGATCATGTTGTCTGCCCTGTTCACATTAAACTTGACCTTAGCTCTGGAGTAGCTGTGACCAAGACCCAGCTGAGCCTTAGAGGCAGCCAGAGCAGTGAGGCCCTTAACCAGCGAGTGAAAGTGTAGGCGCACGCCTAACAAAGAGATACGTGTAAAGGGTTTGAAACAGTGAAATATAATGGAAACGGTCCTAATAGACACTTTAGTCAGTGGCTGTTCAGATTTTCAGTATGAACCATCATGAGTTTCAGGACAAAGACCACATCACAACATGCCAAAGATCAGATGCCAATTGTCATTAAAACCATCTTATTTTAATTAGCAAACCTATTGTGGTAGGCAGAAAGCAACAAGTTCTTACCTCTAATTATTTCTGCCACAACTCCACTGGTTTGGATGGAAAGACCAAATTCTTCCTGGAGCGCTGCACCAATCTTGGCATCTGAAGTCCCCAACACGGCTTTCTTTTTTCCAGAACGAGGCAGATTTGTCTCCAGGAACAACTTCAAGTCAGCATGCACCACACCTGTGAGTCCGTAAAGCAATCGTTTATTTTACGTCTGTAACGTACCACCAATCCTGCAATAAAACCTTTGTGCAATTTGCAGTACAGACTTGAGGCTACTTGATATAAATTATGCATCTAGTTTAAAAAGAGATATTATAAATGTTGTGGAAAACTGCTGACCACCACTATGGAGCAGATTGGATTTGAGACAAAGACTAAAGACAACTGTATGACTTAGTCCTAACAGTATGCATATAGCTACATATTACGTAATTGTTTAGGCAATGTTTCAACATTGTTAGCACTTGTTTGTGCTCAACAGGGACAGAGCTATAGAGAGAGATACTGTAATCATAGCGGCCTCTGACCAGAACACACAGTTCTAACAGCGAGCCACAGATTAACTAGAAGACCTTAAATTGGGTTAAGGACATTGTGTATGAATAATTCAACACATTACACATAACTACCCCTAGTGCAAAACAAGTGTTAAGTTAATGTTTTGACTGCCTTGTGTCTCTGAAGCAGCAATAGCCAACTTCTGAGCCTCTGCCTCAAAAGGTTATACAGTGCCACCTACTGGTCTAACAAATTTTCAGAAAAAAAATCCTGTGGGTCAAACGTAACAGCTATACATTTACACTACATTAGTTCAGATTTAGTTTCCAAAATGTACATGTGGACAGTTAGCGGCATCTAACACTGCCCATAAATTAAGTACTGCAAAAAAAAGGTTTCATATAGTTGTTCAGAGTTTAAAATGATTGTCATCACAGTAATTCAGTGGATTGACAGATTATAAAAACATCACCACAACTGGGCTTAAAAAAAAAAAAAAAAAAAAGAAGTTATGCAAACAGTAAATACTCGCCTTCTGAAATAGCGTTCATGTTTTCCAGAGCAGCCTGGGCTGACTTAAAGGGGAAGAAAGCAGCCAGGCTCACCATGCTGTTAAATTTAGCAATGCTGAGGACACTCTCCTCCACCTGAAACAGACACAACACTTACAACTGCTGGCCACAGGGACCGGGGCCATGAGGTAAAACTGGTACACAAGACAAACCTGAGGGAGCAGCATGCCGATTTCCTCCACCTCTTTGACCACGAACAGCGCATAACCTGCCGCATGCTCGAACAACACGTGCAACAACACCTAGAGAAATCAAATTAAAAAAAAAAAAAAGGTAAAGAGGATGAACACGACCTAAAGATGGCTATCTTTCGAGTGCAAACACCACTTTAAGTATCGTAACTATTATAATTTTCAGGGTACATAGACATTTTGGGTGAATTACGATTGCACGTTGTAATTAACAAACAAATTCACCGATTGTAAACGTTATAAAGTGAACGATTACTTCATCTAAGTCTAAAAATCTGGGTTAACATCGAAGTGGCTACACGTGGTTACCGCTTTACATTCTCGTCATTACTTCTACAGAAGAAAAAGACAAGACAATGCAATGCAATAGGATAAAGCTGAGCGATTGTGGGATGTTTAGCATGAACTTTACGGTGCAGAACATAGCCATAAATATCACAATTTAACCATTGTCGACATAATTTACCCACGTGTTCGACATGGGCCCATGTGCAACCCACGTAGCACTAGCATCAAGCTAACATTCGCTTACGAAGAGCTAGCTACAACTTCTGAAGCAACCGTTTAAAGTTGTAAAGACGTAACAACCCGGCATCTTAAAAAGATATGTATCGGATGCATGTTATGCACTCACAGGTGTATTGGCAGTAACATTTTAATACACAACAAGTTACGTTAGCCTTACAAGTTGCTAACTTCTCAACTCCCACAGGCCTTTCAGTAGCCAGTATACGTTACAAATCTGTGCACAAAAATTGAACGCAAAACAGGAGTCTTAAACTCTTCATTGACTTTGTAACGTCGTTGTTAAATCCAGTGTAACCATATTTTCTTACCATAATTACAAATCTCCGCCGCAGCCGCAATGCGTCTGCTCGACTTCGCTCCTTCAACTGGAAGAAACCAAAGCCACGTTTTACGTACAGGCGTGATTCAAACACCGCGATGACAGCAACAATCGCGAGACTCAGTTTGAAGTCATATTCACGTGTGATCATCAGGCTCAATTAGGATTTCACTATGAAATTCATGCACGATATTAAAAATCCTCAGGAAGGTAAAGATGAGAGATAAAAATAGTCCCCAAAGTAACACCAAGACATAGAGAGAGTTGCAACATGCACAAGTCCAGAAAAAAGCTCTAGGTTACCTTTAACCATTGTTAAGGTTGAGGCTTGTTTTATTTCAACTGGAATTTCAGTTGGAGAAAATTACATTTTGCATCCACACATCAATCTGTTTGATGCAGTGACACAGTGAAAGGATTGGTCAATTTTCACCTGCTGTGAGTAAAATGTAAATCTGAGTGTCACTTGCATTATTATGGTAGGATACATCACAGCTGAGTATTACTTGGCATAAAGGAAGCATGTAAGATGGAATAATAGGGCTCCAAAGATCGACCCCTGTGGAACCCAATAGCATATGGCTGCAGAACTCCACATGCACTTTCAGACTTGCACTTGCACTTGCACTCTCAGACACCTTCGCTTCCTTTGCAGGTGATGTGACTTGCAGTTGACGCCTGAGAGTGGTTTAGGGTTAGAGCAAGTCTGAGAGTGTAAGTGTAGTTCTGCAGACAAACCATTCTAGTGGAACCCCACATGCCATTTGGTCTGATACACAGTTACCAACCGAAACAAAGTACTTCCTGTCTTCAAGATAGGACTGAAACCATTTAAGGGCTGTTCCAGAGATGGTTATCCATTCCTATAATCTTTGTGACAGGATTCCATGGTCCACTGTATCAAACACAGCTTTGATTAAAGTGTTCAGAAATACTTTCTAACTAGTACTAGAACTAACTACTACAGTACTTTCTAACTGGAGTGTTGTGGCACTTATCCTGATTAAACAAGTGGGTGCTTTTAATTAATTAGGCTTTAGATTTAAACACATTTATTTTCTACATGGGTTGGTTCATAGGATGTGCTGTGCTTGAGTGGACTGAACAAGGAGGAAAACAAAGCTTTTAGGGTATGATAATAAAATGTTCCAAAAAGCTATAAACAAATGGGAATACGTCAATGGCAATAGTTGCTATAGCTGCCCACTTCTTAAGAGTATTCTGTGAAATTTTCACCACCGCACAGAAGGGTAATTTTCAAGAAAATACATTTTTTACACACATTAGGTTTCTATGAAACAAGTGAATGTGGTCTGTTTGTGCACAGGTGAAAATTACAAGCACCTCATAAACGCTAGATTATTGCAGGCATTACTTCAGAAGAGAATTTATGGCCTCTGTCAACAGATACCTGTTTAGCTACATAACACACATAAAATGATTTAGTTTGTAACTGCTGTTATTTTTTTATAAATAAAGGCATGAGTGAACCTTTTAGCAGTTACAGTATTTTATTTATCCCTGAATCCAATAGTTACAACACTGTCACATCAAACACATGGTCTTTTTTGCAAAACTACAACAACTTAGTCTTAGTCATGTATAGATACCAGAGGAATAACATATTTACCACACAGTGAGTGTACTTCCCTAATAAAATCCATACTCCTAAATAATATCTGTGTTTCCAGGCGCGTTGACAATGGTAATGAGGGTTTGAAGTGGCCTGTTGTAGAGCGGATGTGAGGGACAACAGTAAAAAGCTCAAGAGTTAGGAGTGGGCTTCATATAAAGGCTGACCCAGACCAGCAGGCATTCAGACTGGTGGAGCCCAGCCCATCCAAAAGCATACTTCTCCAAGCAACTAACTGAAGCTGACCCATCACGTGAGTAACATATGCTGTTGATTATTTGTGTTTTAGGCTTGTCTTTACCAACTGCTCCTGCTGTTTTTGTCTCTCCTTCAAGACATTTGTGCATTATGGTTGGTTCAGTCTCTTATCTCTCTGAAGCAGTTTGTTTTCTGTAACTTTTTATCCTGCTTTTACTATCTAATATCCATTTGTAAACTTCTCCCTTCCGGAACGTCCAGACCCACTTATGTTACACTTACCAAATCTTCACCTAGTGTTTGCTTGTTATTTGTCCTTCATTAATAGAACATCTCAAATGTCTTTCA
This sequence comes from Neodontobutis hainanensis, assembly GCA_024349245.1. Taxonomy (NCBI): domain Eukaryota; kingdom Metazoa; phylum Chordata; class Actinopteri; order Gobiiformes; family Odontobutidae; genus Neodontobutis; species Neodontobutis hainanensis. The sequence goes on from JALDNG010000005.1 coordinate 4,699,256, forward strand.
TATAACTTTTAGAAAGCAGGATGAGCATTCGTGGAGCAGTGGTTAGTTGTGTGGTGTTAGCGGGCCTTGTAGCCCTCCTGATAGAGAAGACAGAAGGACACATCACTTTCTTTAGCCCAAGAGAGATGATGCTGATGAAGGTAAGCAGCTTGTGTCTGATTGGAATGTGTGTAAAAGTAAATCTGTCTGGTAGGCTAAGAATTACTGGGTTTTCAATGGAATCCCATTAAGTTTCTGGTCTGTGCTGTCATAGTTTCTTATAATAATTATGAATAATGTCAAGAAAACAAGGTCAAGAAATAATAATTTATTTCTTGACCTTGTTTGCATATGTTGCAGGAACGAGAGGGAAAAAAGGAAATGGAGCCTCGATCTGAGGATGGTCAGTTCCAAGATGTCACTATCCAGCAAGTTCCTCCAGTTGAACATGGTGTAAATTCTGTGAGTGACATGCACGCAGAACAGACATATACATCTGCGCAAATGAAACAATAGAAACAGCTGCAAGCTCCTCTTTTTCAGGAAAAGACAGTGGAGATTGCAGTCAGACTTTCACCCAAGCAGCTGGACCATGTGGCTCCAGTCCTGGAGGAGCTCATCCATGAAATTGTAGAGCGTCAAACAGGTAATCTCTAGCTTCTGTTCTCATTAAATTGGGAAAAACAAAACAAAACAAAACTTTAAATGTATATTACTAACCACAATATTATTCTCCCTGCAGACAAATAGACATGGTTCCTGAAGTCAAGGTTGGATAAAGACTGTAAATTCTCCAAAAACTGATGCTTTATAAAAATCAGTAAATAAAAAAGATATGTCACTGATATCAGTCTCTGTTATTCTTCAACAAATACCAGTGTTACATTGCATAGTGTCAGCAATCGTACAACAGTTTCATGAAGTATTCATACAATATGCACAGTGTGACCAAAAATAAAAGTGGTATAACACATTAAACAGTGACATATTTGAGTTAAAACTTCACCTTATGAAAAACACTTCACTTAAGCAATAACAAAGACTTTGACCCCTTCCCAGTTATGTATCCATTTCCTAATAGTTGTGTCAGAGCTTCGATGTTAGTTTCTCGCACATCTCAAAGTCCTTGACCGCTAGGGCTGTGTCCCGAGCCAAAGGGGCGGGCAGAACGAGTGAACAGTCGCTGTCAAAATATTTCCCAGTGATCCCCTCCAACTCCTCAGACACTGCACAGTAGATCGAGCTCACAGCTCCCTCTTCAGATGACTGCAGGATAAAAGTACATTAAATAAAATTTAATGAAAATAATACCTGAAATATTCAAGAAACGTAGACCGGTTCTACGGCTGCTCTACCCTGAAGCCTCTGTGATCCTTTCCTACATACAATGTTTAAGTACTAATCTAGTCCACTAATCTACTAGTCTTAAATCTATATTAAAATATAGTATGTAATTGAGCTATCTGTCATTTGAGCATCTGTTTGTTACTAACCAAGCATTACCAGATTATCAATGTCACGACTAACTAACCCACAATAAACAAGAGTCCATCAAATAAAAAAAATTACCAACCTTGAAGAAGAAAAATCCAATTAGGTTAAATATTAGACGTATGCGTAGAGGATAGTGTCTCAGCACTTCTGTCATGACAAAACCAGGATGGACAGAGTTTGCAGTAACACCTAGATATAAACGAAAAAACAAAAAGCAAATACCACAGTGCAAAGATCCGTTCTTATGTTTAGACTGCAGTCTTAAATAGATAACTATAGTTATATTATTCCCTGCAGTAGATCACTGTCAGACTACCCAGTTAGGACAAACAAAAGCGACCAATGCCTCCGAGACTGTACTTCAATGTCTTTTTAATGTGTAGTCCATAGAATATATTTTCACTGTATATAAACTATAATTATCCTTAGAGGTTAAACTAAAGTAAACATTGTTGTATTTCCCACAAAAAGGCGTACCTTTCCCCTGAAGCCTGCGTCCTAGCTCATTGGTACAGATGATGTTGTGAAGTTTGGTGTGGTTGTAGACGTTATCCATGACATACTTAATGTTCTCGCCAAAGAAATGAGAAAAGTTCACCCGTGCTCTCTTGTGGTTGGCTGAAGCAATGTTGACAATACGTGCTGGCGCTGAACGCATCAACAGGTCTGAAAGGACAACCAGAGTGACATCATCCAAAGTAGAAAGTGAGACAACTGACTGGGTGTATGTGTGTTATGGTGTAACGTCAAGCTTGTAGCTGCATTGACTTTTTATTACCCAGCAGCCGGTTGGTGAGAAGAAATGGCCCGAGATGGTTGGTGGCAAAAGAAATGTCAAACCCATCCTTAGTTATTTCTTTGGGTAAACCTAAGTGAATCAAATTAAGAAGGAAAATGCAGATGTTTAACCAGTCACAGAAAATTTACATGGCCTCTGCAAGTTTCCTGGCAGTCAACAAGCTGTTTCACAACTGTGTTTCTCTTCAGCTCTTTGTAAAAAAAAAAGGACAGAGCTTGAAACTGACATATGTGTAACAGCTGTAATGCGATTGAACGTTTTGTTTTTTAGTACTCACAAGCTTGAATGATTTTTATTCAATAGCAGAACTACTTAATAAGCTTTAATGACTTTAAGGATGTTATGACCAGTTTATGTAGGGTCTGAAAGACAATATGTTCGGTCTGTCAACTATTACCTGATACTCCAGCATTGTTAACAAGGATATGTAGTGCTTGCTCTTCTTCAATAATTTTCCTGGTAAATTCTCTGACTGAGTCCATGGATGAAAGGTCAACCAGACGCAGGTGAACATCAGCGTTTCCCGTTTTTGCCCGTATTTCTTTAAGTGCTGTCATTCCGCGTGCCTCACTTCGACAGGCAAGGATAACACGGGCCCCACGGCGTGCAAAGTCCATGGCTATAAACTTCCCAATTCCTGCCAAAACGAGGAACAAATGGTCTTTAGTTAATCAAATAAAACAGAACATATTGTGCAAAAGAGTGTGTGTTAATGAGAGTGGAATGGTACCTAAGAGAGTGTGTAATATATTTAAACAGCACTGTTACTCAAAGGACATTTACCTTTACTGATCTCTAGGCAAGATTAAGATATTCATGATATAACAAAAACCAAGAGGGATTTCTGACTCAATCCTGCACTTGAGATCATGAAATATAACAGATCTGTAGGACTGTTGCAACAGAAAACAATACCAGACCAACAACATTTGGTTGGAGCTAAAAACACATGTTCCTATTGAAACTGTAAACTTGTTTGTGGAGATTATGCAGCACTGGTTGCTGAGCACCAGCTTAAATCTAAAGAAAATAGGTAATAGGACACTTACATTTACATTTACATTTATTCATTTAGCAGACGCTTTTATCCAAAGCGACTTACATTGTTCTACAGTGTTACAGATACTGGAGGCAAGGTGGGTTAAGTGTCGTGCCCAAGGACACAATGACAGTATGAACTATGGGGAGAGTGGGAATTGAACCGCCTACCCTCCAGTTGAAGGACGATCGCTCTACCACTTGTAAATCACAGAAATAATAGCAAATACAGCAGTGTTCTGCAATAGTCAGAGCTTTTAGTGCATCTCACTTAGGCATTTCAGTCACTCTATGACCCTAAGACATGTTTTCTGTGAGTGTCCATTGTCAGTGTTGAACAAGGAATGTCAAACTGCAAAGGCATTTTTTTCACAATGTGTATTACTTTGACCAAATGAAAATGGCAGAGTTACTTGTGTTTGTAACATTTATTCTCATATCTTATTTGAACGCTAACAAAATGAATTGTTTTGCCAAAACATTAACCCTGAACTTTTACAAAATATTGATGTCCAAAACTCACATTTAGCAATAAAACAGAACAATAAAAAAAACTCTCTATATGCATTTCTTTTCTGTGGACAGATGCACAGATAGGCTACTTGTATTTGAATTCAGCCAGTTTAAGTGCAAATTCTGCTTTTGTGTTTTCAGTTATTAAAATGCATCCAAATGCTGCATCTTTTCTTACTGTCACTCACTTCTGTATTCACGCACTCTTCTTCCTGCTCTCGTCCTCTTCAGAGCACCTATGTATGAGCCACCCCCGCCCCTCTCTGCCTAATGGTATGATCCTTGTCTATCCTCACATGATTGGTTACACAGTAGCACGTGACATTCAGTCGCTTTACTGCTAGAACGCGCCTGTAGTGCGGAGATCATCATACTCTGCCTTGTATTACTTTAGAAAAAATAATATGCTAAATAAAATGGCTCAGAGAGGATCCGACTTCCATCATTCACTAAAGATTAAACGATGGATCTTCGAATTGACCCATCACTAATTTATTAAATCTTTTGTCGACCACTTAAGATTTAATGAGCGACTCTCGAGAGCGACGCGTTGGAGACACCTGCAGTAGACTATAGGAGAATAGACCTGCTTCAGAAATGACAGGCGAACACATCTGTGAGGTTTGTATTTGCAGTCTATTCACATAAATCCAGTTATTTACTTTCTGTATCATGTAGACCTATTAAGGTCCTGTTTAGTAATACAGCTACCAGCCCATGGCTAATGTCTGAAGATAATTAATATGTAGCCTACAGTCTAAGCTAGCCTAAGTTATAAAGTTTAAACATGGGATAGACACCATCAGTGCCAGAATGTAGCCTACAATGCACCATAACATACCAATAGCATATTCTTTTTACATTGTTATAAATTGTGAGGCGTTTTATGAGTATTTATGACATATATAATACACGCATAAAGGTATACCGACCTGTGTTGGCCCCGGTCACTATGGCGGTCTTCCCACTGAGCCGCACTGGGCAGGAGCGCGGGTTCCAGGGGCCTCTTCGCTGCACGCGCACAACAAGCGCCAAGAGCGCCGTGGAAAGAGCCCATAGCGGGTGACTAAATATATCCCACCAAGAGCTCATGCCACTGTCTCAGAAGAGCGTCCGCCTCAGAGCGGGGCAAAGGCAAATCTGAGCATTTATAGTACACTGAAGTGGGTGTGCCCAATACGTCTCACTCCGACGGACCCACCACTTTCATATGAACACTGCTCTGTCCCAGAGGAAAGAGTTGTTAACGTTTGGCAACGAGACAATATGCAGGATGCTTAAAAACTACTTAAAAACAAACTTAGTTTTCCACTGTTCCGTTTTTTTTAAAAACGGCTTTAACTAAACAGACAAATACAGAGGATGTGTACATTCAGCTAATGAGGCCAAAGGTGAAATAAACTCACTGCTAAAAAATCCAAAGTAAATTAGTCAGAACGACAATGTGAGCTATCAAGGATTGCATGTGTGTGTGATGAACTGGAGGAAAAACGGGTGAGTGGAGAGGGGGCACTGCTGGAGTTTTAAGAAACATTATTTCCAGTTTGTCTGTGAAGGTTCTCAGTCATCCAGGACATCTTGAAAAAAAGGTATAAGTAGAAGCATCTGGACTCAGTTTTCAAGATGAAGATGTTTTGTCTCTAATTCCAAGAGACTTTTCCAAGAGACTTTATCAATTATTTATTTTCTGTAAGTAAAATATAGCACAATAAAAAGGCCCCAAAAACTGAAATACAGTGAAAAGGTTGAATAGAGGCAGCAGGCACCTTCACATAATGACTTTTATGACCATAGAAGTGGAAATATAGTGATCTCTATTATGTGGGACATAATGTCATATAGGCTATTATACCTTTAACATAAGCTCAGTTTTCCTGGAAATATGAAAACAACAGTTTTTTTTATCTGATCCATCCCAGATGCTTTACGCTCCATGCAAATGAGTAACAGCTGTGCTCAACACAGTGGTCCTTTTTCATCTATTAGTTTTGTTTTAGCTTCACATTCTACATTTTGTTTTTCCGTTGCTCTGTTTGTTATTTAGTTTTTATCGGCTTTGGTAACAGCAACAAAAGTTATTTTATCCACCATAAAGGGATCAAGATTATGTTTTTTCATGAGGCTAGAAATCCTACATAAATTGACCATTCAAAGAGGCAAAAATCATCAGTCTGCTGCTCCGGAATTAGCAGAATTAATATACAAAGTACATTACTTGGTAGAATCATATTATTTGGACAAACCTAAACTATAAAGTGAATTGCAGGTCTATAAAACTCTGTGTGTAATATACCACCTTGGCCACTTGGGGGCATTTTTGTTGCTGAATTGGAAATATGGAAAATGCTTACAAGTGGCTTTGAATGATTTTGAATTATTATTATTATTACTATGCACAATAATAATAATAATCTTTATATTGCACTTTTCAACCTACTGTAGTAGCAATTTGCATAAATTAAACTATTTACCAGTATTACAGAACTTCACTGGAGGTAATGTAGGTTAAGTGTCTTGCCCAAGGACACAACGACAGTATGCGGGGGAAAGTGGGATGTTATGATGTTTGGAGCAGGGATCGATCCACCCACCTGCCGGTCAAAGGACGGCCGCTCTACCCACTGAGCTATACTGCCACCCAAAAGTCACATTTATCTTAAAATTATATTGAGCGAAACACAAAACCATTTTTTTTACATGAGCACTTCCTATCTAACCCATAATGTAGTGGTCATTTCAGAAAATATAACCTGCCAGTATAAGCCTACAAGTAGATATTTTTTCTGTGACACCGGTTAAAGTTCTCTGTTGCAAACTGCCTCAAGTTTTAACCTTGCCCTTGAACATGATACTGTCTTACAGGAATAATGCTCTGTTATTTATTTGTATTGATGCTAATGTCTGAACTGAACTAACATATTGATTTCCAGATAATGTTTAACCATAGTCAGACTGCTTTTCTGAATCCTGTTTGTGCCTTAGAGAGTACTAAATGGTAAGCACTATCAGACTCAAGACAATAATAGACACTTTAAGAAAAGTTTTATAAATCATCGAGTAAATTAAGCTATGTTGCTACTGAATATGGGACAAATAAATGGCAGAAGGTTGGGTAAGTCTATAGAATTTGGTGAGAAATCCTAGTGAACATATATGGGATGAGAGTTGGGGGAGGGCATAAAGAGAGAAAGTGAAAGGGAGAGACAGAGAAAGCCACTCTGAAGTACAAACAGAATGATATTTGCGGGGGGCTAGTGCTACTGCAGATGATTCTGGGTGACAACCCATAAAGTGATCCTGGCTATCTTCTGTTATATTTAGACCAAAGAACTCAAACAAATATTACTCCAGCAGACAGAAGAAAGAAAAAGAAATGAAGGACTCGGTGCAGTCAATCGATCTAGGAGCTCCTCAACGTAAAAGCATTAGCACTGTTACCCGACCTAGAGTTTGGATAAAGAATGAACTCATTCGTGTGGGACTGGCTGAAACCCTTTGCACTTTTGTTATGATGGTAAGATAAAATCGGCCTTAATGCTTTTGTCATTTTTTTATTTGAATATGTTCTTCTGTACCACATTCAGATACATTTTAACATTTGGTTATTGATTAAAGATATGTTACTTATGCTTAATCTACTACTGACCCTGATAACATGCTAGCTCTCTGAAACATGTGCCATGTGCCAAGTGTTTTGCAGTCACATGGCAGGGGTCATGGCAAGCAGTTGGTGGTTGGGGGTTGGTGAGATAGGAAATCTCAAGTTACACAACTGGAGTAATGATTTGTCTGTGAGCCACATGGAGGGGCAAACAAATGTCCCATCAGCTGTAAAAAGAAACTATAACACAAATATGTCTAGTGAACACATACAGATTACAGAAACAAGAAACATGACTTCCTTCCTGATAGCTCTGGTTTTCAGGGTCAGCATTTTCCACTAGATGTTAAAAACAAGAAAACAGAATAGAAATAGTGAACATGTTACACTTTAGCCACTTGATTTTTATTTTAAATTTACAAATCCACTAGAAGATATACCCTGAACTGTAGTTTGTCTGTTTTGTTTTATTTTGTTCAGGCATTTGGCTTAGGCTCTGTGGCACAAGTAGTAACCGGACAAGGGGAATTTGGACATTATGTTAGTATCAACCTGGCCTTTGGGTTGGCTGTGGCTATGGGGGTACATGTTGGAGGGAAGGTGTCAGGTAAAACGAGCAGATCAATAGATAGCAGGTCAATAAATAATTATTCAGTTTTTGATTATTATTATATATCATATTTGTATCCTATCAGGGGCTCACATGAATGCGGCGGTTTCCTTTGCCATGTGTGTATTTGGCCGCCTCGCATGGAGGATGTTACCTATATATGTTTTTGCACAATTCTTGGGATCTTTTTTGGCAGCAGGGACAGTTTATGCTGTTTATTATGGTAAGAGCACATATTTACATAAATATTTTAAATAAGATAATATACATTTACCCTATAAAACATACATAATAATGCAATTGGTCAAAGCATTGCAAAGTCCTTTACCCATATTGATATTTTAATTTACAGAGGCCATTTTTAACTATTGTGGAGGAAATCTGACTGTGACTGGGGCAAAAGCCACTGCGGGTATCTTTGCAACCTATCCAGCACCGTACCTCTCCTTAATGGGTGGATTTATTGACCAGGTAGTCATTATTAGATGACACATCTTAAATGTTTTGCTATTTTTTTTATCCTTTGACATGATGTGTTTCCTGGAAGGTTTTTGGCACAGCTATGCTGCTGCTGGGCCTTATGGCTCTGTCTGACAAAAAAAACAAACCAGCAGCACCTGGGACAGAGCCAATAGCAGTGGGTCTCCTGGTGTTACTCATTGGCATCTCTTTGGGCAGCAACAGTGGCTATGCTATCAATCCTACAAGAGACATTGGACCCAGAGTGTTTACTGCCATTGCGGGATGGGGAGCAGATGTGTTCAGGTACACAAACTTATTTACTCTTCAAGAAGAGCTCACTGAAGCTCGACATTACACATGTGTTAACTCTTGGTTAGTTTCAATGGCAAGGCATCTGTAAATTAATAATTATTGTGTATTTCACAGTGACATGCTCAAATGCTTGCAAATTGCCTCTGAATTTGTATCATTCTTTGTGCAGATCGGGAAATGGGTGGTGGTGGGTGCCTATAGTTGCTCCCATTACTGGAAGTATAATAGGTGCAGGGCTTTACAGGGCCTTGATTGAACTGCACCACCCTGTCCTCTGTGATCAGGACAGGCCGCCTGCACAGCTGGAAGAGGAGACTGCTCCACTGGTAAAACAGGACAACTTCTGTGCCAGTGTATGACTGTGAAAAGTGCCTTATACATGTGCATGTTGTACAAGACAAATTAGACAAAGAATGTCCCGTTTTAACGATGAGTGATTAAATTTATATAATTTCATATAATTTTTTACATATACATTTACTAAATCACAATTAGAGACAGATTAAAACACATTAAAGAACACACACACAATTGATAATATTTCCTTCAGTGACAGCCATACTATTTTAAAAGTTACAGGGTAAATGCACTTACTCTGTCTGCATACTCCATGCAGCTATTTTGAAAGCAGTCCTTTAAAATACTATTTTTGTTTGGCTTTCTATTTTTGTTAAAATACTATTTTCACATTGTAATATTAGTATTTAAATACTTTAGATAAACAAGCCTTCAAGATTTTCAAGAAACTATTCCAAGTATCTACAGATAATAGTATTACTAAATATTACTACTAAATATTGTTAGCCAATCAAACCAATAAAATGCAGCAGAAAATAGGGAAATATTATGTTAGAAATGTATTTTTACCACTAGCTTACCAAATAAACATGATACAATTCTGTCTTCACATTATCTTAAATATGGCTTTGTAACCACCTCAACCAAACATATAAGTTTGGGACTTTAAATACTAGTGGATTGAAAAACTCTACCCTGTATAGCAATCTTGTCATCGTTTTGAAATTGCACTGTGTCTGCCTGTGCTGCCTTGGCTTTTAGTGGCACTGCTCACACTGTTCTGTGCTGATGGCTTCTTCTTAGGAGCAGGTGTCTTAGCTTTTCCTTTAAAGGCCTTGGTAGGATCCAGTTTGTTGTGATAGGCATCACCAGGTGGGTCAGCTGAGCTCAGTTCCCTGCTGAAAATCAGCGGTTGGTACAGAGATGCCCACTGCTGTGAAAGACATAACAGATTTTGTGCACTGTATGTAAAAATCCTGTTTTATCTTAAAGTAGCGTTTTGTTAAAGAAATTTCTACATAATTAATAAAATGTATTTTATGCCAACACAGACTGAGTACATTAAAAGAATTACATTACACTTTTTACATTTTTTACCTTGGCCTGGGGACTGGGGCCATATGGAGTAAACGCATATTGCCACTCAGGCAGACCCAGATAGGTGATCATTAGTCTGTAGTAGGACGTGAAGGTTGCTGTAAGAAAATGCCAGCACAACGAGCGGTCGAGAAACCATATCTCACTGAGCTGGGCTACCACACCTGTAAGCAAAACAACAAACTTGCTTAAGTTACTGGATGCATGCCATTGTCTCAATAAAATGTTTTAAAGTCAAGGGTACATAATATGCATAAGACCTGGAGTGCAGTTTTTGTAGACTAGACAAACTCTGCCATTTACACCACAAGAGTCCAGCTCAAAAATGCGGCTGCGGGAATCAAAATGAGGTGGAGCTAGAGACAGTACTGACCCTGGTAGTAGATAATAAAGATCAACAGGATCAACCAAACCAGAATTGAAATACTGTACTAAAGTTAGGCTTATACTATCACTTGACATATTACCAGGTTCTGTGCTATTCTCCTCCCAGTCCAGGTCAGCCAGTGAGGGAGCATTTGGGAGTGAGAATAACGATACTGGCTGAATCAGTGGGCACAGCCGAGCCACACTGTTTATTGTCATGCATCCTAAGGGAACACACTCATCTGAAAGACATGAATAGCACAAACAGTAAGACCCAAAACTTGTAATAACTTAATAACACAGTATAATAATAAAATAAATACTGTTCTAATTGAGGTTGCATACTGTCTAATTTAACACTCCAGTTTAGTGTAAATCCATCAGTAGTGAGATAAAAGTCCCGCAGGTCCTCAGGCAAAATACAAGTGTTTTTCTGGAGAAAGAATTGCAGCTTGTTTGGTAAAGGGACACACTACTGCACAAACCAAATATTTGTAAATATTAATAATACTCGATATTCACCTGTTCCCAGGACAGTAGGCTTCTCTTTTCTGCAGGCTCCCTCTCTGCAAAACGCACACTGGCTACACCAGGCATGTTTTCTGACAAAGCAAAAAACACATTTTTTATTTATTTGAACAGGTGCTACATTGCTAACCAGAGCCAGAGAAGTTTTAGAGCAAATACAAATATGATACATACCAAGGATTCGGATAATGCCTAGAGTGAGTCTTTCAGCAACACCTTTGAACAATAAATTCTCTTTTGACTCGTCCATTTTTATAAATTCAGGTTTGTTAAATACTACAATGTCACAGTAACATCCTCATCCACCTACTGCAGCTGACAAGCTGGGCCAATGACTGTAGAAGGGATGCGGCATATAAACACCGGAAGTTACGCAGCTGAAGCTGGACTAAAATTCCAACCAATTAAAATCGTCTATTGCCCCAAATCAGCCAATGGCTTAGTAAGTTTGATCAAAGGGGTGGGACTGTGAGACCTTAGCAACGCTTGGCTCTCTGGGTGGTGGCGGTTGATTCAACATGGCGGCAGCAGCAACAAAAAGTAATCCAGGGATATTTTGGATGAATGACGGTACACTACATTTAATAAAACTTTTATTTTATTGTATTGCGTGTACGTCTAAATAGCTTTTGTATCAGTAGCCTGTCATATAAGATGTTAAAGTTATGTGATCTTGCATTGAGTTGTTGCAGAAGTTGTTAGCCAAAATACAACTGTTCAAAGATGTTTAGTATCATGTAAAGCTAGTTAGAGTTAGTAAGCTAGCTAACTAGCTAGCTTTAACTACAAGGTGTGAGTTTCTACTGACCTGATTTGTTTTGTTTAAGAATCTGTCTCTTTCTCTTTTCATTTTTAGTGTCCGATGAAGAACAGCCTCTGTCCTATGTTCCTGGTATGTTAAGTGTGTAATTTGACATGTAGGTTAGTTAACCATGCAGAGTGACCACTAACACGCTTTTTGTTTTATGTCACAGCACTTAAATGTAAATAAAATAAAATAGAATAAAACAATAAAAGTTAAGGCGTTTTGGAGCTTATGAGTTACAAATTATAGTTGCACATATGTAATTGTGCAATGTAACATGCTTGAGGTTTAGTGTTGTTTTGTAGTTTTATTGTTCACAAACCTTTTTTCCTGGTTTTGGAAGCCATAATTATTCATTTATTGAACCACTGTACGTGGGTGTGCATAAATAAATGAGTGCACATTCTTTACCTGAATTAATGCTTACCCTGAATAATGGGTATTACATGGAAATGGAAAATTACAATAGTTAATAATATACACTATAGCACAATTTTATAATATAGATATATAGGCCTATAGATTGTATATATCCATAGGCCCATGTGCATTCAACATGCCATGTTTTTCTTCTCTTAAGGTTTGGACAGAGAGGTAAAATTCGGAGCTCCTTTCAGTTTTGGACCCCGCAGCAGCACAAATAAAAAAAGCACCAAGGTGCAAGTCAAGCATAACTCTGACTGTAAAAAAGAGGCTACACTAAAGAAAGGTTGCAAGAAACACAGTGCCTTACCAAGTGATTGCTCTGGGGCTTATGTCAGAGAGAAAGGCATGGTTCCCAGTGCTGCTGTAGCTGAAGAGCACACTCAATCTCCAGCCTCTAGTGCTGTTCCTCCAATGTTACAGGTATACAGTAGATAGGTATTTTTCTATTTTACTGATGTGATTGGACGACATTAACGGAAAAGAGATGAGTTTTTTCTAATAGTTCTATTATTATTGTTTTATTAGACCCTGTTAATATGTAATATATTTAACCTTTTTCTCTGTAGGTTTACAGCAAAGATAAGAGCCAGATTAGTTTAAAAGACCTCTGTCCTGAAGATAAGCGTAGAATTGCTAATCTAATTGAAGAACTAGCCAGGTAAGCAGCAACAACACAGTATACAAATTAGTAGCCAGTGTTACAAGTAATTTGCCTATTAATTTGTAATGACAACCAAAGCCCTCTATTATTTCACATTTAAATGCATGAATCTGTATTGTATCTCACTGGTCCATGCTTCTTTCCTTTTCTTCAGAGTGAGTGAAGAAAAAGAGGAGTCAGTCCAACGGCTGAAAGATGAACAAGGACTTTTTGAGTGCAAAATTCAACAGCTGGCAGAACAAAACGTGATCATTGCACAAGAAAGGGAGAGTATCCTTTTTATTAAGTAAATAGATTTTAAACTAATGTTTAAATGTAAACATTAAATAACTTTAAGACTATTTTTATTATTAGAATACAAATGCTTTAAAGAAGTGAAGGTTGTTTTTAGGAAATACCTAACTATACCATAAAGTCTTATTTCTGATGCCCGTTCTCGATCACGCCTCACATCAAAAAGTCAAATTTAAACATCAGCCACTGACTTGAATATATATTGTATCTGTACATTTGTGGTTAAATGTGTTTTCCCAGGAATATGTCTGTAGGGGGCAGTGTTGTCTTAGGTAAACCCATTTTACTTTGTTGCATGACGTTTCCTTTTGAAACAAAGGAGTAGTTGTTTATTACAAATGCTTGTTGCTTATGCGCTGTTGTGTATAAAATAAATTTCAAATAATTTTCATAGTTATCCATGGCCTAAATCATCTTATCATCCAAAGATAAAATGTAATATTTTCCATGAAGACTGCAGTGTTTGCTTTAACCATGTGCTTTTGTACCACTGCCAGCATGTTGAGTAGTGAACATTTCTCACCTCGGCCTTATTGTCTGACATAAGGCTTAGTGCTTGAATTTGAAGTACTATGCTGTTTGTTTGCACCCTACCATCCTCTAATGACTTCTTAACAATTCCGCTCAGGTTAAATCAGAGCATGGCCAGCAGTCAATTTGGGTTAAAAACATTGAAAAATATGAAGAGTAATTGACCCGGCTGGTAAATTGCACAATTGGCAACAGCGGCAGAGAAAATTAGGAAAGCACAACTCAATTAAAGGCACTTTGGCTCGGAGACTTGGCATTTACACCAAACTTCTAAACTCCATTAAAAAGGTATTTGAGAGGAAAAGTCTTCAGATCCAAGCACCTCAGGGGGGATAACATGGACGTTTAAAGTGCACGAATTGTGAAGGTTTCAGCGCTCTTCTGAAAGGTTAAGGAGACACCAAAGGCAAACACGCAGAATGAGAGACTTGTCAAGTTTAATTTCATTATGCCTCGACTTATCTTATCTAACCAAGATTCAGGGTGGTTGAAGCTATAAAGCATTTGGGCTATGCCGTAGCCTCAAGTCACCTAGGATAAAAGGGACAAGTACCCTTGATATTTGGGTTTTTCTGCTGACATTTGGATCTTACCAACATAGAATTGAATTTGTTTCAGAAAAGAAGGATGCATTCATGTACTTCAAGGCATTTTGGCATGGGCAGAAGTCAAGGTGGCGTTACTAACAAATTGTATCGTTTCACTTGCTCCGTCCAGAATAAGGCACAGCAGGTGCTAAAGCTAATGCCATTTATTGAGTTGAAACAATTGGAGGGAATCCTGAGGCCACGTTGAGAGGGGAATAACAGCCCTGTTAGGACATACCATTGAAAAATGTTTCATGTTGTGCAAAAAGATTGGCTGAGCTAAATCCATTTTACCCTCCTAAGTTTTGGCTGCGTGACATGAGGAAATGTGGTTTTAACAAATGTGCTTTTTTGTGATTAACATGCACCAGAAGCATTCTTTTGTAGCATTAGAATATTATTGTTTTTCTTTCCTGATAAGTTCCTGGTGTTTCTTAAAGCTTTTTGTTTATAATATGGTCTTGGTTTGTATGTTAGAATTAGTAATTTACAATACAAGCATTCACTTATAATTAAAAAAAATTATTTTAAGTCTGAGTTTTTTAGATCAATGTATTGTTGATCTTAGTCCAGCCTATTCCACAACTGTCTGTTGAAAAAAGTAAATAAGAGAAACATTAAATTACTAATGTGGCCAATCTTTCCAAGATATTACCACGGTAACGTTGTGGAAATGCTTTGAATTTTGGTGTTGTTTTTTTATTTGACAGGATACATAGTAAAAGATTTGAGCAAATGTCTGTAAGAATTTGGCAAAAAGCATCTTCATCAGAGCCAAACTGACATAATTAAATTGATTGACCATCATACTGAAGAGCTGTCATCTCCTGCAATAAGAATGGTTTTATTTAGTTAATTTGATATATTTGTTTTAAAGATGGTTATAGTGAATTGTTGTGAGGTGTCACTTCATGTCTGGTCCGTCACTTCTCTAGACGCTGTCGTTCTCAAACACACACACGCACACGTGCACACACGCACTCACATTTCTGCTCAGGCTCTGTCTAGCGTAGTGTGCTAAAGTAGGCTTTAAAATATTCCCCCCTCCTGTGCAAATTTGTTCCACCTTGAAGTGGATTTCATTTTTTTCATTTGAGCTTCGGCCTGACAGGGATGTGAATCATTTTGACAGGCCCTCGTCTGAAGCCTCTTTAAACCAAGCCCTTGATTCCGAGTATTTTCGGAGCTGGGGGAGGAGTAAGTCATTGTTGGCATTTTGCAGCTCTTTGTAAACTTAAGGCTTTCCAGGTGCTTGGCCCTGATTGGCTGCTGTCCAAGGCCGTGTTGGAAGCATGTTTAGTGTAGTGATGGGCAGAGAGATGGAATCTTATCAGTTCCGATTACCTAGCACTTCCTGTCGAGGGACTGCACCGGCCTGTCAACACCTTCATGTTAAATAACACACATTCCTGATTCCGTGGCCATGTACGTATATACGTATGTATAAGTCCAAACCTGTAAAGGTCCATGGTGTTTCTTAATTGTATGTTCCCTGTTATATCTATCAATATCTCTGTTATCTTTTTTATATCTACAGAAACTGCCTTAAATCTAAAAATTGTAAAATAAGAGCAGCATGCACTTTCTATGTCAGTACACAACTTTTGATCTTGTATTACGGTAAGGTCTAGCTGTATAAACATATTCAGCATCTCCCCTTCTAGACCCTATTCATGCTGCATAAATAGACCGCCCAGCACACGTTTATGCGCTGCGATGTCCTTGTGATGTCCTTAAGCCTCCATATAGAACTACTTCTATGGACATTATCAGTGCAGCGGGAGAGGAGCCTCAGATAGATGGAGAGTTCAATCAAAATGTTTCCTCACATTTTCCCAATGTTTATGGAAGCTGCTGCATTGCATTTGTCTAGTGTCTGGTCCTCAATTCAAAGTCGCTACGCTCCCCTCTCTACTCCTCTGTTTCATTTCCGCAGTCTGATTGAAGTCTTCTAACAACCAAAGTGTTTTCTTATGGAGTGTTCCCCAACTATTTCTTCCAGTCTCCAGAACTTGATTTTCTCTCAAAATGGAGGCTTTTTTTCATGCTGACGCTGAGAAACTCATTAGCTGGAGGAGCAGGGCCACCATCATAAAAAGATATGACCTGGGGGAATGCTCTTTATGGTCAGTCTTGTTGGGAGTGTGTGTTGTTTGACATTTTGTACAATTTGTGTGTAGGCTATCCACAGTGCAGGTAGGAAATATGTTTGTCTGCTCACTAAAAGGAGTTAGACAGAGGTTGATTATTGAATATGTGTGTCGTCTTTCTGTTCTAATGCTCATTATCTTTGTATGGGCCGGTGTGGTTCAGCAATGTCATTAGTGAGGCTCCTAAGGCACAGATTAGTTTTCTTGCGTGTGCCAGCTCTGTCTGGCAGATTGCCTGGCACAGCACTGCATGGCTTGGCCTGGCTCAGCTCTTTGCACAACAAAAAAGCCTTTTTGTGGATTTATTTTTTTGCCCTACCATTTTCTGATTTTTTTTTCTGTACTGTGGCAGTTCAGTGTGAAATAGTGTCTTGCAACAAATATTTGTTCATATTGGGTTAAATGCTGGGAGTTAATGTTTTGTTTAAAGGAAGAAGTAACCAATACATACCCACCTTGCCTCAAGTGGCTGTGACACTGGTAATTACTGTAGAACAATGAAAGCTGCTTTGGATAAAAGCGTCAGCTAAATGGATAAATAAGTAAGAAGTAAAATTACTCAATAACGTACAGTACATGGCATAAACAGTATATTAAGTTATAGTATAATTGTAAAAGGCAGGAAGCAAGATGTTGGTGTACAAATACATTCACTTCTACTTAAATTTAGATGGGCACAGAGCCTACCTATAATTGTGTTAATTACATTTGTGTTCTCTACACTTTTATTTTGCAGATCCACTGATGCTGTATAAATTCTCATAGTTTTGTGTCAGTACTTAACCCATGTTACTCTAGGCTTGCAGCAGCAGTACAAAGAATGCCAGGAGTTGCTTGGACTTTACCAACAGTACCTTTCTCAGCAACAGGCAAAGCTCAACGAGTCCATTGCTCAGCTAACGCAGCCGGCAGGACAAAGTAAGGTACGGTATAACATGTCCATGAACCTACAGAAACCACTTTCAAAAACATTTATGTGTCTATAGGTTTTGCACTCAACTGCCTCCAACAAATAGAGAATGAGTACCAACACATGGCCCCATGTCCAGTTCGATAATGCACAACAAACCCTCAAAATCCTCTTGAGTCTGTGGTTCAATATGACTACAACACAGTGGAAAGTATCTCAAGGTGACACTTCAGAAGCAAAGACCCCTCTCTGGGTCCAGCCTCTGTAAGAATAGATGAGTTGTTGTCAACCTCATTGTCCTGTGGTGGCTCTGAATAATGTGTGTTTGCCTGCTCCCTGACCCTTGGCAAATTAGTCACAGTCTCTTCCCCAGTCAACTATAAAATGGGCTTCCCTCCTTATGTTTATCTCATAATGTTTGTGACCTTGGCTTACCTGCCACTTTTGCTCAGTTGGAAATAGTCCTCTTAATCTCGTGGACATAGCCCAGTTTATAATTTTGAGGAATAATTAGCATTTGCCTGGCTAGAACAGTACAAAGGAGTGTACTACGAAGTGAGATTTCTGGTTAAGCTTGCTCTGTCCTAAACCCAGTATTTCTTGTGTCGTGAGTGATTGTACTTGTGCTGCGTATGTCACGAGTCACACGGCTTCATTTAAGCTGAAAGCCATGCCTCATTTGTGTTAAGTGTCAAATAATGCGGCAGATATCCCTTTTCCTACTATTAATTTCAGAATTACAAAAAAAAAGTATTTTGAATTATTCTCAATGTTGAAGACCACAATAAAAAATATTTACAAAATAAGAGCAGTTGAGATTGAAAATGTGAACTATAGTGCGTTTTACAAATAGACGCCTTCCTCGTAGTACAACTATTTTCCCTTTCCTTTCAGTTTTCCATTTCATCAGAAGCTCATTGCTCATTGTTCTTTGTGATTTAAAACAACATTTGTGGTGTTTGAGATGTCACAACAAAAGGGTGAAGTCAGGTCTGGTGCACACTTTGTATTGGGCGGTACTGTACTGGTAAACTCCAAGAATAAAAGTATATGTAGTACATTGTACATGGCTTCTGTGCTTCAGCATGACCTTATACAGAAGCCATGTAAATAAACTAAAACACCAAGAACAATAACATCCTGGTGCCTCTTACAATTAATCAATAGTTGATGTTGTAAAAGCTTCTGCCCAAATGTCAAGATAAAATAAAAGTCATGCTGGCTTTAAAAAGATTACTTGGCACTTGTGCGTGCATTTATACAATGGTTTGTGGATGCACCAGACAGAGCTTTTTATTCTATTGCCAGCATGAATTAATTAGATTGGTGACTCCTAATACACTGCTGATCATGTGTAATTTTGACCCAGCTTCATGTTAAGCTTTTACAGCGCTCCGTTATTAAATTTGGCCGTCATACTTCACCAGTTTTTCAAAGGATTCCTAAACTTGCCAAAAAGCATTTATTGTCCTCTTTGTTCTGCTTCCAGGTGCTCAGCAATGAGGACGCTCCCAGCAGAACTTGTACCAGCCAAGCTAATGGCTCACTCTTTGATGGCTCCTACCTCAGTTTTGCTCCTACTCAAGCCCTGCAGCCTAATGTCCTCCGGGCCAGTTCAGGGGAAAGAAGAGCAGTGCAAACTATTAGCAATCATGCTTCTCTTTCTTGTGAGTCTGTGTCCAGTCCAGCAGATGATCCAATCAGTCAGTACAGGACTCAGACGAGAGAGTGTGGACTCCCACAGTCGCACCACAGACATGAGTCTTGCCATTGTTGTGGTCCAAAGAGTGAGACGCAACAAAGGACCAACCGTAACACCAATAACCAACATAACTGTGATGGGTAATGCACTTAAATTGTATTGGTGACATTTGTCTCAAACCTGATATTAATTCTGCAAAAACTACTAACAGGGCTTACAACAGGACTCCAAAGGCTTCAACAAGTAAGGAGGGCGTTGCTAGTCCTGTGCTGGGTCCTCAAGACTGGGAGAAGAGGCGGCACCAGCTGCTGCTGCAGAAGATGCAGTTGGAGATGGAGAGAGAAAAACTGCAGGCTCGTCTGGCTGAGCAAGAGGAGCGGCTCAACAGACAGAACCAGCAGCTACAGCAGTCTCTCCTCGAAAACAATCAGTAAAACAAAAATGGAATGCCTTGATACAAATGTTTTTTAAAACTTAATTATTTACTCTAATAACATTATCACACATAAACTCGTAGTCTTTTTTCCCCCATGTTATTGTTTTTTTTTAGATTTCAACCAGCTGAGCTCAAAACCAGCTCAAAAATAAGGAATAGAGATCCATCGCCAGAGGGTCCTTCCCACAAAGATTTACCCTCCAGGTAAATTCAGTCAGTCTGTGTATATTTAGGCTCTCTAAAGCCTTTCCTTACACACACTGAACTAAAACACTGACAATATTTCTTAAAAACGAAAATAAAACTCAGACAATATTTGTATAATCTGATGAGTGCAGAGGACACAAAGATGCAGAAGCAAATGAGCAAGTGTTACATGAAGAATCTGTCCCAGTGAACAGTGGGCGCCAAACCGGCAGTAAGTTTATAGAATCAAGAGCAATTAAATGCTTATTATCTCTACCTAAAAGTTTTGGCTGTGTAAGTGTGCTATATAAAATATATATATTAAACAATTTGGGTAATGTAATTGATTTAAATATGTTCCTAACAGAGGCCTTAGAGCGCTCCAGGCTGGACATGGCCACATCTCCTGTACCATTCTCTTCAAACCTCAATAACCCTGCAGTAAAGCCTACAACCCCTGAGCCAAGGTAATGAACAGTGTTTTATTAAATGAGTAATGAATGAAATAATGTTGTAAGCTTTTGATTAAATAGTGCTGTTTGCTGTTGACTAAGAATGACTCCTGGATCACTTTAAAATTAAGCAGGGCTCTGTCACAAATGCAAAAGACTCAGTAAGGACCGTCCAATTTATGCATGAGCCATAAAAAATACATTATATGCATATTACAGTTATTATGGGACGACAGTATTTTAGTTCTGTCATAGGTTATTGAAATTACTGATGACTGTGATTTCTCATCTTAAACTCCTCAATAATGAACATTTTCTATATATCATTAATACTCTTTAAGTGCAAAATTTGAGTCATACAAATTGTCCCTTTGCTGCAATCTTAGATGACTTTTCTTAGTCTGGCTAACTTTTTTGAGCTGTGAGAAGCTAAATGAAGCTTTTTACTGGGCTAGCTAGTGCCGTGGCCAGCCTGTCAGGAGACATGCTGCGTTCCATTAGTCGGCCTAGCGGGGACCCTGCAGCAGGTGTAATTGAACAGACTTCTGGATGCACACACTGCCCTCGCTCCACTCTCTCCTACAGCAATGAGAAAGAGAAAGCTGGAGTGAGCGAGGGATGTTAAAAGTGTGTTTGAGAGTGACTGAGGGGTGTGAGCATTGGATAAAGTGAGAAAAAGAATGTGAGGGAAGTTAGAGCGGGTTAAGATGGATAGAAATGCAATTGGTGAGAAAGATGTAAGAAGGCAAGGAGGGGTTTCAGGACACATTAGACTTCCCTTTTTAAAGGAGCTGTTTTTTATTCCTCCTCCCCCTGTACCATGAATCTGATCTGTTTTTGAGTTGGTCCTTAAGGTTTTCACCTGGTCACACATTAACAGGAGATTCTTGAATGGTATTTTCTGCATGGTCCTGCCGTTAATTGACAGACTTTTTTTCCTCTGTCTAAAGGCAAATGTTCAAAAACAGCTGCGAGTTTACAGCTTCCAGTGAGTAACTTTTAAACAAAGCAGTGTGTGGTCCAAGTCGAAACACAAGCTCAAACAGATGCCCATTAATTTCGGCAGGGGACCCACAGTATCAGATCTTATTACCTTCAATTTACACCTCCCATGTCCTATTAAAATTGTTGGACTCTTAGCTACACTGTGTTTTTATGGCACTAATGAAATGTTCAAGCATTTTGAACTTGCTCGTTTTTCTCACAGCTAAATAGGATTAGATTGTTTTAGTTACAGTTTGTGGCATTTTATAACAATGGGCTTAAAGCAAAAGGTCCCTGTCAAATTAACTTTTTTGACCTGAGTTAAACAAGAATAATTAGGGAGATTTAGATGACTTAGAAACATTAATACATTTAATTATAACTCAAATGCTGTAGGTTTTTAATAGCCACAATATAAATGTTACATATTTTGTAGAGGACAGCTGTCTACATGAGAAAAAGGGTAAATAGGATTGTAAGAAGGAGTCTAATGTTAGGAGGTTGAAGTAACGTGTTTTTTTTTTTTTGCTTTTACCAGAAAATACATACGTAGACTCTTTTAGAGAGGATTTTAAAAGATTTGAAGCATCAAAAGAAGAAGAAGCTTTTTATCATGGACAGAGTGTTCCTTATTGAGGACACCGATTTAACCAGATGTAAACAACTTGCCACAATCATATATGCAAGATACGTATTGAGACATAATGTTGGATAATTTGGGGGATACAAGTTGCATACATCCAAAGTTCTGTCTGTAACAGATGATGCCCTGTTTATGTCTATTTGCAGATAACCCTCTTGTCAAGCTCAAATGACACCTTTCTTTTCCAGTAACTGATGGCCTTTTTTCAGTTTCCTCAAACGTGTCTTCTTATGGTAATATAACTCATGCAAAGGAAGCATAGTCAGACTTTGGATGGTCTGGTCAACACTGTCAAACTGTCTTCTGTGTTGACATCTCTGGAGCCATATTCACAGTAAATTAACCTGTCCTTTATGACGTTTTAGACTACGTTCACACTTGTAGTCCGCTTCATTTAGTTTGCACAAAATAGAAAACAATCTATTTAGTTTGGTTCGTCAGGAAAAAGCCCCGGTCCGCTGAGCGTTAACAGCTAGCATTTTAAATGGACCAAACTGAAAAACATGTATTTTTTTAAGGAACACACTAGATGGTGCTGTTAGCCCAAATGCCTATAATGCATTTTACACTTGCATTTTAGCTTCTCAGTACTTATAATTTTATTTAGTTGGACAATGTTGTTTTTTGGTTAGTTTTTTTCCAACCTTGGGGAAACTAACCATTACGTAATGTTTTTGTCACCAATTTATTATGCTCTTGCTGTTCGAGCATCGTCTATGATCCACTTGACTTGAATCAAATTGTACCAGAGTTCACTTGGAAGTGCTCCGAGATCTCTGTTTAGAAGGGGTCTCGACGCGTATGTTTGTATGGCAGCATTCACACTTATCCAAGTGAACCACACTAACAGCATCTGCACCAGAGTTCGTTTGAACCACGCCAAATACGGTGAGTGTGAATGCACCCTTAGTCTGACTCCTCACAGCAACAGGACATTCTCCAACACATAACAGTCCCATGTGCAGCAGAAAGAACAGAAAAGAGAATTACATATCTTCTTCACAGAGCTTTTTCTGTGGTTATTGGAGTACTTTAAACAGTAAACTGTATTATGTATAATTATATATAATGTAGTTTTATATTATTTTGAAGCAGCTTTTTTAAATAAACTGTCAGAAAGTCAACCAAACAACGTTATGCACTTATGTTTATTCATTTTAAACCAATTCAATCGTGATGTGCCAACTTCAAAACGAAGCTGGGGTTAACATTAAGTGACCTTCTTAATCCTTTCATGAATCCGTTGCTTGTTAGCAGAGAGGCAGGTCCAGCACACACTCCTGCCCGCCCCCCTCATCTCCATCTTCATCCTTCCTGCTATAGCCCGCCTGCTATTGATTGGTTGGGAAATTGACATGCGGGTTATATGCAGTGGCCATTATAGGTTTTTTATCTTACTGTTTGGACTGCAAATGAAAAGGGGCGCTGGGGCGAGACGGCTATCTTTAATAAAAGAGAAGAACCACATAAGCAAAGTTTCAAGTGGAACAAAGGTGGTGGGGTGCATTTTGCAAAGCAGTTTTAGAGGAATCTTTTATGAAGCTATAAAAAGATCCATCAAATTTTGGGGGCAATATAAAAATATTAACATTTAGATTTATTTTTTAATATATTTTAACAGCGATGTCAAACTCAAGCTGCTTTGTGTTGTAGTTGTCACCACAGGACATGCCAAATCTTTAATATTAGTTACCGAAATCTAATCCTAGAGTGACCTAACATTTCTGCCCATTATCCTTGGGCACGATGACTGTGGAGTCCCTTCCTACAGAGAGCTTAATACTGTGGAGCAATTCCCAACTTTAGCTAACACCAACTGGAGCTGAGAAATGAAGTTCTTTGTTGCTCGCTGTGAAAAATCTATTACCATTATTGCAGCCCTCGTACACTCTGTGTGCCACCCCCTTTACACTACCCTCTCTGATTCCTGCCCAAACTGTACCCCCTGCCCCCCCACGCTCCCGCAGTTATAGATTGTGACCGCCGGTAAGTGATGCATTATTCATTACCAACATGTCGTTTGTTGATGGATGGCTGTTTGAGAGCCCTGTCCGTTAAATAAATCAACAAATAAAAATGCAAATTCTCACATTTCGAAAGAGCCCAGGCATAGCTGCCCCCCCCACCCCGCCCCATGTTCCCTGTCTGCCATCGTCCCTCTGCACAAAGCCCTTTCAGTCTTTCTTTACAAATATGCTCTCACTCTGTTGGTGTTGACAGAAATAAGGCCATTTTCAGACTCTTCTTCTAGTCAGCTATCACCCTTAAGTCGACCTGACCCTCATTCACTGCCTCTGTCCTCATTCAAACATGGACATGACACAAATTTTAGCTGTTTGTAAAAATAAGGCATGCCAAGGTCTATGGTTACGTGCGGAGGAACACAAATATATTCTTTTTGGAAGTTCCACTAGTGTCTGTCTGCTGACCACCCACATGCATATCAACAAGTACGCGCCAAAGATCACCCTTACCTGGGAGAGCCGCGCCGAGCTGCACGATGCAAATCGATGCCGCTTCAAACGAGCAGAGAATTATGTTGGCAACATCAGTGAAGCGTGCTTTAAAGAATTCATGTTTTGTATCTGGAATGGCTGCCGTTGGACTGTGTATACACTGAATAATTTATCAAGCCAGCCAGACTGAGGGATGGAATCTCTATTAGCTTAATCTCCAACGTTTTGGTTTATTTATTTCACTCCCCATCCCCTCATTTTTATTCCAGGGGAGAAAACACTGGGTTCTCTTCCCCTTTTTTCTTCCCGCACCTGCAAAGAAGTGTGTTTTTCTGCTGGGACGCCCCAGTGGTTTTGACTTGTTAGCGCTGCTTGTTCGGGTTCAGTGGGCACCTGAGCAAGAAAGATTTTGTTAACACTTCGAAGAGAGATTTGCTTTCACATTGTCTCTGTTAACAAGTGAAAGGTGAATGACAAATATTTCAGTACAAGTGTAATTTAGCTTGCATGAATGCTGTTGGTATCGTGGCCCACACCTTCTCCGTTGAAGGACATGTAACTGCAGCTTTTTATTGTAATGCTTTGTTAAATTAAATAGTGTGGATACTCATTTACATGTCTACAGAGTTCCTCTGAGTTCTGTAATTTTAATGTAGTCAGTGTCCGTTCAACCTTTAAAACATGCTCAGGTCAGAGTGGGGTGAAGATAAATTAATGAAAACAATAAAGAAAGATATATCTTTTTTTCTCTCTCTTTCAGGTTGGATCTGTCTCTGACCGAGCTTTTAGAGATCTTCAGCCCTGTTTGTCCAAATGAGAAACAAAGGACGTCCACCTGCAGGTCCAGAACAGCACCAAGTCATTCGTCCCGCTCTGTCCCTAAACCAGTCCTGAGAGGTCTGACACCAGCCGTTCCCTGTCCCCAAACTCGGCAGCAGGAGCTAGAGGAGAGTAAAATACTTGAAGACATTTTCTTTATCTGTTGACAGGAAGTGGTAATAAAATGGGATGCTTTTTTCCTTCTAAAATCTGAAATCTTTTTTTTTTTTTTTTTGGAATCATGCATAATCATGATTTTATATCTTACATTTTGTGTATTATATTTTTTAAAAACCATTATTTATATTAAATCACTTTTTTGCACCCTTTCTTCTAAGTCATTACTTGCATAATGTACCACATGAAAAATACTAAAAAAGGTACTACTCATACAAATACAAATCACAAACTGTGCTTTTGTTCACAGCAGCAGCCAGAACAAAAAACAAAGCATGTGGATGGACACATTACACGTGTATGTGCAGTTGTGTTGAGAGTAAGGATAAAATCTTATTATTTTAGTAAATAGTGCAGTTTGTCAGCTCTCGTCCTAGCACAGACTTTTAGAGAGAGCTTTTGTGAAGTAACAATGACTTTGACAATATATATTTTAATGTCAAAAGTTACGCAGTGTTATAATGTTTAAATTGATCAGAGCAACCAGTTCATTGCTCAGTAAACAGTTTCTTTCCCATGTGAAAGTGCTCCGTTTGTATTGTAAGTGTCCATCAAATCTTTAATGACTAAGCTCACACATTGAACGTGTTCTATATAATTATGACACGACACAGGACTTTTGTTCTAGACTGTGCTTTATTATTGGGCTAAGCTGAGACGCATCATTCATTTTAAAATTACAAAAAAGAGTCTGGGGACCAGAGAATGGTGCAGTCTGGGGAGACAGGGGCGGGAGCCTAAAGCGCACTGCCCAATCTGAAGCTTAGCTCATCAGGAACCTGGCAAAGCTTAATATGCAACATTCATTTCCCCATCCTCCGTATATGTGCTGAAACTGGGAAATAGGTTTCCAGAATACTTTTAAAACCACAAGTGAAATGTGATTACCACTACTGAATATTTTGGAAATAAAACACTGGTTTAAGATCGTAACACAAGGTTGTTTTGATGAGATAGTGCAGTTTTTGTTGAATTTTGCTCTTGGCAGAATACTCAGTTGAACAAGATCAGAGCTCCGTCAAATGAATCAAAGCAGAATGGAAAGGTGGGAGGATGGGAAAAAAGAAAAACAAAACTGGTGCAAGCAATTACCAGCAATTAACAATTCATTAGGCATTAAATACTAAATATTAGCAGTAACTCAGAGTCATCTCAAGGCATATCTTCTACTGTTTACACATTTGATTGAACAGCGATTTCAAAAGGGAATGTTGAACTAGAGATTGTTCCTTGTTTGATTAAAAATGTCATAAAAAGCAAGTACATGGAAGTAAAATAAACCTTTCACATACTGTCCATATGACTGTCTAGCTAGCTTTTTGAAAACAGTGCAGTGAAAATTTCGAGTTACAAATGTACATAAGGCTTAAGAAACAGCAGCTGACCGCGTCATTTTGAGATTTTTAACAGCAATAGGAAAAGGTTTTCTCAGTCTTTTTAAAGTGGTTGAATTTAGACTGTGCCAGTACTTAATGTGGTCATGTGGGATGTATTAATACAAAGTCGAGCATACAAACTCATCAGTGGCGATAAAAGAGCTCAGATCTTGAATCAAGCAGTACAAATAATAAATAAACACATAAATAAATAAATAAATAAATAACACAACTCAAGAAGTCAGTTCTGTCTTTGACATCACTTGGTCAGTATAAGGAGCATTTTCTCCCTCATCAAAGAAGTGCTGAAGGCATGGTCCTGCAGACAGGAACAGTGATCCTCTGAGGACCACCACAGTGGCCCATTCATGTCATATAAAAACTATTTGGTCACGTACCAACTCATAGAAAAATAATGCCATGAAAGCATGCATATTGTATTTCGACATGACTTATAAATAAATATCTAAACAAATAGATAAATGACTAAAACCCATAGTATTCTTTTTTTTAATTTTTTTTTATAAAATAGGTAAATGTCTAAGCTCTAACTGAGGTCAATGCTCTCCCTGACTGTATTCTGGTAAATGCCTTGGTCAGGTCCTACAGTTTGTACCGTATCCTAGCAACTTTTTTAATTTTTTAGTTTTTTTTATACCTGGTTTTAATGAGCATTATTATGTTTTCATTCATATATTTTTTTAAGTATTTAAAGTACTTTATCCAGTCCTTGTAGATAGAAGTAAAAGTCCTATAAAATATGCAAACCTATGTACAGAGGAAAACAGAGCAAAAAAGAAACCATTTACACTATATTCATCGGTTTATGTATATATTTATATATTTATATTCAAACTTCTGCTCTGTTTCGTCTTGTTTTTGAACCACTCTGTTTTGACTTTTCTCATGTAAACTTGCAGCTTAGATTTCGAGCAAATGAGGATGAGGATGATTGGCATTTTTGTACGCGGGGGTCACTCCGCTCCCCTGTCACTACACATGACCACATGGGCTCGGTGATAGACATGGGCGATTGCTCAAAGCAGTGCTTGTCTCGACGACTCTTTCAGTCTCCATGGTGCAGTCGGGGGCAGTCAAAAAGGGCACGCCGTGCTCCGATTAGGGACAGTGGACGTATGACATTTAGCTTCAGATACTATTGTTAACTTTAGGTGGGTGCACACGGCATTTTGTATCAGGCCATCAGGGTCTGCACCTAATGCCAGTGTGTTGTTATGAAGCATACATAAACAGAGGTGTCCTGGGATGTGTAGGGGCATCTTTTTGCCCCACCGGATTTAGAAGGTAAATGTTAAATTATTCAATCTGCTTAAAAAGGTTAGACTCCGACACCAGGGAAATCGCATAATGAGCAGTTTATAGGAAAACTAGTAACAGCACCCAGCAGGAAGCATTGTCTTCCGAAGTGTCATAAAGGCTTATAAATATTCATATCTATAAATATTCAATGAGTAATTTCCACCAGCAGAGTATGTGTTGAATCCAGGGTCTAATAAATTCCAGTCTGTTGACCATTTGCAGGTGGGTGCTACTGTAGCAAAGCCAAATGATACTGATGAGTAAATGGATTCTCACAGTCTTTATGTTTGCTCTTACATCGTATTAAAGGAAAAGTAAGTTACATTTTGGTTATAAGGGGTTTAATATAGGATAATATTAGGATGTCCCAGTTCCTCTGCTTTACAAGGGGAGAAATATCTGGTATTGTGTCCTTTTATCCAATTAGAGGGTTCTGTTCACACAATGGCAGAGCAGGAAGAAGTAGCTGGATTTTCCTCCACAGTAGCCAGTAGATCTTCGTTTGACTTTAGGGTTTGTTATTATCATCTGATTTGATTATATCCCTTTGTTTCATAAACAACTTGTCTCCATTGTGGCTTTGATAAATGTTATGCTGACAGCCAAGTTAACCGTTTGACCAGTTTGGCAAAATGAGTCTCTATTTTAAAATCTGTCACATCTCAATATTTTTCAAACAAAATGCCTCATGTCAAGTATTGCTAGTAGTATTGTGTGCACCTGCATGATTGATGGGGAAACCTAAAAGTATTTATCCAAAAACAAATGTACCATAAACTCTCCAGCCCCCTTCATAATCCCTGTCCAGAAAAAAACACACAGCTTTGATATTTTGCACCTGTGCTCTCAGGTCACCTAATGCCCACCTGTGTAATAACATGAGTGTGTACTTTAAACGTATGGAGCGACAGACGGTTAGGTCTCCTTGACATGCACCAGAGCTGAGGAATGATATGGAGCTGGCTGTGGTCTTGACATCATAATAGCACGCTGGCTACTTGCAGAAGTATGTTTTTTTTTTTTTCCTCTTTCTTTTTTGAGAGCACAGTGCTTGATGGCAGATTCTGCAGGTGACAAGGCACACCTTGACGTGGTGACAGCCCATACGCTACATGCACTTTACTGAATGCAAAAGAGCAAGAGTGGTGAGACCTATTCATTTTGGTTCAAGTTTCAAAGAGAAGTTTGTGTGTTTGTGTCTTGAATGTGTCTTTTGTGAAGCATAAAAGATATGTTTGGAATAGAGTCGAAGATAATTGTCCTTTTCCTCTAAAATCATTTAGCCTGATTTTCTTAAAGCCTGCTACTAAGATGTGGCTTTTTGCATCTTCATCAGACAATATTTACACCATAATGCATGTGTATTCACACATGTTTCTTTTGAGCAGTATAATGTGTGTCAGCATATAGTTAAGAGAGGAATGCCTGCAGTTTAGGGAGCTGCCAGGTTTGATTCTTCCCAAGCAGAGCAATGTTTTAAACTCCAGCTAAAATCTACAAAAAATACAGCTCACCATATTCAGTAGCTGTTCTATATACAGACACACATATATAAAATATGTGCATATAAATACATATATTTGTTTGTGATTAATATCTATTTATCCATATATACTGTATATATGAATACATTTGCTTGAATGCTTGTTATACATATATATGTCCTGCAAATATAAACAAGTTCATATATTTCAAACGTTTCTGATGTTAATCTATCTATGAGGTTAGGATGTCAAGATAAAAAAGATAAGGCTGAGATACGGAGCAGCCCCTCCCATGCACTCGCCATCCCTCCCAACGAATGACAAAGAGAAAAAAATAAACATTTGAAGTAATTGTAAACTAGCGAAGTGAAAGACCCCATTTGGTCATCTGAAATAGTTTTGCCTGTATTCAAAAAGCATATCAGCAATATATATATGTATATGTACATGTGTTGTGTATATATTCGAAATGTACACACCTTTTAAAGGCGACTCCTCAGACAGTTAACTCTGGCTGAGAGAGACGCAGTGGTCCGAGTATATTAGAGCTACAAGTCCTCAGCAATAAAAATGTTTGGTCTTTTGGTCCCTAAAACAACTAAGGAATGACAGGTAAGACTCCCTGGAGACCGTTGCTATGGCTCTCCTTGGCAACAGTATCCCCTGGAAACGGACAGGCACTCCGAGCTAAAGATGGCCATCCCAAATCGAAGCCAATTTGTGTCCTGAAAATATCACATTCCCTACTTAAGTTCTCCTTGAGAATTTGTCCCTTTGTGTTTCAAGTCTTAGAAATTGGTCTTCAACAGGTCAATAGCCCCAAACTCAAAACCATCTTACAGAAAGATCTCCTACGGCAATCCTTTACTGAGTTTTTAAAAAGTTTGTTTAGTTCTTGTTGGGCATTGACATCCCGTTAAGAGTTCAGTGGGGTTGGTCATTCTCATTTAGTCTTATATAGTTACTTTTACTTTTTTTTTCTCACGGTTCAAGTAAAAGTTTTTGTGGTCCAGAAAAGGTAGCTGTCATTCAAGCAGGGATTTGTGGGGAAGAGGGGTGTATATGTGCAGAAGGAAAGGTCCCGGGGCAAACCAGGCTGGTACAAATTCTCTCTGAGTTCCAAAGTTAGTACATCCAAAAGGAGCTGTCCTTGACTCAGGCATGGCTCGCGGTCTCTTTCCTTGGTTTCTGAAGCAGCCTCGTGGTCCAGTGGTTGAATTTGCACGCAGTGACTGGTAGCAAGTAGTCAACATATGATTCAACAAAACCTGCACACAAGCACAGAGCAAAGGGAACACAGTTATACTGCAGCCATAAGGAAATACACAAATACACATCTATCTTTGAAAAATACAGATGCTGCATTCATGTTAGCCCTGTAAACCTGGAAAAAACTGTAACAACATTTATAATATGGTAATATCTATATAATTATCATGAATTGTTGCCCACATAAGAGTCACCTTAACAGTCAGATAGCTTTAATCCTCGTGTTATGTCCATTGAGCTTGAATGTTTCTAAAGTTTTTATGCTCTCGGTGCAGGCTAAATTGCCCTCGGGGCAATAAAGGTTTTATTTTACTCATTAAAGCCATGCTCGAGTATGTTAAAGCTGTACGTTTTTAGTGGTGAAGGTAATGTTAAATCTGACTTGTAAGCCTTGGTTACATGCTACTAACAACATGATTGAGTTAATATTGTCCAAGAAGAAAGCACTGGAAGCAGCCATTTTGGTTCCATTACTTCCTGTTTCCTGCAACAGCCCATAGAGGGAGGTGCATGGGCTTCTATGAACTAAAACCTGAAAACACCATCAGACCTTTGTCCACCGTTTATTCATAAACAAGACTGTGAAGTGTGAAATTGTAATCTGTACTTTCACCACCAGATGTCATTAAAAAGGCAGAAAAACTACACTCCCCAGCTTTAAAATGAGAACTGAAGCACTTAAACTGTAGTAACTGTTTTCAAGCATCATAATAACAGACCTTTAGATAGAAGAAAGAAACAAAGCAAAAATACTTATTTTGTAAACTCCAAACACGTTGCATATTTTGTGACACATTCATATGAGACGGTGCTGTGCTTCCTGCAGTGATTTGCCTCGGGACACTGTCTGGTACGGTTCAGTTAGTTTGTGAGTGGGTGATAAGTTGCCCTTGAATGAAGTCATCAGTGGTGAATGAACGACACAGCCTAAACTCTCCATCACACAGATGAAGGGAGGAGACAAAGAGGAACGGCACAATTACCCGCCTGAGGGGTAATAAATGCCTCTCCCTTGGAAGCAATTCCTTCCCCGTACAACACACCGAACCATTTACCAATTATCTTTTACCTAGAGGCGAACACACAGGGTCACTTACTGTAAAGATCTTTGAAGAAATACTGCAAGCTACTTCGATGTAATGCACTGCCTTATTAACTGGACCCCAAAGTAGGAAAATTACGGAAATAAAAGTGTAAATATTAACATTTGTTTGAGCATAACTGCCCCAACGTCTGTCTGTCACATGACCGGCCCATAAGCAGATCTCTACACTAAAGTCTTAATAAAACACTTTAATGAGTTGTATCAATGATGTGGCTGGAATTAACATTTACAAATGTGCACTTGAACTGCCAGCGCAGGGCAAAACTTCATCACAGTTCTTTACAAGCAATTTGCAAACGATCAGCCAGTTATTAGTCATGTACAAATGTTTTATGACATTTATAAAAGGTTACTGAAACCTCATCAGGCACTTCCACAAATGGGTTTGCCATTTGAGCATTTGTCAATATAATATGCTGTGGATTGCACTGCTTGTGTTAATCACTTATCATGTTTAAAACGCGGTAAAGGATTGTGTGGAGTGAGATTTAAAGATGTCTGACCTGTCCTTCCCTGTGTGCGACGGCTGCTCCGACCTGGGGGCGGGGGCTAGTAGGGGCGGTTGGC
The DNA here is from genome assembly GCA_024349245.1 of Neodontobutis hainanensis. Classification (NCBI taxonomy): domain Eukaryota; kingdom Metazoa; phylum Chordata; class Actinopteri; order Gobiiformes; family Odontobutidae; genus Neodontobutis; species Neodontobutis hainanensis. The sequence continues at coordinate 4,731,693 of JALDNG010000005.1, forward strand.
GTCCTTTGGCCTCTTCAGCTGCACTTTGAGTCTCTTCATGCCGATCTGGAAGCCATTCATCGACTGGATCGCAGCCTGGGCGCTACCCGGATTATCGAAGCTCACAAACCCTGGGGGGAGGGGCCAAAGAGAGCGAAGAGGGCGTGGTCAGAGGACACAGCAGGTAAGAATGGGAGTCAACAAAATATTAATGAATGAAAGATGGAGCAAGGTATATGTGTACAGTACAAATAGAAAAATATATATATAAAAATATCATATAGTCCACAATCATTTCTTCATAACATCCAAACAACAACAACAGATCACAATAATTACAGATAAAAGCATGCAGCTGGGGTCACAGTGTGAGCCTGGAGATGGGATTTCAAACCAAACATCCACATTTCAGGGTTTTGGGTTGAAAAAAAAAAAAAAAAAAAAAAAGCCATCATATCACAAATTAAAATCAGAAAATTGCAGCGTGAATAATACAACACTAATGTTGTGTTGTATTAATGAGCAAATGCTACTTTGCAAATGGGTTGCACCTGACAGACTTTCCATTAAAACATTCTCCACGATCCATTTTTAATTTGCCACATAATTATATGTTCAACTAAATTGTGCTGTCAGCGGCACAAAGTGAGACAGCAGTTCTTTATCTTTTCATGCAGAAATCGATTTGATATTCAAGGCACGTGCTTCCTTTTGCTTATCACAACTCTAAACATAAACTTTTCTCATCGTATGTGGCATTTATACAAAGGTATTTTCAATCGCACACACATAAAACATTCTCATTAGTTTTTCTTTTTTTGGGAAGGGGATGTTGAAAAGGTTAGACAGGGGTTGTTGACTGCAGTAAAGAAAGTGATTAGTAAAAAAAGTAAATAAATAACCAATATAATTTTTTGGTTTTGTTCATTTTTACCCACCAAAGCATTTACTTTGGTTTGTCGCCCGATCCACAAACACTTTGGAGGAGATGACATTACCGAAAGGCAGGAACATCTGCATCAGCTCGCCATCCCCAAACTCCTGAGGGAGGTGGTAGATGAACAGGTTACAGCCTTCAGGTCCTGCACAAGCAAACACAGAGACAGACACAGAGAGACAATATGGGGACAGAGGGCAGAGGTCAGAGGATTTAGAAAGTCATAAAGTTTAATGAAATCTGAACTTTGAAATTGAATGAACTCCCTTTCAACGTAACTAAATAGACAAACAAACATCGCACAAAGCCCGAGCAGGATTTCTACTGAAGGACGGGATCCCAGATTTTGTGTATCCACCATATTGTTTGGCACAAAACAGTTCCCATCCTATTTACAAATCTCTCTTTTTGTAATTTTGTACTTTTTAATGGTGTAATGTTCGGATCAAAGCTGCACACATTGGCATGAATAAAAAGGACGTTTTGTTTTACAGAGTTTCATCAAATCCCCCAAAAGCCAAACAAAATGGGAGAAATTATAAAAATAAAGCAAGTTATGAAACCAGCCCCACATTGTTTATTTGTCGGATGCAGAAGAGACACCCTGTTCGCAGCTTCCACTTGACTCCTCTATCCTCCAAATGTAATTAAACCATTAAGGCACCTTTCAACATGGATTGATTTCCAGGAGGAGAGAGGAGACGAGCCGCAAATAATGAAATGAACCGTGAGTTGTAAGATGCATCACCCTCCGAACCAGGCTGAGAGCAGTTGTTTGTTTTTTGGACTTTCCACAAGAGGGCAGTAAGGCCTAAAGCAAAGCTGTCCCGTTTGAGAGGGTCACTGAGTTCAGTCAGGTTTAGAGCCAAGTTTGGGAACAAGTTGAAGGGTGATAGCTGTACAACCATCATAACATGAGCTTAGAAGCACACATCATTATGAGGTAATTCAGTTTCCCATGCACAGAATGTGGCAAAGGCTCATTTTAACACAAGGTTAAATTAATTTCTTAAATTATTACTGACTCTGCAGTTCAATAATTGCACAGATCGTATCTTTACTAAGGCCGACATTTTGATACAGAGAAACTTATTATTAAATATCCTGCTATATGAACTTTACAGATGTGTGAACCTTAGAGCTGGGAGTGAATTTTGAGGAAGGAAAATGCAACAAAGAAAGAAAAAAAGAGTTTGGAAATTAATGCATGTATAAATGAATGCACATATAAGACACAAGATAGGATGGAGGACAGTAAACTGAGCAGAATAGTTTTGTATTTTCTGCTGTAAATACCTGTAAAAAGAATAAGAAATGTCATTAAAGTTGTATTGTGTGTTACCTTCTCGTTGCTGCTGTGGGATGATGGGCGGAGGGTGGGGGAAGGCTTGGCTAATCTGGCCATATGCAGCGGGGTAGGCTGCTGAGACACACATAGAAACACACACTGCGGATCAGATAGCACTCATGACTACAGCAATGTGATATATGCAGGCCAGAGCCGGCAATCGATCAGATAACACACAACGGAGGGCTACGTACTGCAGGAGAAAACAAATCACTCGTCGCGCCGCCGCCACCACAATGTTACATGATCAAAATTCAAATTCAAACAGTGACTGGTGTTTATCTTACACCCACACACACACACACACACACACACACACACACACACACACACACACACACACACACACACACACAGAGTGAGTACTGAGTGCGGCAGGAGTGACGGACAGACCTGCATACTGCTGGACCCCTGTGTAAGCCTGCTGGAGAGGATCAGCTGCAGTGGGACTTTGAGCTGCTCCGACAGAGACCCGAGGAGAGGGAGCGAGTCGGCAGAGATGGACGAGAATGTAGATGGAGAAGAGGACACAGGGGGAGACAATAGAAATACATAACGAGTTAGAAGAGTTAGAGAGACAGAGGAAAAGTAGAGAAGGTTATAAAGCTGGCGCAGCGCTGTGTCAACTCGCTGCTTTCTTTGAGGAAATGCATTCAGAACCGCTTCAGCTTTTTACTTAATGTATTTCAAACATTTTTCTTCCCAAAGCAAGAAGGAAAACTTTGAAGTGGCACAGGTAAACAGCACGTGACTCCACAAACATCTAACAGAGAACTGACTGCTGCACACAAATACAATTCAGTGTTTGCAAGTTAGACATATAGAACAGTGCAATGCACAAAACAGAATGAACCTGTCGCAATCACTGCTACACACACTATTAAAAACAAAAGGCTCATCCAATTAAATATTCATTAATGTTCACCTTTTGGGGAACTACAAAATAATGTTTATTCCTCCTACCACTAAAAGCTGAAATTGATCAAAAAAAAGGTAAGACTCCTTGAGATAAGAAAAAATAATATAATCATACACAATACAATACAAGCACAAGCCTGAATCCCATATAAAATGTGTCTACTAAAGCCGTTACTAAACAGTATCACCCGAAACACATAAACATGCATTAAAAACCAATGACACACTGGTCACAGCAAGCAGTAACATCCAACACTGAAGTTTGGTCAAACAAACCAGAGACAAAAGGGGTTATATAAAGTACAGGGGAAGGGGGTGGACGGATGGGGCTGGGGCTGAGGCAAGGGAGCGCTACCTTCAGAGAGAGAGGACAGGAAGCAGCCACCCTGAACCCCAAAACAACTCCGGGGAGCCACGCCCAAGCCGTTTTTCTCTGAGTCCTCCCTAAAAACCACCTCCTGCAACACTGGGGAGACAAGAGTGTAAAAAATATATGTTTAACTTCTACTTTTATAGCACAGAAAACCAATGAGGTCACATCTCAAGTGCACAGTACTTCTCTGTAAGCACCTCGCCGAACACTGATTTCCTCAACATGCTCGCCGTCTTTGGGCTAAAGTCAATGTGTCCACGATTTCCACAGACATGCATTGATGCTATTCACGACACGACACTCGCACAGCTTTAACTCTGCTCTTTGAATAAGTGTGTGCATACATGCTAGTGAATTTATGAGACTCACCGGGATAATGGTGTATCCCGTTGGTAAAGACGGCCTCTGCGGGGGGCTGTCCGTTTGCCTGTGGGGGTGGCATGCCAGTAAAACCATTTACACTAATGGGAGAGGGGATGCTGGTCACTGTTGGTGCGCTGATGCCTGGAGGGGTACTGCCACCTGCAGCCACAGGCAAGTGCAATAGTAAGATAAGACAGAAAACACATAGTAAGCACTGCACTGTATTTTTTATCCCCAAGACATTATGGAGAAGTTTTACTTTGACCAGCGACATAGTAACTCTTGCAAATGTCACAGGGGCCGGTCCACTGGGCCGGTGAAGACACTAAATGTCAGGGCTGATTTCTTGTCCCAGTTTGGCCCTAACTGTGACACAACAGCCATTAGATGCTAGACATATGGTAGAATAATGGTGAATACTGTGTTGATGATATCAAATGGCTCCCAATTATGTATTTGTCCCAGATGACACTAGCCATAATGGATTTTGCTCGAGAGAAGACTGTGCTCAAACTGTATTGTGCTTTTGTAAAGCACTCTTTTTACTCCATATTTTCATTGGTAGGTACTTAACATTTTATTTAACTGATGCTGTGACAAACCATACACAACACTAACAACAGTAAAACAAATAAAAAAATACAAAAAATTAAAAACAAACATTCAGGTAATAATCAACAATTTCTCGCTCTTTTTAAAAACAGTCACAGATGTTTGGATCCACTTCCTTCAAGGAATATTTTCTGATGCAGATGTACAGAGAATGTTCAAATGTTTTAAAGACTTAATAATTAAACAACTTTTCCACTATGTGGCTGTACTGCAAAGACTTCAATATCATAACAGTATGTGATAATATTGACATCATGTGGACTTCTGGCCACTCAGCTCAGTTACCTGACGTGGGGGTCAGCGGTGCTCCGGGCAGACCATTAATGGTGGCCATGTGCTGCATCTGGGCAGCAGCAAAGGCTGCCATTGGGCTGAGGTAGCCTCCCTGACCGACAGACGCCATCAGCGCCGCCTGCTGCTGCACCTGTCCCAAGGAGCAAAGGGACAGGTTAGTACTGTGTAGGAAATGTACGGCTCCTGGAGATGCTCATATTTCTGCTCTAAGTGAAAACTTACACTGGTTTATGTTTCCGTTTTTACATTTCTCATAAAATATTTAAAAACACCTTCTGTAAGCAGGTATAAAAATATAAGTTTAAAATGTTTTGTTAATTGAGTTTTAAGAAGACTGTTAGATTTAAATTTATTTATTCGCATTTTTTTGTGTCAATTAACCTATACATGCATGTCTTTGGACGATGGGAGGAAGCCGGAGTACCCGGAGAGAAAATGCAGACTCCTCACAGAAAGACCAGAGTCGGCCGAGAATGTTTGAGTTGGCCGGGTTTTGAACTCACAACCTTCTTGCTGTGAGGCAGGAGTGCTAACCACTCTTTATGGGGTGCCACGTGCACCCCATAAAAGCTACAATTCTTAAGTATCGTTTGAAGTCACATAATTATTAATAATTATTACATTATGTAGAAGTATGACTGAGCATCACATTAAACTTGTGTTTAAAAACTCTGAATAGAGGCTTCATTTTGTGGGGTGTCTTGCCTGAGCGTAGGCTCCATAGGCTCCAAACTGAAGGGCCATCGGGTTGAAAATGCCCATCTGACCAGCCATCTGCTGCATGCGGCGAATGGTGCGCTCCTTATCCGTGTCGGCGAACTTCACCACCAGACTGGACGAGGCGCCCTGTGCTCCCACCCACAATCACATGCACACATTAGAAGTAGATGTTAGCAGTCAACCTAAACATCACGGTTTAATTTTACTAAACAAGGTTAAAGAAAGTTAAACAAGAAAAGGTTTTAATTAGGCTAGGACCAAATGGGGCCATTCTCACATGTTTTTATGTGAGTTTCCTACTGCTGCTCTGCTTTTCTCCCAAGTCTCTAATATTTCAAGCCAAGGCAATAGGCTCCAGTTGGTGCTCACTGCTCCAAAATAGTTAGCATGGGTCATATGTGCTGTAGAAGAATCCTTACAGGGATTATTAAAGTACTAGTGCTCTTAATTTTAGGAAAGGTAATTAGGTGCTATGTGGCCCATGTCTCTTTGTGCTAACATAAATCTCGATGCTCACACATGTAGTTACGGTTTACTCACAGGCATTGTCTGGCTGCCGTGTAGTGCACTGATGGCTGCCTGAGCTTCAGCATGAGACGAGTATTTTACAAACGCACAGCCTGGAAAGACAAACAGGGGAGAGGTGTGGTGAAAGCAAAAGTAGAAGTTAGCAGAAGTGGAAATCAGACAGGATTACAGCAAAACACTGTTGGAACAATACAGCCGGTAATGAGATGCTTGTTTTTGCACCTGGGATGTGTTTTTTTTTTTTTTTTTTGTTACAGAATTACAGCTACAAACATTTGGTAAACAAAGCCCTCTTTTGCTAAAAGGAGGTTCAATGTGGGTTGATCAATGCTTGTGCTAAACATGCCACTCTGACACCATTAACAACTTTGGGATCCTCTGATGGGGCTTAAAATGCCACAGCATTGAGGTGTCACTTACTATTGACAAGGCCTGTTGATGAATTTGAATGATCGGGTTCCCAGTAATTATTGAGCTAAAGCTCACTTAGCTGGGTAAGCTGGCTGATGAAACCCTGTTAATGGAGCTTCACGGAGGAATCGCACTGATCAAGCTGACTGTAATCAGGGGGGCTTAGTTATCATCGGGCCACAATGATTGGCTGCTAAGTCCGCGGATGTACTTCACGCGGTGTGTAGTGCCATGACAACATTTTGAAAGGACATCTTTTTCTGGCCTAGCATAAAGCCTAGCTGTTAATAAGGAAGTTGACTTTTCTCGTCTTTATCAGTGCGATGTGGGTTGACTCATAGGTTAATGGGTTCTTGTGAGTGGCTCTGTTGGTTTATATCTCTTGCACAAAGCTTTACAATGTCATTTGCAGCTTGAGAAATACTGTATTTTTTGTAAGTAACCCCAGTGTTGATTGTGTAATAGCCCTCTTTGACACGACTCAACACAGTGAACTTTAGAAAGTCAAGAACTTCTAAAAACCAAATCATTTGTGTGCAATAGTCTGTGAAAGTCATAAACAGCAGTAAACTCACCTTTGCTGTTGCCGTCTGGACCTCTGAGGATGGTGCATTCCTCGATGCTGCCGAAAGACTCAAAAAGGCGCCGCACGTCATCTTCTGACTGTTGCTTGTTGAGCATGCCCACAAAGAGCTTTCTGTCTTCTGAAAATAAAAGGAATAGGTCATGATCAGAGGGATGTGGATGCCTTTTGATTCTCTACATAAAGACATGCTATCTTCAGTGGAACAGCAGTGCTTTGCTCATCCTTATAGTTTTACGACAAACCCATCAGGGAGAGGTTTATGGCATCACAGACGTGTGTTTTCTGGACATTTATTGCTGTTAGGAACACATTTCTATTTTATTAAAGCTACATTTAATCCTTTGGACTACTTTGTCACAGAATCTTCCAATGAGGAGAACAGGGTTTAAAAGGTCTTTTCATCAATGTGGGCAAATAAAATATTACGATTCCCTTTCAAGTGACAGCTGAGATTTCTCGGTATTGTGAAAATCCACCAGACTTCATGCCAGTGAAAACATTAATTTTAGCTGAAAACTCAGATTTAGGGGTGCATGTGGCAGAGAGGTTAGTGCGCCTGCCCCACAGCATTAAGGTTGTGAGTTCAAATCCTGGCTGAGTTGAATAGTCTCGACTTTATCTTTACCTGGTTAAACAAAAATAGATCAAATTAAATGTGTGGCAGTCTCAACTCCTATTAAAAACAATTTCAGTGCTGCCTCACACCTCCGCCCCAGCTCCGCCCCAGACGTTTTTCCGATCTGTTTGTAGATTGCTTCTTTCTAGTCTTTGTCACCTAATCTCAGCTGTCCCCTTTCAAACGACCTCTCTCCTTCAGCCCTGATTGGCAGAGGTTTCCAACATGGACTTTCTTCTCTCTACATTTCCCCAGTGCTTGCTGAAATCAGGTTTTATTTGTATGGGTTTAAAGTAATGTGAGATGACTTTTGTAGTAGATTGACCTTTATAAATATAATTTAATTGGACTAAATGTCTAATCGTAGAAGCTAAATACAAATTATTCAAATAAAGCAAACACTTTTTTTTTTTATTAATTTGACTTTGTTAGTTCCTGAAATATGTTTTAAGCCTTCCTTTCCATATTAAAAACATTGTCCTATGGATTCTTGTTAGGCTTTGGCTGCTGTTCTGCTGTTTGTTTTTCCAAAGCAGAGACATTGCAGCACTGCAGTAACACACAGACTGCAACCTCACATTAAAACATCTAAAGCAGTCCCATAATATGTGCTTCTGGCTACAATTCATTTAATAATTCACTCTTGCGTTGGCTCTGATCTGACACCAAAGGCAAGGGCCAATTTCCTTTTCTAAGAGCCTCATCGTCATTAAATCCATTATTTTATTAAAAGTATTGATTCATGAGGCACTATTTGCATTATGCGGAAAATATTTATGGTAATAGGTTTTCTTCTTTGTATGGAAACAGTGTGATAACAACATAATATGTATGAATTTGTAATATGTACCATTTCTACACAAAGCCCATACATTAAGAATAGGAAATGTGTTTACTTGTTTGGCAAATGTCAGTGACACTAATGATACAGGCTTGTTCATATTCAGTGGAGCTCACAAAACAATGTCTGCATTAAAATATGTTTTTTAAATGGAGCTCCTTCTGCTTTACAAAAATATATGTTTTGTAAATTATATTTTGTTCATGTTATTTCTCCATGGCCTTGAGCTACAGAGCTGGGTTTGCAGATGCAGGCAGCTTTATGAATTGTCATCATCTACGCTGTGGATTAGTTTCTAGCCACTGCAACAGAGCCTTTGTGCCGTCCCGGTCCCGTGGGCTGGAAGCTGGCTCCTGGCCCTCAGCGTGGCTCCTGGTCACAGATGCTCATGTTGCAATGTGATGAAGATGCCCGACTGGAGCGACAAATCATGTGCTCAAATCATGTTCGGCACAGTTGGCCCAGTCTGATCCAATAGTAAATGTATGTTTACAGCCCACAGGCTAATCTACACAAACAGGCAATGTTTTAGTTGTAAATATTTGAGTTATTACTTGGTTTAGCGAGAACTGGTCATTTTAGACAGTGTCAAATTAACACTGTGTATTGTTTTACCAATAAGTACATAACAATAAAAACTAATTCAAATATGCAGCCTCAGAGTTGTTTTGACATTAAACAGTAAAATAAACCCTCTTCTAGACACCACCAGAGATGAGTCAATATGTCAACGTCTGAGTAAAGTACTTTTCTTTTTATTCCAGTGTTTCATTTGATAAAAGTGCAGACACTATAGACCAGACCAACACAAGTCATTCCCAACATGACCTGTGTATAAGTAATAGCACTATTCTCAGCTATTAGACACCACAGATGTGTTGGTGTGCCTCTCCTCAGGTCAGGACATGATTAAAATTTAATTAAAGGCCAAGTTTCCACAGCCAGTCTTTTCCAGAGGGCTGCTTTAATGCACAGCGTTTTGTCATTATTATTAATAAATGTGTATCAAGGACAGGCTGCTTGTGCCTGTTTTCCTATAATAGGACAGTAATTCTAACTGCTGAACAATAATTAGAAAATAAACATATGAGAATAAGCCATAACAGGTTACGCTGACACATGAGCACATGCACACAATCTACAGCAACACATTAGGGACGCAATGTGTTTCATCGATGTGAATCAATAAAAATGCCAAAACAAATTCCTCATATTGTGTAAACCGTTTCTTTTTACTTGGCAATAAAACAGATTCTGATTTTAAATGGATACAACTTTAAAATACCAATTCTTTCCACTAAATAATGTTTTAATGTATTTTTATTTTCTAAAATGATTGCATGTACAGTTTTAGAGTCAGTTATGTAATTTATGTCTGAACGGTGGGAAGAAGCTGGAGTGCATTTATTTTTCACAGATTACGTTGAGTTATCCTTAAAAATGAGTTATGAACATATCTGTTTTATGAAAAGAATGAAAGGTGATTTTTGAATGATGTTTCTCCTGGGCAGATTGTGTGAACAATGATGGAAGACCGTGAAAGTCCACACTGAAAACATCTGCACCACTTTGTACCTCACTCATGTTCAGACCTTCGCAGAAATTGACGTATATATGTTGAGTAATTAATGACCCCTGGTCTAATTGGCTCTGAATGCGCTCTGCAAACTAAAGCATGTATATCTCTGTGTATGTGTGTGTGTTTTCGGGCTGGTTCCTGACTGCCTGTGCTTGACAGGGTGTCCTTGCCGAGTCAACAAGACTAATCTGCGCTCTGGCCTTGCACTGAAGGGGGGGAGTGTTTACAAGAGTGGAGCGCACATCAGGATGGAGGACACACACACACACACACACACACACACACACACACACACACACACACGAATCTTAAAATGCTGGCCCCCGTACCCTTGTTCTATACGCTCTAACACGGCACACACTTTGCTGGTGGCCACAGTTCCTCTGGGAAGCCACCAATAAACATTACATCTTTCTTTGGGAACGCGCTGTTAACACACACATATTCAGCCCGAGAGCAAATCAATAAACACCAAGAGGGGCTCTGCAAGGATGTAAAACTCTCTTGCACACAAATCCGGAGGACATGACACGCGTCTTCTTACAGTACGAGCGTGTCACAATCACCTCAGATTTCTTACTTTTATTATGTAGAACTTAAATGCTAGGTTGCAAAAATGGCTCTATCTCTATAAAATGCAAACAGTATTGTGTATCATTGCTCTGTTCACTTAATCAAAATCTTGTAATAATAATTCAGGTATGGGTTCTATTTAACAGTATATGTATCTATCAATAAAAATTTATATCAAAATAAAAATGCAGTGTCTTATTTTAGACAGTAGACTCAAAATGACCTATATACAATATTCATAATCAGCAAATGCTACTTGACATATAGTGGGCAATTATAAGGCCTGTTGAGGTCCCTTTAAATGGCCAACACAGTCACATTGTGAGATAATCTAACCACACTGGATCAAATGTCGCAGAAACGTGGCTGTGTGTTGCATTTGTGGATGCGGTTATGGGTGAACTGAGGACAGACACAGACTAAAGAGGGTCCAGCGCCGCGTTAGCCTCGCTTTACTTGCTCCCGCTCGGCGCTCGCTCTGCCCCCTCCCGCTCCATCAATCATACTCAAAGCAGCACTGCGCTAAATACAAGAGGATGTCCCACAACCCCTCTTGCTTTCACTTAATTTCTCTCCTCTTTTCAGGCCAATACCTCTCCGTCACTCCTCACAAACCTCTTTCTTATCAACTTCTTGCATGCCCTTTTTTTTCAGTTTGCAGTGGAAGGATTTGCTCTGGTGCCAATTATTTGAACAACTGCAGAAGTTTGAAAGACTCCAGCCAAAAATGGTCAAACTGCATCAATCCTTCCTTGTACAGTGCATTGATTGATGTCAGGAGCGGGTCACTACATGTCTAGACATGTAAATACGCTCTGAGCTGTCCAAGCTGTCAATAAAGCAGCCCGCTCTCGAAATACAAGACTGGACATTCACTCTGGTCCTGTCACTAGGATTTGCAACTAGGCCAGCTCTCTCCTGAAGCGTGACTAGACCACATTTCCACGCCACATACATGTTGCATATGGTTCAACTACATATGAAAAAACGTGGCAAGTTAAGGCTGTGTTTACATAATGTGTCTTGAACAGTGGTGGGGTCAGACCAGGGCGCACTGTCAGTCTACGTCTGCACACAGGCCATGCTCTAATGGGACAGATAATGGTGAAGCTGATCTGTGCCGGCAGCTCAGGCTTAAAACAATGACAGAAAGAAAGAGGCATTGAGGGAGGTATAGGAGAAAAGGAAAAAGACGTACCTCCTCGACTCTCGCTGTCTGCTGGCTTCACCTGGATTGGTCTGTTCATCTGTAAACAAGAAGGAGACAGACAAATGAGTCACATAAAAAAAGCAATATGATGTTGTGTACACATACAACGCTTCACAAATATATTCGGAATCGCTCAGCCAAATTGCTGGTATTGAGTTCTCCAAAGCTGTTGCACTTATAGCCGTTGGGGGGAAAGCTGGTTGGGAATATGGGCTGGAAACATTATTTGATCTGAGATGAAAGGAGAGAGAAGGGGCTGGAAAGAGGAAAAACCAAAAAGGATGAAGGGAGCGAGGAAAAGCTGATGGAGGAGGAGAGGTAACTCTGGGTCAACACAGCCTCTAACTGCTTCTGCTCGGTGTTTGACATGGCCACAAATCCTGGGATATTTGGCATAAGGACATTTCTTTGTACTTCAACAGACCGGGATCATGTTGGATCGGACACAAACCTACTTCTTAAGTTCAGACATTAATAGTGTTTTTAGTTGAGTTTAGAAAGAAAAAATAAAAGTCTTTGGATACATTTAGAAAGTGGTTATGATTAGAAATAAGTCAGCTGACATTATTACCCTACAATGGGCACAACAATTTAGTGTTATTTCTAAAAAATGATGAAGACAGACCAACAGCAAATGATGACTTTATTTCAACAGTATTTTTACAGATTGTTAGCATCACTGGCAACATACTGTATACTGCAGTTAAAGTAAACATAGTATTTCTCAAACCTTTTCTTTTATTAATCACTTTAAGTTACAAAACCTTCTCCACATCAAACTTCTCGATTTGCTATCTATGTTTTCCTGTCACTTCATCAGTTTCAACGCACTCCTGTGGCCCCACCTTTTACGGCTGGGGAGTTTTTTTTTTTATTTTTTTCACTTTAATGTGTTCATGTGCTTTTAAACAAGACCGTTGGAATAGCATAATAACATGTCAGCTTTTCACAAAACAGTCTTAAAATTGCACTCTTTGCAATTCAAACGGTCAAACATAGCCTTAGCTTATGTACCAGTGTAGCAGTTTCATTTTAGATACTGATTTATTACTAATAATACAATAACGAGAATTAGTATTGCTTTTTTTTTTTTTAGTGACAACTAATGGTAATTACATATAAGTCACTGTAGTTAGGCAAAAATGATGTGCACAACACAAAGTTATATAACAACTTGGGTCCTACATTTTAACCTAATTTTCTGAGTTAACTCAAGACTGCAGATTGACAGAATATGGGGGACTGTGTTGGATAATGTCTGGGATGAACTAAGAAGCTACATTTAAGAAGTTTTATTACTTATAAAGGCAGCCAAATCTACAAAGACACACACACACACACACTCACAATAAAAACCTCAGTTTGTGTGACTTTTCAAACTCTTAAGCTTCTACAAAATGTTCCTGGGCAGTTTTTCCACTCAGCCATGCACACACACACACACACACACACACACACACACACACACACACACACACACACACACACACACACACACACACACACACACACACCAGTCTGTCGCCCTGTGAGACCTTTTCCGCAGCGTGTCCACAGAGGCCTTCCTTTCATTTCACTCCTGCCTGTCAAAGCTTCCCTCTCCGCCTCACCACCCTGCTAAACGCTCGCCGCCAATCAATTTTTAATAATGCCAATCGCCACGCTGCCAGAAGGAACGAGGGAAAGAAGGATGAAAGAAAAGAAGGAAGGAAAGGTCAAGGTTTCTGTCTGATGCCGCATCAGTGTTTTGTTAAAGTCATTAAATCTTTTCATTTGCTGATATAGTCATCTTCATAATGCAAGCTTTCATATAATCCAACCAATGCCTTCATAATGTGAGCATGGAAACACAATTAAAATCCCTGACCTACGACCTGTACTTTGTCCAAAGCACTATTTCCCTGTTGCTGCTATTAGATCACATCATTCTCCATAACACTTATTTAAAATGGAGTTAGTCGTTCCTTCATCTCCTCAGTCTCCTCCCGCTCTCTGACAGCCAAAAGAACTCTACTAATGTTTTTAATGCACTGTGATGCATTATTTATCAGACTAGCTGTTGATATGGAAAAAGGGGATAACAGAAACCAGGGGAATGCAGAAAACTGTGTAGCTGCTCTGGTTTAACCAAACGAAATCAAACTGCATGTCTCATATAGATGCCTTTTCAAACTTTTTATGTTGCAATACAGCAAAACAATACAGAAAAAAATGTATGTGGCATAATTACATCCATCTTTTCTCTGATCCAAAATGTCACAGATGTTGCTTAGTAAACTCTAAGTGATAGTATACAAACCCTTACTCTTTTTAGCCTTTTATGTTCATTTTAGGCATGTTTTAGCAATTTTTTATAATAGAACCAAATATTAAAGATGGAGGGTGTAGTTTGTGTTTGCAGTTTGCAGTTCACCACATTGCACCCCTTTTTGCACCTACGGTAGCCCTACAGGGACACGCATAAACCCTGTGGAGAATGATAATGATGAACTCACTTTAATACATCTGAGTCTGAATGTCTGAGTGTTATTTTTAGTATTTTTAGTATTGACTAATATGTTGACTTGTAATTGTAATCGGTATAGAACAATGCACCTCTAAATACATTTAAACACAGTTTACACAAGTTCTGGAAAAATGTTTAAAAAGACAGCTGTTTGAAATGTGAGGAAAGTGGTGATAAAAAGAGAAGAAGGGCAGAGGGGGAGATGAGGACATAGATCACAAAGTGTGGGACAAGGTCAGTCCAACGCTCCCAGGGGTCCTATAAGCCTGCATACATATGAGTGCTTTTGCTGTGACCCATACAAATGGTCTGGCCTCACTCTGACCTAATTGTGTTGCACCTCCACTAGTTTTATATGCAACTCTGCTCTTAACCTGCACTTTCTATATATAACCAGCTCCCTGGGGTCTTGTTACTGGTTTGAATTCTAACCCAGGCTTTAATGACAAAACCTGAAGATGACTAAAAACACAATGTTCTTGTAAAGTTTGAGCGATAGCATTCAAACATCAGCTGTTTCGAGTGGCGTTTCATAGGCTCTGTATCAGAGGTTTCCATTATCTCTGGACCCATAAACTGCTTCAAGGTCAGTTTTATCATCCTGCTCATAATGGGTTGAGTTAGCACCAGCCCACTGGACAACTGATCCCAAAACAGTTGTTAAAACCTGACGTTGACTAGCACCGATAGCTCCCCGAGGAAGCCTGTAGGTGTGCGAACAGAAGGCAGATGGCAGCATTGAGCAGCAATACACACACACATTTACAACACACAAAATCCAACAAAGTCTCTGTAGCTGGAAACCAGAGTGAGATGAAGTCCCATCTACAGCTACACAACAGGCACAGATACAGCTTTTTACATGCAAAATCACAACAAGGAAAAGCACCCAGGCATGCTTGAAAACAGGATACAAATAAGCACACGTACACAAACACAATAGATATGTAAATGTATGCCTGTGAATCCACATGTGCAGTAAATTGGCTCATGTCTCAGCGCCTAATACCTTGAATGTAGTGTGCCTCTCCTTAGCCTTGTAAATGCGCCATCCTATTAAAAAAACACCCTTTAGAGCATGCACACACACACACACACACACACACACACACACACACACACACACAGAGTGGTAGAGCCTCCCTATTGTTGCTGAAAGTCCACCTCAGCAGCCTTGTGTTCAAGTGGCCTTGGCGTACCATATGATCGACAGCTCGGAAAGAACGACGGCTACGTGAATGCATGGCTGCACATTCTGCACTCCTCTGTTGATTATGTAACTCAATGACAGTGCTCTGCCTCAGCACTGCCATAGATTTGCTGCTAACTAGAAGCTGAGGGAATACACGGCCTGCATGCAGTCTGTGCGCTCTACCAAACTGGTGAGTCATTCTTCTGAATCAGTCTCGTACGAGGCGCCACAAGATTAGCTCCAAATAGTGTGTGACTATAGTTGGCTGTATTGGATTCTACCTTGAAATGGGACAATATTGAAGCCCTTGATGTAAGTTTTGCTGCTTACTGTATTGATTCCTTTGCAGAAATGAAGTTAGAAAAACAATATTACAACTCTATGGAATTCCTATCTAGTAAATTTCTGTATAGTGCCTTGTTATGTCAAAAGTGCTTCCAATACAGTTTAATACAAGTTGCTTGAGACGGAGCGCCCACAGAGCTACACAGACAGCACAACAAGGACACGGGCCGCCCGCACTCCAATCATCGCCTCCGAAAGAGAATATTGAAAGTGTGTGTTACTGGACAGGTAGAGGTAGAGAAGGAGGAGGTAGGATTTTCTCATTTTCACTCGCGTCTAGCAGATGTGTTTTTGAGAGAGAGGGAGAGTGGAGCGGTGCAGGCCAGGTCATTTCATTATCACAGTGAGAAAGCACTCCATGAAACTCTCCCAGGAACGCAAGGAAAGGCTGTCTTCATAATATTCCTTCACTTCCATTGTCAAAACATGCTCTATTTTACATTTGCTCGCTCCTTCACTTTCTCCACTTTTTGAATGTTTTGGTTTCTGTAGTCTCTTCTCTTGGCATATTGTACCTGTCACAAAGCATCTGCAAAAGGAAGTTTAGGATCTTAGTTTAACCAAAATATCTGTGTTCACGCTGTCAAATGAACAACTGCAACTCAAAGAAGATGTGCTTTCTCAGCATGCACAAGACTCATCTTGAGATGGACACATGCCAATGGAAGCATTAGCCGAACAAATATGGTTACAACCCTGGCGCTTTTGGGAAGCTGGGCCTTTGCAGAAAAACACAAAATAGCCAAGAAGAGACATAAGCTCAAAGCATTTAGCACCTACTTTATGTAGTACGTTTAACAAGTGCTCACAAAGAGGACAACCTATTTTCAAAGTATTGATTTGACATTATTTCTCAGAGGCATTACACTCTCTTACAATAACTCCACATTTCTGTCAAAGCCCCTACTGTACATACACAAAAATTTGAATTGTATCGACTTTTGCAACCTCTGGAGTCATACTGAAGTACAGCTTTTCACAGCATTCAGCAGCTCATAGTCCTAATGTGCCTCGTAGAACAATATGCATTTCAAGTATGGATTTGATTTTCTCGAGGCATGTTGTGTGTATGTCAGGACAAAAATGAGGTCAGCCAATTAAAATGTTCACTTATCTTTCTGCTACAGTCTGGGAAGGCTACTCATGGAGGATGACATCCTAAATGATCACTCACTTTACAAACATAGAGAGTGTGCCTCTTGTGTAATGGTAAAGGGAATGCTCATGTCCTATTCTGTATTCAGTAGCACTGAATTCTGAATAGGACATGAGATGCAATTGCTGCAGTCACTCATTTGTGACAAAACAGTTGCTGGGACCACATAGAGCTAGTGCATGTTTGATTTTATTTTAAATGTGGTATCTTGTATCTTGTATAATGTATCTTAAAATTGGGATGTGACACTGAAAGGTTTGTTTTCTAGACGCCTCAGCTACAGTCACTACCAAAAAAGACTAGTGAAGAAGTTTTTTAAAGGGGACTTGTTTATAAAAACCCTGTTTGCTTTGTAAACAGCACATAGTGTGTCTTGCATAGATCATAGACAATAAAAATGGACAAGAGGGCTGTGACATCATCCTTAACTCACAATAGGCCCAGAACTCAGCAGACTGACTTCATAGATATTGTACATATTTGGAAATGTAAGCCCAAATAAGATTAAATCTTATGAACCTGGTAACGCTAATGGCTAACCAAATCTTTAATGATTTCTGTATGTTTCCTTGCCATCCTTCAGTTCAACTTATCTGCCTTATCTTTTGTTGCCTTTATATTTAGTAACTTATTACATTTACATTTAGTCATTCAGCAGACGCTTTTATCCAAAGTGACTTACAAATGAGGAAAACAATGGAAGCAATTAGAACAACACACGGTAACAAAATGGTGTTAAAGCCCAGCACAGGATACAAAGCTAGGGGTAGTGATTTATTTATTTATTATAATGTTTTAACTTTTTTTTTTTTTTTTTTTTTTTTTTTTAAAAAGCGATAGAAAGAAAATAAAATTCAGTGTTTGTCAATTATGTGTTGACAGAAGAGATGTGTTTTTGGGAGTTTTTTTTTTTTTTTTCAAGATGGCTACAGAATCTGCTGATTTTGTAGGATTTTGTTATTAATTGTGACCGTGCAATACTGTTCCACACAAGTATAAAGCAAAGTTGTCATAAATATCTGCACAAAACTTAGGGGAGAAAATGCAGTCACAAAATGGCACAGTCTCAAGACAATAAACTAATCAGAATTCAGTACAACACTGCCTTTCTGTTTGAAAAGACTTTACTCTACATCTGGAGCAGTGCAGCAATGGGTTGAAGGTTGATGAATGGTTAAATCTCACTGGAGTTCCCATCAGGTTTTTATCTACTCTAATGTCTACACATCTCTGGGAGTATTTCTTCCTCCACCTTCGACTGCACTTCCTCATCCTGACATATGGCCCAGCAACACAACAAACCTCTTTTTTGACGGTAAAGTGAAACATATTTTGCAGAGATCAATGTCTCTGTTTGTGCGAGTAAGACGACTTTAAAGCAAAACATCCCAACGTCCCACTGTTCCTTTTGTTACATTTCAGCCTCTTTTATCCTTCCTTTTCTTCACAGACAAAAAGCCAATCCAAGTTTTATGTCAGATCAAGGATAAGACTTGATATATCTGACAACATGACCTCACCCATTTGTTCAGGACATGGTCATGCTGAGTGGACAGGAGCAAAATAAATACAAAAAAAGCATTCAGATGAATAATAAATTGGCACACACTGTTCTTTCTTACACCGCAGCACTGACGTGGCTTTACAACAACAACGTGGCTGCACTGTGTTTTATGGCAAATGAGACATTGGCACTCATTTATCAATATTTCCTTCCAACACGATGCTAAAACAAACATTTAAAACACATCTTCTAATACTCAATACACAGTGAAGTGTAGCACATACTTACCCTAAGCATAACCAATGCATTCTGGGGCATGAGCTTATTGTGGACAACCATTGCCAGTTTTCTCAAGTATCTTGTTTTAGCAAAATCTACCACGTCAAGACAAAAAAAAAACAAACAAAAAAAAACAAACAAAGCAAAACAATTATATAGAATAACCTTGAACGTACGTATACAGTAGAACGCATCTTTCAGCCTGTTTCTACATGCTGCTGCTGTCCCAGCAGTGTCTACTGAGCTTACTGTGTCTGCACAAAGCACATGAAAGGAAACGCGCAGAGATCACAAAAGGAGCTGGGCCTCTCTGTCCAGCGCTCTGATCACGGTTTGTTTGGCACCACGTTCAAACACCCAGGACACATGAGAATGAAGAGTGACAGGCTCCCAGGACACACACATTCATCCTATCTGTGCTAAGAAAAGTCTGTTGGTGGCGGCTAAGTGGAGTTTTACGAGGTTAAACAGCCCCACTGTGTATCAGTGGCCACTTGTAGTATTGCAACTGCATGAGCCCAAACTCCCCCATACACTTAAAATTTTAAAGCAAAATTTCAAAAAAAGGTTTTCTGTAGTGGGCATTAAACCTTTTTTTGTTTATCCATCGATGCTTACTGGTCATTATCTCCTCTATTAAGTCACTATTAAGTCACATTATGTCACTAGATTAAATTGGTTACAAGAAGTCAGTGAGGCATCGCAGCAGAGAAATTCAACTTGTTCCTTCAAATAAATTAAATATTATTTATTAATTATTGTCTGTATAGAGCACTAACTGAAAAAGGGAAATGGGAGCTTTTCAAGATCTAATATGGATTTTGGATCTCAGTATAGAATAATGTCCCACTTACACGTTTGGAAAAGAATACCTCCTGTTCTAGTTTCCAAGGCCGTGTTGTTAGTGAAAGTTGTTACAAAACACAGACATCTTAAAAAGCTGCAAGTTATGGCACCCCCCGCATCTCCTCCTCTCGTTTCTCTTTTTTGCCTGCAGTAGGTTGAGAACGGCAACATTTTTCTCACATCTTTGGTTTGATCCGTTTCACACCGACCCACCTTCTTTTTCTTCTTCTTTTCATTGGCACGCCGCCTAACGCTTGCAGTAGTGGGACGCCTTTCAAGCACTTTTGAATGAGAGGTTAAAACACAATATCGTGCTTTCTTTTGTTTTCCTTTCTATTCCTGTCTTATTATTCCTCTTCCTCCTCTGTGTGAACTTGCTGCTGAATAAAGCAAATGAATTACTGTGAAAACAAATTTTTCACACTCGCTTGCATAAAACAGCGTTTTCCCCCCATTTCCGTCTATCTTCTGGGTGCTCTATACCTGGATATGAATCAATGTAGATGAGAGCAGACAGGGTTTATGCTCCCTGCGAAGGCTTTAATAGGAATCGACGGTTGAGAATTCGGTTGTCACACTGTAACTGGATAGAAAAAGCACATCATCTGCACCCCCAAATGATTTTACCCTGTCAAAACCTGTTATAGCTTCACACTCGCCTGTGACGTTACATTATATTACACCCTCACACGCTTTAAACCTCAATAACAGGTGCACTATTTAGTAGCATTCGACATAAAACATAATAGAAAACCACTCAGAAAGTCTTTCTTAAGCCCTGAACCGAGATTGATTATCACACAAACGCTCGATCCATTCCAAATGAGGCTTCGTGTGAGAAACAAATAAGCTTGCGCTCCACACAAACAAGCAAAAGCCCTCACGATAGTTACATAATTAGACGTACAGCGCCATGGCAATCAACAACTCTGATGTTGCCATGGGGACTATAGCTTTGACTATAAAAAGACAAGGATCTATATGTGGAGGCGTTTGAGGGCGGAGGTGCAGAGCGAGGAGCCGAGAGAAAAAGTAGAAGACAGTAGGAGAATAGAAAAGTGTGAGAAGACGAGAGAAGTGAAGGTGTCGTCGAGGGGTTTGTGTACATATATGTAATCCTGTGAAAGAGGAGGAGGGTAAAAAAACGACAAGGACAAAATGTGATAGAGTTGGTTAGTAAGTATGAAAAAGAAAAAAGCGAACAAGAGAGAGTGCGGAGGACAATTTTCGACGTGTCTTTGGAGGCTTACTGCATCGCTCCAGCTTTGCGGCATACAGCGAAGATTAGGCCAGACGAGAAAGCCATAAATTCTACTTTTCTCTTTCCAGAAGTGAACATAAATCATGGCTGCTCGTGGCGTGCCATCACTGGCTTTTTGCTTTTCACTTATCTAATGAATAACAGAAAAAAAACAGGCTCAACAGCTGTCATATTTTGAGCAGGGCCGACTATTTCTCCCAACTTTTGTCCTCTTCTAAACTCAGACGTAACAATGAGTGGGTTTCCTATAATATAATTGCTGAAGGTGTATTCATGAGCTCCATATTGCGCCTGTGTGTGTTGGGAGCAGAAGAGAGTGAGAGCTGACTTTAAAGGCCTGTGCATCTGAAAGATACCTTACAGCATATGCAAATGTAAATATAGACATAAATAGCAGCATGGGCGAATACTTGGCGGATAAACTCGGCAAAGAACCTCTCAGAAAAACACTGGCATTCACACACACACACACACACACACACACATTTACAGGCGCCTATCCTCGCCTGTGTCTCAGGAGGTTAGGTGTAAGGAGGCGGGGCTGTAATGAGCTGTCACTCACAATAGTCTGCCCTTGTATTGGAAAATTATGGAGAAAGACTGTAATGAAAATCATATGTAAATGAATAAGCAGCTACACAAACACAAGTGTGAGACTACAGATATTCTCACAGTAACAAATACATAAGTAATTGTTACACTTGTTATACTTGTTTTGCCAGTTTTGCATATTTTCATTTGATTTCTACTATCGTTGGCACTAAAATCTTGTAATAGTGAGACTAGCCTTAGCCAATGTGTGATTCATAAACATAAGTGGACAACCTTCAACGATGTATATAAATGGAAATAGTCGGAGCTCCCATTGACCAGCTTGTGGTTTCTCATGTCATTAAAGGGTCAGGAGTTAAGACAATGTAAAGCTGGAAACGCTCCAACGTGGCTTTTATATAATCCATTACAAGTCATGTCTGCAACCACTTTTATTCTCACAAACATTTAAATAATAGAATGACATTCAGTCAGTACAGAGTGTGTCATGAAATGTGAGCCAATATTATACAGCTAGACTTGTTTCTTTATACAAAGTTACATATTTTAATCATTAGTATGAATCACAATTTAGAAGTTAGTTAAGGGGGACTATCATTGGATTCTGTGTTGGTTTTAATAAACAGCTCTGATGTCAAACGTACAACCCAGGGGCCAATCAGGGCCTGAGTTTAGACTGTATGTGGGTCTCAACATATTGGTAAAATATAATCATTTTATGAAATGAATTACAACGGAACAAAAAGCTACTCTTTATTGTTTTTATTTGAGATTAAATTGATGTTGAAAATGTTAACAGTTCATTTTTATAAAATCCACTGGGAAGTATCTGAGTAAGAGGTGATAATGTCCTTCTGAGCACTTTTGTAGTTTGTATCAAATGTTTAGTAAAAAAAAAGTTCAAAATGTAGTACAGAGGAGTCATGCTTTGCAGTCAGTAGTGGCCAACTCAAAGCCTGCCAGGCCTATTATGCAATACATAACCTCTGTGCTCCTCTGGCCCAAAAGGACAGTGGGGTATGAGCGGATCCAGCCCTCCCCTTCTCCCTGTTCTCTGTGCTGCATATCCCAGTCAAATAATCACCCAACGCTGATTAAATATAGAATAGAGAGAAAAAAGATTGAAAGATTTGGAAGCAAAGGAATGTAATGGAGGAGAGAGGAGCCGAATGAGGAGAAATGTGAAAGATCTTGCCTGTTAGACTCTGCCAGAGAAACAACAGGGAGTTTTTGAGGAAGACAGCTCCATTGGCCCACAGTGAGAGGAGCAGGTGGGCGAATGTTGGTGAGTGCTGTCACACTCCCACACAAGCGCTAATGCACGTGATGAATGCACACAGCACTGTGCAGACATGTCACTGTTTGTACTGTTACATGCAACACAAGACCTTTGTACAACTGGGCAAAAACAGTCAATGACATGTAACTGGGCATGGCTCATTTGCACATATGTTATATTAGAATTTAAATGTATACCCATTAATGAACTAAAGGTTATGAAGTCATCTCTCAATATATACCTAAATTTGTGTTGATTTAATGGATTCTGTTCAGACACATGCATTTATGAGTTGGTAAGAGCTATATATTTTAGAATATTGGTCAACCTGGTTGCACTGTGTGATTTCTGATTGTCCTTTTAAGGCTATTATTTTATTGATTTAAACTGCTTAATGTCAGTCATGCGCCAAAACCAGACGGATTCTGTGGTTACCTCCAAAACTGAACACATCTGTAAAAAAGCAAGTGATGACCTTGTGTATTTTCTCATTTAGTTGCATGTTATAAGAACAGATTAGTTCTGTTCTCTCTTGTTGTGTCCTTTCTCTAATTTCGTTTCTTCTTCTGAAAAACTCTAGGTTTAGTTAAGGATAAGAAGGCTGAGGAAGAAAGTTTTAAGTAGCTGCAACAGAGCAGTGCCAGATTTGTTCCAGGAGGAAGTGAGAGATCGAGGGAGGAGGGGGGACAGTGAATGTGATTCTATTATTAATGGAGGAAAAGTTCCTTTAAATTGAACCTATAAAGTATCTCTTGCTGGCTTTTCCTTTAACAGAGGCAGCCTGGGACCGGATAAGAATGGCGAGAGAACTCAGTAGAAAAGGGATGTGAAAGAAGTTTTTTTTACATTATTTTATTTTGATATTCTTAAAAAAGCCTTCACACAAATGTTGCAAAAGTAAAACGTCCCCATCACTAAAGTGGCCCCCACTCAAAGGCATTTTGTGCTTTTGAGCTGTGCGTTGGCTCACATGCCATACTCCCTTGGTATTAATTTAGCCCTATGCTTTGATGTACTTTTGCAGGAATGGAGCCAGAAGTGCGGCACTTTTTTCATATTTATCCCATCTTGTGAAACAGACCCCCTTTACATCTGGCACTAAATGACTCAAATGAAACTGGAGCGGGTCCAGGCTCAGCTTAAACACATAAAAGTCTATGTGTAAACGCACCCAAGATGCATTGGGGTAACATCCACAGCCACCTCCGGGAGGCATTTGGACGTAATGATACAAGAGTGAATTAAATGTACAGCATATTATTTTAAATCCCAAATTTTTTACCCATCTGTTAATTATTTTTATATTCCAGGCCGGAGTACCCACAGTGGAAAGATTAGGTCTAAGGACGTGTTGTGCTGCATTTAAACTCAGCCTCAATCATCCTTCAGCTGATAGATTCACTTATAATAAATATGAGCAAAAAAAAAGAGGTAGAGATGTTTTGAAAGTGGTTGAAGTAATGTTGGTTTAGATATTAGATGTCCTTTTAGACATGAACACACTGAAGAGCACATTGTTATCCTCTAGATCAAGACTGACAGTAATTTACACCAACGATAAGTCATGTAATTGCTTCTTCAATAGACATAAGTAGCTTTTAATGGAACCTATGCAATTTTTTTCTTTATTTGAATCTTTCTGTCAAAAGCTGTCGAGATAGAAAGCGTGGATCAGCAAGATGACGTTTAATTGAAGTATTGAATAAAAGCAGAATTATATTTGTTTTTATCTAAAAGGCACATGGCGGAAACTATGAGTGCAAAAATCAAGAGTTCACATAATGAGACCTCCTCCGATTGTCAAACCTCCACCTTTACCATGGGAGCACTCTGAAATCCTCCCAGGGGACATCCCATGTGTCAAGGCTAATATTTTACGTTGTATGAGCTAAAGTTAAAGCGCTTATGCAACTGTGTGCTAGAGTGGCCTTTATTTTCATTACCTGTCAGTATAGGTATTATGTCATTCTTATGACAGTGCTGGCCAATATGTCATCCTCTTCAGGCTGAGTGCATCCATCTGTGTTACTACATATCTGACTGTAATATCATGCTGGCTTATGGCCAACTGAATGCTGGTCTCCATCGTCTGCTTCTGTATCTTAGCTCATCTCTATAGTTTTCTGCACTGGCCTTACCGCCTCCTCGCACCAAAAAATATTGGACATAGAGATATCAGAACAGATTTTAAGTTCTGTAAATCTATTTAGAAAACTTTCCATTTGTATTTTCTTCAGTGAGGACCCTGGTCCAAGTTTAAATCAAGACTGGTACCTGTGGGTTTTGTCGATGAACTGCAAATGTGCAGGTGAATAGTTTCAGTCTAAAGCAGAATGGCTATGGGCCTCCAATGCAGAATGACTGATTTCAGACAATAGTCCCTTCCCCGCAGAGTTAAGAGGGCCCAGTGGCCCTTGGGAACAGCCTGTCACAACTCGAGAAACTCCTGCTGGGGACACTGTTGAGGTTTTCAGCTGGCTCCCAGGGGGTCCCCACCACCACTTACCCGTTGAAACAAAAATCAATGGCTTAATGATCCAAAACAGGAAATAGAATGAGAAAAAAAGAGAAAGTCCGTAAAACAACAAAATGTCTTTTGGCAAGGGACAGTGTGTCCCGGGCCTTCATTTGTTTGTTTGCTGAAAGAAAAGTGCCTCGATGGTAAGTGAGTGTGTACGTGTGAGCGTACGTGCACGCTCCGCTCTGAGAGAGTGAGCTTACCCCAGCTTAGTGGCGCAAAACATATTGATTTATTGATTGCCTGTTTCACCCCCTCGCCATCTTTCTCCTTCTTTCCTTCGTCTCTGTCGGCCTGTTACAGTGGCTTTGGGAATCCCAGGCTGAAGCAGAAAGCTGCAGAATAAAGAGGACTGGAGAGAATGGAGAAGGAGGGAACAGAAGAGACACAAAGTCGGCCAGGGCTGTCCCATCTGAGTGTCGATCCGATCCAGCAGCTTTTTAACCAAGGCCCTTACATCATTCAGATTTATGAAGTGAGGTCACAACCAAATCAAAACCTTGACCTATCTGTGAGGGGGCCGATTTATAAGCCCCTTGTAGTGGGGAGTGGCTGGGACGTGGCAGCAGCGAGTATTCCTCTCCTTGGCCCATGCAGACCTGCTGGAACGAGGTGGACCAGGGCTACAGCACAGACTGAACAAAGTCATTTGTGATTAGCAGACAGCTTGTGCTTTATGATATAGTGGCTGTCTGACTGTAGCAGGCCACCATCACTGTCTTTAAAGTTCTTATGTCAACAAACTTACCCCAAACTGTCACTGACAGTTAAAATAATACATAATAAATGACAATAAAAATATCAAATGGGTCCTTAACTGCAAATACTTTACAGAAAAATGTCATCAAGTCAGAAACGTGTGTCGCCATTAATTTGTAGCCCTCCAGTTGCTTATGACTCATGGGGGTTGCTTATGACAAGTATCACCCCATGTTAACCGTGTCCCTTCCTAAACCTTCCCTCTCCATAAATTATGGACAAGATGAAACACGAGTCCCCATTCGACAGCCCCTCATTTCCCCCTCCCAGTGAGACTTTGCTGAAAGAAACAGTTTGAGCTTATTTTAAACTCTGCCGCAGAACAAGAGCTAACTTCACCAAAGTGAATTGCTTTACTTGTGTTTACAGTGAACATAACAACTTAGAAAGAAAGTCCAAAGTCATACAGAGTTGTCTTTCCGTGCCTCACCAGTTGCCTACAGGTTTTCATGATGACCTCTTATAACAGTGCTGGTCCCCTGGCAGCAGCTGAAAATCAGGTACAGAGTGGCCACAGGGACGGGAGGCGTTCTATTCTTAAATACACAGCATCAGCCAAATGCAATTACAAACCCGAGGAGGGCCGGAGTCAAATTTAATAAAGGAGAGGTGGCCTGCCACTTTCCCGAGATGGCACAGCCGTCTCCGAGCGTCGGAGCCCCTGTGGCATCGACAAACCCCTGCCATTTGAAGAACTGTCTTTTACTACAAAACACATTATTAAGTGCACAGTGACACAATCTATTATCATTTTCTATAAATATGTTTATTGATTTTTCAGAAATGTCTAAAGAAACCAAAATCCAGCTGTAACCTTCAGGCAATGAGGTTTCTAAAAGTTTATTTGCTTTTAACACTAACAGGAAATTGTGTAAAATGTGTTTTATATTACACTATGGGTACAGTAGAATGGCCAGCCGTACCCATTCACTACACAAAGTGATGTGGTTCTACAATCCTTTCAGAACAATCAGTAAAAACTGCATCCAGAGGTAGAAGCTTGGATCCATACAAAACCCTAATTATTAGAATTTGAATGTCTTGCGAACAATATAAGCTCATTGATTTACTGAAAGATTTGTTGCTTAAACTAAACATAATACAAACTAAAAACTGTGTAAAACTGTCTTCTGTGCCACTCATCATCTGCGTTTGTCAGCAGATCATAACCTACTGTGTCAAGTATTAATACACGACAATGTTCCCACAGTACGGTCCTTGCTTGTACACAAAGTGCCTACTCAGTGGGGTTAAACAGTCCCACTGAGTCTTTACATGCCAGCTTGTAAAGCCCAGCCAACTTTCTCCAAATAAAAATGTGAGGTATCTGATTGACCCTGGCCAAATTCCCCTAAATACAATCATCTTTGTGGAGAAAGGCCCACTTTTCACTCATTTGAGGAAACACAGGTTGGAAAGGCTAATAGCGTTGTGCTCTGCGATATATGAATAATCCTATCACAGACAGTACATAATACAGTTGGAGCAAAGTGATTTATGCCTATGTCACACACAGCTCTACTGTACAGTGTTAAAGTCAACATGTTTTATTCTGCATTACACACGTGTTCAAGCTCTGAAGCTGTTGATTACATTTTCTCAGCTTTAAGTAAGTGGAGCAGAAGATTTATGTTCTATCCGTCGCTCAATAAAATCAAAGAGCTGAGAATACTCTCTACTGGAGAAAGACTACCTTTCTGCAATTTTTCATCCCCGCTGCACCAGTTCAGCATATATTCACCTCAACCGATAGATTTAATTATGTCCAAAAGAGAGATCGAGGACAGGCACAGCACCTGATTCAGAAATGATTCAACCTCACTTAAAATCTTGGACTGCTAATGATTTTTCTTAACATGTGCTTTTTGGCAGTTAACTTTCCTATAATTACTGGTGTGCCATTATCTGACTCATAGAGTGTTAGAAGCAATTTTTTTTAATACAAGGATTTGGAGCTGAATAAAGAATTGAGTAAAACATACTTTACTTTAAATACAGCTAAATGCTTTATTTCCACCTCAAAAAACCCATGACACCATTTCCCCTAAAGACCCAGTGTAAAAAGAAAGGTCTGAAAAACTGCTGAGCGGACATCTTTAACTTCTAAAATAGTTGGTTACTCTTTATTGAATAGCCTGGGGCGTCTCAGTAGCTGAACTCCAGCTTTGGTTCACCTGTAAGTGCACATGCCACAAAGGACTCTATTCCCAAGTTGACATCTCTTCAAGTACTGTCTCCTTTCTGAAGGCATTCGATTTTCAGCAAAAACTCCATATGTTATCAGCTCTGTTTTTCAAGCACCCACATGAGCAATACTCAATAGACCTGCTGGTTGTTAAAAATCTGAAAATGGATAAACAGTTTCCTTTGTTCAGAAAAAAAAAAAAAGTCCTGTTCAATGTTAATACAGTTTTCTAAATGGTCTTAATAATAACATTCCTGGAATATATATTACACAGAGACAGTGTGATATATTGAGCAGCTAAAGTGCACTGGGGATTTAAAAAACCACCACTGATCTTGGCTTTTTTTTTTCTCTCCCGCTTCTTCTGTGCTTTGTTTCAGGTGTGTTCTGTGCCGAGAGATGTGTCATGTTCGAAACACGTTCGCTCGACAGAAGGAGCCGTCACCATGTAATCTGGGGACTACCTTGCATGTAATTGGTAAATTGTACTTTTTAGTTTGGCACACATGCATTAAGGACAAAAACACAGAAAATAATGGTAAACACGCGGTGGGATTATATTCTTGTGTGGCAGGCTTAAAATCAACTGCAGTAGTAAAATCAGCCAAAACACTGTAGGCCTGTTGAGTACACATTATACATTCTTTCATCATGTTGCTCATGAGCACTAAACCCTGATCTGTTTAGTTCGGTCCCTTCTCAGCTCTAATATTGGTCTGATGTTTCACTGGCGTATTATTATTTTTTGACACTAAAGCGCATATTTAAAGCAGCCCTGCAAGTATAACCTTTAGCCAGTAGCACTGTGTATAAAAATGTATATTTACGTAGTCATTTAATGGTTCTTAGAGATGAGATTAGTAGTATCATCATCTCACTTGCACCGTTCCCTCAGCAGAATCCTCCAATATAAACGATATATAATTCCTGACATTAAGACGTTACATGAGTGACATGTTTTCAGCACAGGGAGCAGAAATAAGCCGATACACTGGACCTTAGCAGATTTGTACAAAATACAATAGAATTACCCTTAGTTTTTATATGTTTTTTTCTTCCGAACATTTGGTTTGGATAGTTTCCTTCCAAAAACAAGCACAGAGTAACAACACAGAGAGCCTGTAGGGGCACCAGCGCCCTCTACTGGCTAATAGCTATGCAGGGTGACTGTAAATCTATCCTAATTTTATAATCAAGACATTTCCTTTTATTTTTATTTTTTTGGCCCTCTTTGGCAGTGATTATTGACCAGTGTAGGCTATAAACAAAAACAAAAAATAAATAGTGCATAACCTCAGTATGCAAAGTTTTAGTTAGTGATCTCTTACATAAAAAACAGCAACATGCACTCATTTTTGTGACTGATATGAAAGTACTATAGACAGGTCTTATAATTATCCTGATAACGTTATAACATCTCAAGGTTCATGGCTTGGACTGAAGTGGAATATTGTGTGGGCAGGTCTTTATTGTTGCCAGTTTGGATATGAATAACCATGGCTTCTTTGAAAGTAACCCTCTTGTGAGCGCTTCTACATTAAAGAGGCCAACCAAAGTTTAGCTCCTTGTAGAGGAGTGTAGGAGTTAAAAAATATTGCACACAACTAAAAAATAATGTAAATTCTGCGTTGCCTCGGCACTAAGGACACAGTAATGATGAGAGCTAGAAGTTATTTTACTTTCCATCATTATAATTTGAAGCATAGAATTTGAATGAGACTACTGAAGACGGAGCGGAGGGTGAGAAAGGCGAACATGAGAAAAGCACTCAGGGGAGAGAAAGGTGCACTGAGAGTCGACGCTGACGTGCGATGATACATGCATGGTAATAAACGAGAAATAAAGAGAGGAATAGAGGCAGAACATCTTCCCCAGATAAAAGCAGAGGAAGCATAAGAAGACTTATGATCAACTGAGTTATGCTTTGTTTACCTTCAACACATTTTGAAATACAGTATTCGAACACAATGTTTCTTTCTTTGCTGTAAATAAATTCTAATCTTAACTCTGAAAAAAAAAAAAAAAAGAAAAAACTGGCAAAGTAATTTACAACTTTCCTGTTTGAGGACTCATTAAAACTGCATATCTCAAGGATTTCTCCGATAATTTATACTCTTCCAAGCTATTCAAGACAATTGTAACACAGCAGCCAAAGCGCTCTCAGCATGTGGTCCAGATAAATCTGCTCTATTGGAGGTTTGCCTGGACAAACAAAGAGGGTAAGCTTTTATGGTCTGCGCATAAACACATCTGACACCAGCCAGGACTCTAGACTTGTTAAAAATAGTGTGCTATAACATGTTCTCATATGAGAACACATTTCCAGAGACATGTGTATTCTCACAGATGTAATAAAACAGTACAAATACATCCCTGCAGACTGTACGCCTGAGTAAGCTAAATGATAACACACTGACCCCATTGTTAGACTTCACTTAGGATCTAACATATTTACTTCACCATAGAGCAAATGTAATGGAAACGGAATATACTGAATACGTCTTTTGTTCATTTCCACTTATAAAAGGAAAAAAAATATTCTGACTTTGGGAATACGTAGGACAGTTAGAGACATTCATGTATGGTTTAAGTTTTACCAGAAGTGTGTACCTGTGCACAAGTGAACAAAAAAAACTGAGGTACATTGCATTTAATCTGTAATCCCAGGTTAGGACTGAGGAAAGTTTAGGAAAAGGGAGCACAGAAGCAAAAAAAGTCTAGCATTTAGTGTCCCCAACAAAGAAATAGCCCTATAAACCAACAGGACAGTCTTAATATTTCAGATTTCCCAATATTGATCGAAGAGTCGAGCCATCTTTTTTTCCAGCGCACGTATAAGTAGTAACAATATGTGCTTGTGCCTTTTCCAATAAAACAAATAAAAATCCCTACAGGCGCACTCTCATAAGGAGCAGTGCACACACTCCTGATAACCCTTCACCTGCTTGCCCATGCTCCTTTGCTCTTCTCGTCATGTGTACCCCTCGCTCCCCTGTTGGCTCCCCTCCTGCCCCCCCCCTCCCCTCTCCACTAATGAGTGGGGTAATTACGCTTAGCAGAGGCCAAAGGCAGAAGAAGAGGGAATAGAAATAAGAAGAAAAGAAGAAAAGCAGTGCTTTGTTTCTAACCTGGCGCTCCAGATTGTATTAGCAGCATTTGTTCTCTCCCGTCCCGTTTTCTCTTCCTGACAACTTGCCCTGCGCTTAATTAAACACACCTAAGAAGGAGCGGGGAAAGAGTTAAGGGAAAGTGATGCAAATGCAGAAAGAGAGAGCAGAAGAAGGCTGATAAGAAGCTGGTGATGGAAAGAGTGGGGTGCAGCGGGGAGGGTGGGGTGCAGCGGGGAGGGTGGGTGGGTGTGGCGGGGGGAATGCCGAGATACGAAGCGGACGGGTGGGAGGCTGGGTGGTGGTTAGTGAGCCGGTACGGAAAGATAGAGGGAAAACTGGAAGAAGAGATGAAGATGGAGGCAGTAACGGGAGGGGGGTTGGCAAAAATGCAAAAACTAAAGCAAAAAAAAAAAAAGAGCTGTAAAGTAGGATGGAATTTGAAAGACATTGAAAGAGTGACAGAAGGAAGAAGGTTACTTTTATGTTTGAAAATGGTGATGCTACCGTGAGGAAGTGGTGTATCTGTTTGGAATATGGAGGCTCATCATTTTATAACAACCACAAGTGTCTAGTACAATCTGGTAACTACAGAGGGTTTTGGTGCAAACGTTCTACTCCTCCTCCTGGAGCCTATCCCAGCTGCTTTGAACATGAGGACAATTGCACGGCTAATACATAGAGACACATTTTGACAGGCATTGATTCACATTCTGGACCCCAGGAAGAGTAGCTGTTAAATGTTGTGACAGCTATTGGAGAACCAAAAGAAATCAACAAAGAACATTCACCATAGGCACTTAGAGTCACAAATGCACCGTATGCAATGTAATGCCAAAGAAATCACAAGGTGTTTCGGGCCCTCAAAGGAAACACCACAAACAAATGCCTCTGCAGACTCAGGCTGAAGGATCTCCTGACAGAACCATTACCTTTTGTTAATTGTGTGCTTGTTGTATTGCTTTAGCACCAGGTATTTGGAGTCTACTATTTGTTAATTTCTTCATAGTGCACATAACATGATTTTCTTCAGTGATAAAGACCAATATGTTTAATTCCATTTGCTGCACTTGTGACTTATCGCTGCGGATCTGTGTCAATAGGTATGTATTTCTGTTGTTTTTTATCCAGCGGGCCCACTCCAGCCAGTCAGAGGACAGACAAACTGGGTGCACTTCTGTATGCAAGTAGGTCACCAATCACTGGCTTGTGATGTCACAATCCAAATCCATTTTAAAACCTCCTGGGAAATTTAGGGTGGTGGTGTAGCATCCCTTTTCCACTGCCAGACATAATCCCTTTGTGTAAATACAATATACAAACTTGAAATGCCTTTTGTAAAGACCAATGCCAATTAGAGGTTGTACTAGCACTAACACATTAAATTAAACTATATATCAAATTAAAGGGAAGAGGAACTAGTCTGAACCAGGTAATGATGACATGCAATTAGAGAGCAACTGTTATCTTCAAGATCAAATCAATAATTCCTCACCACAAGGATTTGCGACGCCCAGAGATGATATTAATAACTATTACATGAGTGTCTCTCTGTTCCCGAATGCTGACAGTAGACAGCACATAATTGGACAGAAGTCTTCACTCACTGAAGGTGTTGGAAAAGGAATAAAAACACATTGCATCCAAATAGTTCCTGGATTTAATTAGTCGCTGTCAGTTGCCAGGCAGTTTACCAAGGCACACCTTTTTCCATCACAGATTTGGAGTCAGGGGAAAAGGAGGACGACGTTTTGTTTTCCAAAAAAAGTGTAAAGTTTCAAATTAATAATTTTTTTACAAGCCAGGAAAACCAGTGCAATCATGTTTTTAATTTTAAACTGGCTCAAAATAAGCCCATTTACAGCAGTTTACTGCCAGGTTCAGTTCAAAACAAAATGCAATTATTTTGCCAAAAACTAATTTCTCCAGATCGTTCAGCTTATTTTATTGAAGTGGTGTAATGTGCAGATGGTACTGTATCTGTATATTGTGTTCAGTCACTACTGCTGTTACCGGGAGTGTTATAAGCAGTCTTAAATCACAGTTTGTGCAATACATACTATGAAAAGAGTGTACTATAACAACATAAATAACATAACAAAGAGGAAACTGCGTTGTGCTTTTCTTGATCGCAGTTTGGGGGAATGAATAGGACATAAACCTTTGACAGGGAAACTGGATGACGTGGCCACTGACTATTGCTATTTACTTTGTGAATGAGATGAGGCTGGATCTATTGTGGGACACGTTTTCCTTGAGTTTCCAAAGCCATTATGTGTGTTTTAATTAAGAAACAGGTTCATTGTCATCTGGAGTCAACTGCCAGTCTCAACATCTGGACTTGTCTGAAGCCAGTCACAGCTTGCACGCTGCTACGAGTGTCAGCAGACTTTCACAGCGGTTGGTAAAAGAGGAAAACACAAAGCGACAGAAACGAGCGGAGGAGAATGTGGAGACGTGGAAAGAGTGAGCAGCCTGAGAGACTCTCTGCTTTATTCACTGCCAGCAACTTTGGAGTGCATTGTACTTTTAAACTTAAATGAATAGAGCCCTTAAGTCATGATGTAATGAGATCAAGAGAAGAACAATAACAGAGAAATCCCATTGCGAGCTGCAAAGAGAGAGACAGGCAGACAGAAGAGAAAAGAAAGACGCTATGTCAGTTGTGTCGACTCAGCACTTGTTGGGTAAACACACCAGAATCATACTGTCCAGTTTATGCACATATCCAGTTATAAGTCACTGTTAAATTACTATTGATTTAGTGGTAGCACGGCCTGCACGCAGCTCACAACAAAAGGATTTGTATATCAAAGTCTGGACTGCAGCACAAACCAGCATTATTCTCAAACATCCCACGACCAGATGAGCCAACCTGTGAGTGATTACACACAGACCACATTAGGATATTCAGATAAGAAAACATTTGGTGAGCCGTCGCTTGCTGTCTTTTCCCGTTTGCTAACTCGGCACATTTAAACGGCAAAGAATACTGTACATCTGTAAGTGATCTATGTTATCTATCCCGTCTCATTAAAACTAAAATGTGAGATTATCTATTCATATGCTAATACGCCGCTGAAGCGCGTGGTAATTATACCAGCTAAACTTTACATCTAATTGACAAGCTACAGTCCTGAGCGGGGAGCTTTTCTCTGTGGAGATGAAAAAGGGAAAAAAAGTGCCATTTGCAGAAGCCCGCACTTGAATGTAGATTATGTAGCAATTTTTGTTGTGTGCAAATCAGCTACCTTTGAGTTTTAGAAAGAGTCAAGATCAGCATTGCCTTTCACAGATAAAAAAAAAAAAAGAAACAACCAAGACGATGCAGATGTGGCTATATTCTTTTTGGACTAACTCTCTGACAAAGCTGCGGTCCACACTGACTTATATTATAACTTTGGACGAGTGCCTAGATGGAGATGCAGTTATGTAGATGTAATGCCACGGACTAATGTAGAGTAGGCTCCACAGCAAAAGTACCAAGTGCTGCAACAGTGTTACATTAAGTTTCCCATTTGAAGCGGCTGTCACACATCTATTGTGGTAACCTTGTGAAACAGAAACCTTAATTAAACTGAGACAGAACAAATATTTTCCGTGTCTTTGCTCCATCTGAAAATGTGGTGCGGGTGAGATCAGTTTCATTTGCTTGCATGTTTGGGACAGAAACTGTTTTCTCACTGGCCCCATGGAGCTGTGACAAAAGGCCCAGAAAATGTCTTGTCTGCATTGAAGTTGCATTTCAAATGAATTCCCAATGTAGTATCAGACTGTTGTTTGTGTCCTAATGGTTGTTCTCTTGTACTTTAACTTTCTACATTAAGGAAACTACGGACAGCATCATCAAACACTTTAATGCAGTGGTTCTGCACTGGTCTCACCTTGGGATTCACAGTTTTCCTGGTCATTTATTCACAGCCCAGTTTTACAGAAAATACTCCAAACGGACAATGTAATTATAGCATTCAAATATTTCTTAATCACTGCATCCTGAACATTACCTTTTTACAAGCTTCACCACATCTCAAATGTCCATCTTTGCCATCCAATCACCAGGCTTTCATCTGAAAGTATATTTTCTGTTGAAGACCCACTGATTGACTTATAAATCCAAATTAAACATGCTCCTAAAATAGCTATTTTATCTAAATAATGCATCTCAAATAATGTTCCATCTGTAAAAAAAAATATAAAAAAATCATAAAGCCAAAATGAATAGTACATTTATATATATATATATTAATATACTGTATATATTATATTATTTATACCTTCATATACCAAGAATGTGCCTATGACCCATTAGGTCGTCCACCAGTTAAGAAAGATGGATTTATTAATGCATGTAACACAAGAAAGTTGAGGAATTATGTTAAGATTTTCAGATTTCAGATTTTCATTAAATCAAATAAAATAATGTTCTCAAGTAAAGAGGCAGAAGTATTAATTAAAAGTATGTAGAGAGTGCTTTTCACAGCAGCCATCAAAAAGAGAACACTGGGTAGCTTAGCAGTAAGTGCTCCTTCAAGAGCCTTCTTGAACTTTTAAGTCCTTTACTGCCCAGGAAGATATGTTACCGCTCTGTAAATGAATTATTGGTTAGATCCTTGCCAAAGTCAACCTTGCTGTGAAACATGATTGTTAATTAGGTCTAGATGTGCTTAAGGGCTAACACAACTGCACAAGCTTCACATCGTCTAACATCCAGCTGAGAGCACGCAGCCTTATCACCGCCACCTTTAGCAACTTCACCACAGACTACCAAACCAACTCGCGCCGCTCTGCCCTTTAGCATCGAGAGAAGTTAATACGTTCCTTAGTTTAGTCATCTTTTATAAAATACTCTGGTTTGCAGCCAATGGGGGACTCATTTGTCAGTTTAATTTTGCAGGTGCTCCTTGATGCACCAATCAACATGCACAAGTCATGAACAGGAGGCACATCGGTGAATAGGGAGCACCAGTGGCCCCCAAATCTTCATCTTTTTCCACTGCAGACATATTTTCCATTACAATACTGGGGTCTTGCCATTTTTAACCATCATTTATTTTAGCAAAAGCAATTAAAAATCTCCCCCAACAGTAGAAAGCATGTGCAGTAGCCACACAACCCTTTCTAATCACTGCTAGTAATTAGTTTCTTCGAGCACTATCATTAGGTATCAGTGCAGTGTAGGTGTCACAGCTTGTGCACATGACAAAAGGAGATGGGATATGGGGAACAGGAATCATCACTGTAACACCGACTCTCGGCGAGTTAAGAGTCCTGTCCAAAAAACGTTACAAGGTTGTCTCAAGAGGGGCGTAATCCATCAAAGTGATTTTTCTTCCCCGCGTTCTCACACCCCCTCCTGTTCCGCCCCTGTCTTCTTTGCAACGTAATCATTTTCTTCTCAGAGTGTGACATTCATAAAGGATGCTGGCACAGGTGCTGGCTCTTGCCAAAGTTTTTTGAGTGTTAGAGGCGTGCCTGTAAGGTTGTGTTGACAATTTGATGTCAGAGAATTCACTAAGTTCTTTCTCTAGTTCTCGTCTTTTTGGCCTTTGTGTTACAGACCTAAAGTTTGTCCAACATTGGAGATGTAAGTGACATTGGCAGTTTAAAATAAAATGAGTGTGTTGAGTGTCATTGTCCATGAGGCCACTCTGAACGCCACTGAAATTATGAAATGTCTATTTGTTATTTCACTGGTCGAATGTTGAGTCAGTGACATGCCTCTGTCCCTCTGCTTTGGGACAAACAAAAAACAATGTTGTGTGTTAGCTTATTATGTTAGGATGTAATGTTACACTTTATTGTACTTGCTTGTTGGAGGAAATGGGCTAATCTCAAATTACAAAGCATTTGCAACATTTGACAAACTAGAATAAATTTGACTTGAATGAGGTGTAAATCTTGGCTCCAGAACTGATTACAAAGCACACTCTTGAGTGACATGGCTGCTGCAGTTTGTTACAAAATCGCTGCCACAATCTTTTTGACTTCAGTAAATCCTCAGGAATTGACAGCCGATACCTCGCTGCTGGAGCTTAACTAACCCAAGTGCCACGTTGAATCTGGCTTTCAGTCACTCTAGACCAGCACTAGTCATTTCAGCTGCACAGAAAGACCCTGCTTATATTAGACCTAGAGCAGGCGCTACATTAGCATTTGCTTGTTTCTCTGAGGACTTCTGCTTGTGTTTTTGGTGGCAAGAAAACAGCTGTTCCCTCCCTAAAACTCCTTTGGTTTTCAGGAAATTATCCTTTATTCAAAGTTTCTGGGGAGACTCGGTGGAAAGCTTGTTTACTTATAGTCTTCAAAAATATGCTAACAAGCTGTCTGACAAATACAAAGCTTATTATCACACGAACCTTGCGACTCAGCTGGGCTGCTGCTCTTTCCTGAGCCCTCGAAAACTCCTGGCTCTTTAATGACGCTGTAGATTCTCATTCTTTGACGTGTGAGCGAGGCGAATGTCACAGCACTTTGTCAAATATGTAGACAGAGTTAAAACACACATACGTGCTGGAAAAGAGGTACACAACGGGAGTAGAAAACAAACATTGTCTGACAGGTTTGTGGCACATTTGGTTCAGATGCTGTGATTCCCTTTGGATCTACAGCTCAGAGAGGAAGTGTAAAAGAGAGTGAACTCTGTCACAACGATTGTTCTTCCATGTGTAAAGGTGACAAAAAAAGGCTTCAAAAGGGAGAGACGTATATGAAAGCGAAATGGTGTCTCAAAGCATTATGATCATCCTTAAACACATTTAAAAAAGGCTGTGTCCAAACTGGTCAACAAGAAACCTGGTTTTAATTTGATTACAGCAAGAAAATGGGAGCATAATTAATAGATTGCAATGAAAATCTATTCTACCGCTGAGTCTATGTGTGTTTATTGCTGGTGTAATGTTCCACCCATAAACTTAAGCAGGACTCATCTCTTTGTACCGCGGTAAAAAGAAAATGCTATATAAGAAAGAAACTCATGTGAATGAAAACAGCTGCTAATTACTAACACAGGATTTCTGTTTGCAAAGTGAATGTAAAGGAAATGTTAAAAAGTTCATTACTGTCTTGACTGTGCTGATCATAATCTTAATATCAGATTTTAAAGAGCGCTGTATGTCTTACCAGTGCATAGTTATGTATCCCATGTAACCCTACTGCCGCTATATAAATAAAACTAAATAGTGTATTTGCAGTGGGATATACTGTAGCATAAATGAGTTGAATGGAACAATTCTATTCTATTCTATAGTTTGTTGTTACTGAGT
Source organism: Neodontobutis hainanensis (assembly GCA_024349245.1). NCBI lineage: Eukaryota > Metazoa > Chordata > Actinopteri > Gobiiformes > Odontobutidae > Neodontobutis > Neodontobutis hainanensis. The sequence continues at coordinate 4,770,332 of JALDNG010000005.1, forward strand.
GAAACAATCAGACTGTTTTTCTCACTGTTCACTGTCACATGCACACGGACACACACACACACACACACACCCCGTAAAGACATGTTATGTCTGCTGGTCAGAGTTGATGCTCCCAGCAGTGGCATATAGCCCATAATGAAGGCTCATTGCACACAGTCTGCCGGTGTGGACAAACACTCTCCTCTCGTCTTCCCCTTGCTCTCACACATGCGTACACACACACACACACACACACACACACACACACACACACACACACACACACACACACACACACACACACACACACACACACACACACAGAAAAATCCACTTGGGTTAGTGTGTGAGTCAGCCCGATGCCGTTCTTGCGTCTCACATAAACAGCATCCCAGCAGAGGCGAAGGCGAGCAGGAGCCCCTGCCAGGTTATATGGAGGGACAGAGTGTTCTGAGTTACTGCACAGCACAACCACTCTCTATGGCAGCACCATACAGACTCCATAAAGCATGATGGATGACCTATCATCATTTACCTCTTTGGTGACTTCTCAATGCTGTCACACACTGCCAAGCACATGCATGAGGGGTGAGACACAACAAAACAGACAGGCAAAACAACAAAACACAAACAAAGAAAAGGCTATGTGGACCAAATCATGCTAAAAGGAGGATTTGAGAGAGTGACAAAATTAAAGGAATGCTTCTTGCATGTCTCCTAAAATTAATACACCCCGGGTTTTATTTGCAGATATTCAGGCACAGTCTCAAAAGAAACAAACCGTCACCTGCCCCGGCTCTGCTTTGATGACAGCACCCCACACAAAAAGAGGCTGTATATAAAGCATGCAAAATCTACTGTCTCCTCCACTCTCTTCTAATGCTCCTGCTCCACGGTAGAGACAAGAATGGGTGGGCAGACTAATACACATAGACCAAAGGAGAGGGGATACAGTGATAGTTTACACACCAATACAGTTGAACATCAACAATAAGACAGAGGAGAAAGAGGAGTGTGTCTTTGTAAGTGTCTAGGAGAGGGTCTTTTTTAAAAATTGTAAATAACTCCAAAGAGAATGAGTGCTGTTAGAAAACAACGGGAAGCCTGTTGGGAGCTTAGCTCACACACAACACTACTAAAAGAAATGAACCAATCTGTCCGATGCAGCCATTCATGTGTGGTTATAGGGTGTCCTAAAGGACTTATCTTTCCTTACTTTTTGTCCAATCTTATATAATAATATTTTTATATAATATAATATATCTTATACACAGGAGATATAACATTGCTGTGGCCTTTTATGAATGAAGCTGCAGATATTTTAAGCACTGTTCAAACCCTAGCTAACATCTGGGTGTTAGACATGGACTTAAATGCAAACATTGGGTTCTCTGTCCAAAACTTGCCATTAACGGCTGCCAATGCCAGTGTTGAAAGGGTTAATGTAGAGAACAGTGTCCTCTGTGACTAATGTCTAGGATTGAAGATAAATCTGATTCTTGTGTGAAGGAAAATCCCCACAGCGCTGCTGTTGCACAGAAGATTGAAAGAAAAATGTTTCCTCCTTCACACAGACAGAAGAAAGTGAGTGAGAGTGTGCATCTCTGGACAGTGTCTATTGATCGCCACCAGGCACACATCACCACAACTTTCACAAATTGCTATTGAGAAGTGACCTGTAATGCAATTACTGGCCAATCCGGGGCCTTGGCTGCCATCAATTATTAAAAGCTGCCTGAGTCGCGGCCCACTATCCTGCCTTAGCTGCTGCGTTGTGTCATTATCACATCTGCTGGCCACTGGTATGCCAGCTGCCATGGCCATAGCCGGAATAAGATTTTCAAGCGCCGCTTCCCATTCTGTCGCGCATATCGGATCATACAACTAAACCCAGAAATTGAAATTGCTGATATATATTCCAGACGCTACAGTGAAGCTAGGTTAGCAAAGGTCAAGGAATGAAATGATTTTTGGTTTTCTTAACTGAAAAGAAGAAAGCCAAAACCCATTTTAATACTTTAACTACGTTAGTACTTTGGCAACTAAGATGGGAAAAAGATCCTTAATAAAAACTGCAACATTTGTGGTGCTTTATAAGAATCTTTACTGTTCACAAACATTAATATTGCCGATAAACATTCACAACTGTGGTCAAATTTAGCCATAATTCAAAGGCTCATTCTATCAATAAGCAACTGTCTTAAGCAATCCTTATATGTGCCCACTTTTCCAGGTTGTTAGTGCTTCACTAATCATTCCTCACTAGGTTCTGCCATCAGGCTCATGATGAAAGAAGACAGAGAAAACAGCAATACAAATATTGCATGGTAATTGCCCTTTGCTTTGAACTGACACAATCATTTTTCTTTTAGTTGTTCTCATTATAAAAGCCCTTGTTCAAACTGGGCCTATGATTTTTTTCTCTGCAGTCATTGTGAAATTATTTATTTGTTATCTGGCGCCACACCAAAGCAACTTCTTGAAAATACTTTGGTATCTCACCAATGATCAACGCTCCGCAGAAAAAAGCAAGTTTCTGCAAAACATTTATTCCAAATTTGTAGAATTCCATTTGTAAAACAAACTATCCAAATGGCTGTGGTACATTAAAATAAATTAACTTGTGTTGCTGCAGGCCAAAAGAACAAATATAAATAAATGTCCACATTACATAACTTTACAGCATCTTAGATTTAAGCCGACATATGTTTCTCAAGACATCAACCATAATGACCTTGAGCAAATGACATGTGTTTTTTTCCATGGAAAAGTTGTAATGGTAGAAATTCAGGGGTCAACAGAGAACCTTAAAGACAGTAGATGCCCTATCACTTTCATTCCCTTCACTCGCTGCAAAGAAAGTACACTTCTCTCAAAAGCCCGGTTCCTTATAGAGCATTCGTGGTTCTATAGAGAGATTAGAGCAGAAAGTAATAGTATGTATGGCGGGCTTCGTGCTGCATGGTTAAAGCTGGAAGAGCCCCGAGGAAAAAAATCAAGTGGAAAAATCAGTGAATGAAAAATGTCTCTGGGGTTTCAAAGCCTCTGTGCTGTCCTACGCTGACAACGCTGTGAGAAACATCCAAATGGAGCTGGCTAGTCAAGGGGCAGTAATGCATGACAGTCAAAAGAGGTATACAGTAGGAACCATAATAATACTCCCGCGATCAATAGAACACCATTGTAATAGATCTATTAGGCTGTAGTTGTGACTGATTCATAACACTTTATTGTTTTCAGCAATCTCTTCTTGGTTCATAATGTCCATGCTAAATTAACTGAACCGACCACCATAAAAAATACAACGCCCTGCTTACTCTGCGTGTTGACGGCATGGGGGCTTAGGAGCAGAAAGATATAGCTGTGTGACTTACAACTACTGAAAGAAAAAAATAACTCCTGAGCTGGCAGGATATATCAAAGCAGATGGAGCCCGGCAAACTCTGTACAGCAGCAGTAGCAGCAGCAGCAGGAGGTAGATATGACAATGCCAGCATGACGATCACAATCAGCTTAGGGACGTACTTAAACTTATGAACTATACAAAAGGCTAGAGCCAGTTCAACATGACTGAAGAGGGGTTTTAACAAGCCAAAAGTCTGCAGCACATTCTTTATAATGATATCAAGCAGGTTTGAAAGATGAATGTAATCGTGCTGCATTAGTATCAATCAATCAATCAAATTTTATTTATATAGTGCCTTACAACAGCCAAAAGGTGCACAAGGCGCTTTCCAAGAAAACATCAAATGACAACATAAAGAAAACGAAGTAAAGAAATGGAAACACAATCAAGTCCAACGCTATGTGTTAAAAATCTTGATTAACAAAAAAATGTGTTTTCAGGTGTGCTTTGAAAACACTCAGCACCGTGATGCTTCGGAGGTGCACATGGAGTGCATTCCACAACTTTGGTCCTTGAACACTAAATGAAAGTGCTCCCCTTCAGAATAAGACACATGGACCTGTGTAAACATCATACAAAAAAAATCTTTGATTACAAAAGTAATCTGGTAGAAAAATACCTGTAACATGCATTTCCCAGAATATTTACATCCAGAGCTCCAGTAGAATCATGTTTAAAAATGACAGTGTAAAACCAACACAAAAGATCTTAGAAGGCTTTGGTTTCATGAAAAATACCAGTATAGGACACCACCAACGTGTGCCTTCAGCTTCATGAGCAAACATTAGAATAACAGCCAGGGGTGACTAGGACTTGTTACATTTATTATTTTGAATGAACCATTTTGTTGAAACATTTTATTGTCACTCAGTTACAAAAAAAATATTATTCATAATCACCAAATAGTCAATTGTTAAAAGGATTATATGTGAAAAAAAATTAGACAGTAAGAAGTCATCTAGGCTTATTATCAAGGATTATAATAGATCCAAATGTTCGACGGCAAGCTTTGGCCAATCACATGCTCACATAAAAGGGGGATTGCTCCCATCCAAATAAGAAAACGACCGGTTGTCCTGGTTTTTAATTTAGCACAGATTTTGGCGACAAAACCCATCTTTGAATATGCTTTGGGAAGAGAACAAATTGGCTCTGTCCACTGCCATGAATCTTTTTTTTATTCAAAAACTACACTATGTCTGGAAAGTCTTTGTTAGCATTTTCAATTTAAGTGAACACACAGAAAAGCCACATGAGACGTTAACACACATAAATGTTCAGTGAAGCAGAGACAATGAATACTTGGTGCACTCTGCTTTTGCCAATCAATGAAGACTGAGGGAAACAACATGTTGGTTTCTGACTGTGGCATTATCTTGAGTCGACCATAGACTGAAAAGAGCTACGCATAACACCTGAAGCCTGACATTCGATTGAAAAGGACATGTTTTGGGTCACCCGATAATAGCACTTAGCAGAGGTGTTTTGAATTGTTCAGACAGTTCAATCAATTTCCATAAAAAGCACACACAGTCTAGGTTGCATCAGTCAACTTGAATAAAATTTCTGAGAAGAACTGGGTGTGAGGACTGTTTGGATATCTACCAAACTTTGTTACAGAAGTCTTTATGAGTAGGACGAACACAACTTGAGGCAAAGTATATCATAATGATTAATTTCTTATTTCTAAATGTTAACACAGTGACTCCTGGCCAATAATTAAACTCATCTAAAGCTACGTTAATTTCTAGATGAACATCAGTGCTGCTTTAAATGAACAAATGGCTGGTTTGTATAAAGGTGTAATTCTACATATGGATCGTCAATCTATTGGCCCTGAGGGTAGCATGCACCACTTCTGAAATGAGCTGGATTATTGGACGAGTGTGAACGGCTGCCTCCAGACATATGAATTTTTCTCATTTGTACAATCTGTTGAAACTTGGCAATGGGAGGTTGTAACATCAGGCCTGGAGCCCAACGATAATGGGAGACCTTCGATTTTATAAGACAAAAGCTGGATTGTCATGATCTTTGTTACATTTTATGTCTTACATTTTTTTTAATTGAATAGTATATTTGGCTCAAAATAATATAAAAGTAAAACAGAACAATGCAATATTGTTGCATTGAGTTAATGGATTAAATCAAAACAGTGGATCTGGTTTTTAGAATAGCCCTGGGCTAGTTTGGAGTCTGTTTGGGGTCACATGTCCTCCCTGTGCTGACACTTCCTTCCATTGTCCAAAGTCATGCATGTAGCCTACATGTAAATTGCTGAATCTTTAAATTGCCAAGTCGTAAATGGTGATTAGCTGCAGTTACCTCTGAGATTTACAGGTAACTGTCCAGGATAACACTCCGACCTCACACCCGCAGGACGTGCAGTAGAAAAATAATGATAATTTTTAAAAGCATTGTCTGCAGGTGAGTTGGACATTGCATTTTAACATTAGCAGTGCTTTCCTAGAATCCAGGTAAAACACTCAAGCATTAGTAACTGTTGCCCCCAGCCCCTGATGCAAGCATTTGTGCTTCCTGCCACTGGCCGAGCATCTTCTTTTTCAGTGTTGTTCAGCAAAAGTATTTTATCAAACGTATGGCAGACCTACATAACATTGGTGGACAGAATTCAATTCATTTAATTTATATAATGCCAAACCAAAACAAAGTGTTGAAAGTGTTTATTGTTTGCTATTTAACATTAGACTCTTAGAAGGTGTATCTTCGCGACAACACTTAGAGAGTTTGAATTGTTTACTGCTCAAGTGTAAGCATGAAAAAGAGCTTTCTCTTCAAACCTACTTTGTGCAAATGGTGAATGTCACATTAAACTACAAAAAGGACTTTACTTAATTAACCTTTGCTGCCAATGTTGAACGCTGTTATTGTTTGCAGAACATAATAACGATACCCTCTGTAAACACCATGAAAAGAAAGTGCACAGTACAAGGAGGTGAGCAAAGTTATAGTTTTGTCAGTAGAAATCGATGTAGACCATTTGTTAAAGAAAAACAAAATACAGGAGCACATTCATTTATTTATTAACTGTGTAAACATTACCATCAAGCAACAGGATCCACATTAAACCCTGGATTTATAACAAACTTTACTTTCAGATCTACTTTCCTGTCTGTTGGAGAAACTCATTTAAATTTTTATTGCAGTTGTCCATGCTGCCAGATTCAGACTGTCTAGTGGCTCACTTAAAAGCTCTGCTCTGGTTTGGACATTGCGTTCTGTTTATTTTTTTGTTACTCTGACTACTGGCACTGGCCCTGATCTTTCTTTTATTGTTAGGTCTGCGACAGTGGAATAAGTTGCTCATTAGGCGACACAAAATGGGTATATTTTCTCGACAGTATATTGGTACTGACGCTGCATGCACATCACACTTTAAAAGTTGCCCCTGCATCATCCCGGCGTCGTGTCATTGACTGTGGAGCCATTAATCGGAGCACAATACGTGGCAAGCGGTTTTCTTTTGGATAAGGGTGATTAGGATAGTTGATGAGGTGATGGGGGAGGGGGATATTTTAGCTCCACGGCCTGCAGCATTATTCATGTGGACGTGCTGCTATGCCTCGTGCACACTGCGCCACTAATCTAAACACACAAGATGGAGTGTACATATACGCTGTGGGGTAACAAATCATAACGGCGCTCGCTACCCAACCCCCTCCTGTCAACCTAACTTTGCCCAAGTTCACCTGGGGAGCCTGGCAGTTATCGACCAATGAGGGGCAACTTATTGAGAAAAAGCTGCCATGAAACTGGGTCGCAGGAGCCAATCAATGCCATGGATTTCTTGCCCTGGCATTATCTCAACTCAGAAAGAAAGGGGTGGGTTAAAAAAAAATTAATAAAAAAAAAAAAACAGACACAAATCAGACGTTACAGAGGCACATTGACTATACCTCTCCACCCACTCCCTCCATCCGCCCACTCTCTGTTCCTCCAACCTGCCTTCATCAAGCCATTTCTCCTGCTATTCATTTGCGCTCTTGTTGTGAGCTTGCCCCTGGGCTGAAAACTTAGTGTGTACGTGCGCTGTATTATGTGTGTGTTTGTGCGTTTGAAAGCGTTCCGAAATGACGCATTGATTCAGAGTGTTCTCTATTTTCTCATCTGGCTCACTATTACACTGTGAGTCAATCGCCGGTGTATTTCTCTCTCTCACTACCTTCTCCCTGAGCATGAGAGTATCATGTTGAATGGAAGTGTTTTGAGGAGGGTTGTGTTGCCGTTACATGAGGAGAGTTCGGGGTCTGTGTCGAGTCAATATGTGTTCTTCGGAATTTTGTAACATTTCCAGAAAAACATGAATACGTGGTTTTCAGTGAATATGTTTCTATTGGTGTATATATTATTTGAATAATACATGATATCAAATGATTATAATGGGTATGTTTGTGCAGGACCCAATAAGAAATACTGCAATAAAAAAGTCAACAAAATAAAAAACAGTGTTTATTAACATAACTGTTGTTTTGCATATTGTGTGCACTGTGTTTGCAAAAATGAGATATAGTATGTTGACTATTTTCAAATTATACATCACGTTGTTTTTGTCTAAAAGCATTAAAGTTGTCCTGCGTAACTTTTAGCCAGCAGAGTGCGCAAATCCATTTCTCTGCAACTTCACGGCTAGCAGCGCAATCTTTATTTACAAGTAGAGACGTTTAAGACAGCAAGTTTGGAAGAAAGAACATGACTTTTGAAAGGGAAGGGTCATTTTTAAGTATGACTCTGTTAGGGTCCTAGTGTATTAGCCTATTTTTTGAGCACTAATCTCTCACGACATGCCACCATCCCAGCATCAGGAGTGTTTTTTGGAGGTTTCTGTCCAGCTGAGGGTACTGTGTCAGTGAGACAGGGATGGTTCTACCAATCTCATGTCTAAGAATCATCAACATAATTTTGAGAACATATATTTTTGGGCTAAAAGTTACACAAGGTGGTTTAATTATCAAAAGGGTACTTCTGAAACAAAAGTTTTCAGAAACTGTTTTACTGAGTGCTGCTTGTGTAGGTGTCAATGCACATCCTCATACAATATTTTTTAACACTGTGAGAAATACTCAGGGGTGTGTTCTACTTTAGTACACTGCGTGTGGGCATGTGTTACTGCTAAGGCCTATAGTGTAGTATATATCTCACACTGTGTTTGAGCAGTTGCCAAATTTGTCTTTTTCTACCTTATGTGTGTGGGGGAGTACTTGCTGGTGGGTAATTGTACCCTGTGGTTTGGACGTGCACTGCACTATAGCTCTAACTCCACCCTGTGACCCACACAAACTCACACACACACACACACACACACACACACACACACACACACACACACACACACACACACACACACACACACACAAACACATCTTCCCACTCGTGAGGACTTTTGCCAAAATCAATATAGGCTTTTTAATGCCTCTCGCTGTAGTACGAGTCTGAAACTAGAGCGCAGGATCACAAGTATGGCAGCCAGGGCCAGGCGTTTGGGACGCGCCCTATTTCAGGCCCACCTTGTGTCACCATCTCCAACTGCCCCTTCCACTCCCCCCATGTATCTCCTCTTTAACCTTCTTCCCTAAAAAAAACATACCTCCTCAGCAGATAAAACAAAACCATAAATCTTTGAGACATTTCCCAAGATTCATATTTTGCTTTTTGCTGCCATTTTTTGTTAATTTTCCAGGAATTCTAAAATATATATAGCAGCTATGCAATGTCATCAAAAGTAAACAATTGTGTTAACTGAAATATTTTGAATTCAAAGGCCAACGTGGATGTGAACAAGCGTATATAGTTTCTTCATGTTCTTGTTCAATTTAAAACAGTCCCACAGTCCAACACATTCATTTGAGGCATAGTGGTAGAGTGGTCAGCCTAGAACCGGAAGGTTGGCAGTTTGAATCCTGTTCTCCCCAGTTCACACTTTGGACAAGACACTTAACCCTCCTTACCTCCAGTGTCTGTGGCACTAATGGATGAATGTGTAAGAATGTTTGGTTGTGGCAAAATGGCTGCCTAGGTCTCTACAAATGTAGCTTACCACCAGTGTGTGACTGTGGAGTGAATCAATAATGGACGGCCTGTAAGTGCTTTGAGTCCCTTGGGAGAAAAGCCAAATATAAATTAAATAAATTATTATTATAAAAAGCCTGGAACAGAACAATACATTGAACCTTTAAAACATGGCAGTTGTAAACAAGATTACAACAAGACTATAAGCTGTAACTGGGTCTGACCTCCAAAACTGTATCGTTTGTTGGTTGTTCCCTACAGTTGGTACTACTTTCCAAAAAACTACTGATGCAAGGCAGGAGAAAAAGGGGGATCTATGGGATATGCAGTAAAAAAAAAAACTGGTCTGATTGATATTTAAAGATCTGCAGCTAATATTTTGGTGCAAAACAAAATAAAACAACTTCTGTTTTCTGGTGGAATTTAGTTTAGACTAAAAAAGTGGTCATACTGTTACGAGTTCAGAAGAAAGAACATGGCTCAGCTCCATCTACTGCTACTAAATAAATGAATAAATAAATTCATTGAATTCTGTCTGCCACTGTATATATGTCTGCCATATATTTGACCATGGGCCTTCTTAAACCGTACACAACAACACTGCAGCAGTATTGTTGAGGCTATGTCAGTGGCAGGCAGAATGCTGTCAATCACAATGGGTTGTCATCTAAAAACCTTGGAAAACTGAGTAACAATTTAGACATCCAAAATGTCTAGACATCCAAAAAAAGAGAAAGAGTGAGCCAATGAAACATGATTATAACAGCCAGGGTTTAGCTTTACCTACCGCTTGGGGAGTTGTTGAGTTTTCTTTAAACTGTTCTAAAGAGTCTTGAGACATTGAAGCTATAAAAATAATCTGAATAGAATTGGACTAAAATAAATTCCTTGAGGAAAGAGTTTTTGTTTATTTGAGAAGCTCCCTTTCAGCCAGCATAATCGGGTCTACAGAGTTTATTTTTATTTTTTTTCTCATATTCGAATAGGAAATCTGAAAACAATTTGTCATCCACCCTGAGCAGTTCAATGTCAGTTTCACTTTAACATCAGAAGTTTTGCTTGCTGCTTGTTTACCCAAAGTCTCTCCTGACACGGCACTGCTCACACCCCCAAACACACACACACACACACACACACACACACACACACACACACACACACACACAAGCAGCCTACAGCCATGCTTACAGGGCATTTCCACAAGGAAGCAAATCCCCTCCTCTCTCCATTCACCTGGCAGCAAAAGAAAAAGAAAGCCAGAAAACTTTTTAAATGTAATGTTTGGGGAGTAACTTTGACGATAAAAAGCGCATCAGGAGGCGAAGTGAAGGGTAAAGAGGCTTTGAGGGGGAAAAGGGATTTCATTTGCAGGGTTTTGGTTGTGTTGGCCTGTGAATGGGGATTGATAGAGGATGGAAGGAGGGAGAAAAGGAAAAAGACAGGTGAGAAAACACAGGAAACAGACTGTAGCCTTGCACCATAAAACGTCTGGGTTCTTTTCCCAGGGCCAAGTCCTCGCTCGGTTTCTAATGAACTCATTTATTTTGTTTTACTGGCTTTACCTCCACCACCTGCAACAGCAGACCCTCTCCTCACTGGCCTCGCTCTGCATTAGCCTTTGTTCGGCATCTAGGTCTGTCCACTGGAATTACCTTCATTTACTCAATGCTCAGCAACGATCAAATGCTACAAGACTGTCCTCCAGCGCTAACATCCACATGAATTAGCATTTCTTCATCAAACAATGTTGATTGAAAGTGACAGACTACTTCTATTTGATGAATGTGGCAAAGACAGTCGCTTCAAAATGTAACCACAGTTTCCTTTTAGAGGTATTTTAGACATTTACGTTTTCCTACATCATGTTTGGAATAAACTGTACTTTTAAAAGAAGACTTTCTTTTTCTCTCCATGATATTTCACTAAATTATTGCTGTCTTATAGAATATAATTTAATTGATTACTTGTACTGAATTAAATTATTCGTTATTGTTTCATTTTCTTCAGGTATTTTAACTGTACTTTCTACCTTTGCATAACTGCCTCAACAATAAAGACAAATATTTAATCACTCCTCTCGCGGTATCTCAGCCTCCCCCTCTTTCGTTCTTACAGATGAAAATACGCCACTGGGAAGTGCAAGACTAAAAAAACTGTGAGCACGGATCCCCACTCCCCCGCTCTTCTCGGCTGCACGTCTGTGATGTCATAATCACTCACATCAAAGGCTGTGCGCTCAACACGGCGACTGTCAGCTTCCCTGGAGGCGTCATTAAAAACGAACAGAGCAAACTGAGCCGGGCCTGACGGAGACGCATCAAAACTTCCTAACAGGCATGCACATACACATGTACCTCCGACCGCACGCCTGCACAAAAAACCTGGCCACGAGCACGGATCTCCATTAATATCTCCTTACTATTTAAAATAAACTTTTTGAATGTAGTCAGAATCTGTGGATGTGTACTAAAAGGTGGATAAATCAAATTCCAGACTCTAATTCCAGGGCGTTCTTAAATTAACAATCTAGCCTCTACATCGTTTCCAGAAAGACCCATCAGTCAAACATCAAGTTTCATATTTATACTTAGTTTATATGCATTTGAAGACAGCATTGTGCAATAAAAATGATCTCCGTTAGGCAATGAATAAGAAAAGATGACAAGGCAGTGAACAAAGGAGTCTGAGTCACTGCTTTCAAAAGTCTCTGTTCTGTCTGTCCATATTAGAACAATAAAGTTGTCACATTGAAATGTTTGTTTAGTGTTTTTTCAGTTTTTCAGTTTTTAAGTGTTCCTAAATACCCAGAGTAGAAGGGACACTATGTTAAATCTCCAAAGTTAGGCATTTAGAAATACTACGTTTCAATGTGAACAAAGCTTTACTGGATATACTGTAAATCTAATATAATCTAAATATATCTGTAAAATTTATGTGTCTTTTAAAAAAAAGATACATAAATTGAAAACAAAATATCCTGAAGACTAGATTTCTGCAGCATATTCTTCTTAACAGAGTTTCCAGCGGCGTGCTGAGCTCTTAAACACCCCCAGTGTGGAGAATATCATGCACATTCACCATGCACATGCTCATGTCTCTAAAAGGTCCAGGGCAGCATAAAGCCATGCGTGCACAGAAATGTACAAATAACCGACATCCCGCCTCACACTTGCTCCTCGTCCCTCCATGTCTTCCTCTCACACACACACGCACACACACGCACGCCCACACACACAAACACAGATGCCGCCCACACGGCCACACACTCATTTACACAAACAGGAGGCAGGACTATAAATAGTACGCCTATGATGTGATGCTGTGAGTGGTTTCTCCCTATGGGTTTGTGTGTGTGTGACTGTCAAAGTGAAGAGAGGGGAGTATGGGAAAGAATATTTAAGTGAAGGAAAGGCTTGTGACTGGTATAGAGCCAGTGATAAACAGGACATGAAAAGCATTGCGGCCATGATGAACCAATATATTGAAATAAATATAGGGCTCCATATATTAACCCTACTTTATATAATTCTACTGTACTTCTTCACCACATGTCTACCACATGCCTATTTACTAATCAGTTTATGAAAAGTCAGGGTAAAAGGCCAATACAATCTCAGGATGTATTTCTTTTTCTAAAGGGGGAAAAATATATTCCTTCTTCTTCATAGCCAGTCTGTATGTGGAAGTATTTGTTGTTCACGTTACTTTATAATATGGTAATATGCATGTGTTTCTATATAATTCCACATATTTACTTGGAGAGTGCATCCAATGTTTTATGGGAATAGTGCTCTTGTCATCTTACATTTTCTACATTATGGACCCTGAAATAATATTAAGTCTTGAATGATAGAAAACTGTTGACACGCAGCCAGTTCAGATTCTACATAGACCAGGAAAAATTGGCAGAACAGCTGCAATTGGGCCAAATATGACCCATGCAGTGTTTTTTCTCGTGTGTGCTCGTCAGTGCGTGCCACCGTGAATCCATTATGCGTTTACATAAGACAGCGTTTCTGGGTCGACATGGCGTTCCTAATGTATGACTTACCCCTGGCAGGGTCTTCTGCTCGTGCAATGCATTCTGGGCTTTCAGGGCTGACTCTCTGGCACAGTAGGTGAGGAAGGCACAGCCTGTACAAGAGAAGAAGACAGAGATGTTACATAGATGGGCATGAGAGCAGAAGAGAGACAGTTTTGTGAACATGGAAGCTGCACCAATCATCAGCGATTATCCCCAAACAACACACCCACTCACAGCCTGGAGCTACAGAATGGAAACTTTGTCTGCACTCTGGAAATTTGTCAGTATTTGTATTTCAGAACAGCATTTCGGCAGTTGAACAAATCAAGAGTTGTTGTGTAACTAAAAAACAATTATACAGGCAACAAAGAGAAGGAATGAGAGCGTGAACGGAAATGGCGGCAAATGGAGATGTGATGTTTGTGCATTTTGTTGCGTGAGAGCCACTCTGCCCAGCAAAACACATCAAATCTGCCTGAGCTTCCTCCGTGGCAGTCTGAAATAGCAGTTATCCATTCGTCCATCGCACTCTTCTGGCTGCTGTGACAGGGATAGACATTTCCCTGACAGCTTCCCCCCTTCGCCCGAACCCCCTCCACCCCTCATTTCTCTCTCTTTGCTCCATATGTTCTGAGACTACCCACAATCCTCTGTTTTGTTAGCACCTGGGCTGACATGTGGGGGTGGGAGGAAGATGGAGACGCAGGAGGCAGAGGAAGAGGCAGCAGCCGAGGGGGGATGTGTAAGCCGCTCCCTTGCCACCCCCTGTTGACAGTGAAGCGCATGCCACTGTCAGGAAACTGACAAACTGTCAATCTCCAGATCAAGGCTAATGATTCATGTGGCTGACAGTTTAATAAAATACTTAAAAAGACTATTTCACACCAGACTGCAGTGACACACTTCAATACCAGAGGAAACTTTGCCATATTGTACACAAATGCAGGTGTTTGGCGTGTTTGTGGAAGGAACAGGTGACACAGTCGGAGTGGAGTTTTAAACGATGCAAATTTCTGAAACTCATGGGTTCAGTCTAGATTTCTTGTGGTTTTAGTCCTGCTTAGTCCTGGGTTTAATCCTGGGATGCTCAGGTCTTTATATTCTCTTTGAAGAGCAGATTTAAATCACTTTAAATTTGTCTTGGAGGCGGCAGTAGCTCAGTGGGTAGAGCGGTCGTCCTTCAACCGGAAGGTAGCTGGTTTGATTCTCACTCTGTCCACAGTTCATACTGTCGTTGTGTCCTTGGGCAAGACACTTAACCCACCTTGCCTCCAGTGGCTGTAACACTGGTAATTATTGTAAAACAATGTAAGTCGCTTTGGATAAAAGCGTCAGCTAAATGAATGTAAATGTCTTGGTGTAGTCCACATTTTGTGATTACTAAGTTGCTTTGATTAAAATTATTTTTTGAAGACAATGTAGGATAGCAGCTTCTCTATATCTGTGCATATTTAGGGTATATCTGGAACACAGTTGGATATGGGAGGTGGGGGTCTGTTCAGTGTATATTTTGTTGACAATTGAGACGAACATAACATTTTAAGTGTATAGAGACATGATACATACCTCCCGCTGCCACACAACAAACACAAGCACAGCATGGAAAAACAACAACTGCGATTTGTTCACGGAACTTCAATAGCAGCGCATCAGATGATTAACATAGACCCCTCCCCCCAAAATACACAAACACTGCACAGTATAAAGAAGGAAGCTCCTTTTGTGGCGCTCCCCAGTCGCGTTTGGCTTTGTTCTTATTTTGGTGCACTGAGGGCTGTTTATATGTCGTGTATGTAGAAGCAGCATGCCTCACATCCTCTCGGCTTCATGTCTTTAACCCCGGGTCGGCTCGATGGCAGGACGCTGGGGAGCGGGGCCTGTTGGTGTTTTTAATTAACGGCCCCTCTCTCATTAGGCGGAATGGAAGCTGCCTGCTGACAGCTCGGCTCCCTGTGCGTTTGCTCTGGGCCTGTCGTCTTAGTGCTGCACATTGTCACTGTCCCGCAGGAAATGCTTTTACTCACATGTCCGACACTCACTCATACGTGTGTCCGGCATGTTCAAATCCATAAGTGAAAGAAGATGTTTGCGTTTGAATCTGCCTTGAAGATATAATGTCTTGAATGTGCTACTTGCTTAAATGGAGTATTATGAATAATTGCCTTTTAATTAGAGACTAAGTGCCTGAATGGTTGTGTTTTTGTTATGTCAAGTAGCCCCTGCTCAAGACTTCATTGTTTGCAACGTTGCACAAAGCAAACACTGCGATTCATTGTTTTAACCGCCGCTGTATGTTCAACAGGACAAGGTATGGTGAGCTGTTAAATGTGTACGTTTTTTTTTTATCATGTACAATGATCATTTAGCTTGTTTGCATCAATCAGTTCAGAGTTGATTTGAAGTCAGAACTAAAAAATGTTCTAATAAAAGATGATATTAATGTTTGGTTCTGTTCCCTTTAAACCAATGAGCTCTAGGCTGTCAAAGTGCAAACTATACACACCCAAATCCTGACCTGAATCAAAAGTTACAGATGAATTTAAACGTGATATGTTGTAGTTTTGGTTCTGACAGGAACACCGGACAAGGGTTGGGTCAGTAAAACAGACATACAGTATTTCCTTGAGATAAAGTTAAGGAAGGTGCATTCAGCTGATTGGATCATTTAAAATCCTTAGGAAACTGGTGAATCTGTTTAAAAGAAATAGAAAACCAGAAACAATCTTTTACTGTTCATTGCAGCAGTATACGGCTAAATCTCCAGTCTCTCGCAAGGCTATAATATTTACTTGCGTTTTTGATTTAATTAATGGGAACAGATCTACAGTACGTTTTAAGAATTCACATCAAATTGAAACACAGGCGCTTTAGGCACTTGTGTAATGTTTTGAATAATACATAGTTGTTTATTTTAGATTTATTTTTATATTAAACTCAATAATCACTCCCCATTTCTTAATCCCAAATAAGAAGCAAATCTGTTGATGTTCCAGTAAAGCCTTGAACTGAAAAGAAGAAATTTCATTCTGAATTAGAGCAAAATAAAAGTAAAAAGAATCATAAAATGGAGTCTAGAGCCTATCCATTAATGTTGTACATAATTATAGCACTTTAACGTTGTATCACGGACTGTTTATTCACACATATGGAACAGGCAAGCACCAATGCACACACCAATACTCACTTTTTCTCTGACACACACACACGCACATGAAAAGTGACAGTCAACAAACACTCAATTTATCATCATTGTCACAAGTCAGATGCTGGCAGAGGCTCTAGTATCTGACTAAGACCCATATTGGCCCAGGAGGGAGAGATAAGCTGTTTGTTTCTGCTGTCAATGCTGCCAATTTGGTTTCCCATCACTTCAAATTCAAATCAACAGCAGCGCAGAGGGGATCTGAGAGAGGCGGCAGCAGCGGGGAGAAACAGAGGGAGTGAAGGAAAGAAGGCCAGAGGAGCAAAAAGATGGAGGAGGAGCGCGGGATGCTGCGTAAGACAGGGAGCGTGCACGATGGAGAGAGAAAAAGAAGATAAGATCACCTAGCTTCTGTGAACACCATCCTCCTGTGTCCTACACTGGCTTCTTATCTCAACCGCTGCAGACACCCTAAAGGGACACACACCCACCGAGCAGGAGGCACGTGCAAGAAAGACACAGGAATATGGAACTTCAGATGAAAGACAGCGACCAGGGAATGGTGGAGACAGTGAAGGCTTTTCGGGTAAAAGAGCTCATAATTCGGCGGGGAATCGGGCGGCCGTCACTGAGCCTCATTTAAACAGTAGCCGTGCTCGTCCATGAAAAGCTTTGACCTTGTTTAAAACCATGACTTGATGAACTGTCTCCTTCGCAGCGACTTCTGGAAACTCTGTCTTGCCTCAGTATTCACAAAGCTGTCTGTTCAATGGGTTTAGCTCAGCATTAGCAATATAGAAAACACAATCAAGGGAAATTGTATATAAATTTTATGCTAACATTGCATCAAGTAAAGAGTAGATTTATTGACTGTCATTTCATTCAAGTGTCAATCAGACCATATTCCCTTCAAAAACACTGACAGTATGTCCGCCAAATCAATTTTTTAATCAGATATATTTAAAATCACTAAACATAAAATCTGCTTCTACATCTAAAGTCCAAGTGTGTTTTAACAGATCATACCATTTAGAAAAAAAAATATTCTAAGGTCTTGAATGAATAGCAGAGCATAACTCACAACAAATTTTCTCAATTAGTTGTGAATTAACCAAAGGGACTTAAAATGCTCAGTAATCACCTCCAATCATCAAGAGACAAAATGAAAGTAAGCCATTTTTGCTCTAGCTTGTGACCAGAAATATTGTGGAAACAAGGGGCATCCATGTTTCCTGTCAACGATTAAAAAAATGACTAGGCTTAATTGTTTCCTGAAGAGCGTATTGCAATTAATCTCAAACATAAAACATTTATTTTGTAATAAAGTTAATAGTTCAATATTTATACCACAACAATCACAGAATACGTTTAATTGTTCAAATCATTTCGAATCATCATCAAAAAAAAAATACTGTATTGAAAGACAGATTTATGCAGTATATTTAAATATTTTGGAAATAAGTTTGTATGACAATAATACTTTACTTAATTATTTAGTTGCATATTAAGTTAGATATAAAATTTTAATTGGCTAAGGTGGTTGAGCGGTTATAAGTGGTACTGTTGTTGTGTCCTTGGGCAAGTCATTTAACCCCCCTTACCTCCAGGGTCTTTGGCGCTGGTGTATGAATGCGTGAGAATGTGGGACTACGGACGGAAAGCTACAATCTGGCATGCTTACATTCATGTGGCTGTGTCTCAACATGCACTGTCCCAATCAAATAAATAATAATCATTTCCATTTGTTCTCAAGTGCTCAGAGGATTGTTGTGATGATAATTCTGCACACCTCTAAGAGAAAGAGTTCAATCAAATTAAAGCTTGCTTTAAGTGTGATTCTTTGCAACAAAAAAATCCAGTCAAGCACTAAATCCCATTAGAAACTTTAATTTAATTTGCACCTTCTCCGCCCTGAGAAGAAGGTTTATTTAAAGATATGTCGCCCTAATCTATGTAATTTGTGTGCTTACAGAATGTAAGTGCATCCTCGGGTCATTAAAAAAAGCCCAGAAAAGGTTGACACCGTGGCCGTTGCGACCCTCCGTGGTAGATCCAGCCTTGAGAGAAGAATCTGCAATCTCCAATTACGCCTCTGAAACTAATTAGAATTTGACTAAAAATAAAAGTACTGGTGCATTCCCAAATTAGTGTAACAGCAGTGTTACTGGACACATGAATTACTTTTTACCAGCAAGCATTGCCTGACACCACCCAGGACTAGAAAGCTGGGGGACAATGTATTGCACTGGATTCTTTAATTATCTTGTGCCTATTAATTCAGGGATTGTAAAAGGCTGACATAAAAAGTTCCCTCCTCTCGGTCTCTTCTTTTATTCCCTGCCACCGATGCAGAGAAACTCCCAGTGATCATTTAAATATTTCAGAACATCTCAGAGAGGGCCTAAAAGAGTCAATAGCATTAAAACGCTTTATCCATGGTGTGGCTAGAACTCCTTCACAAAGCCCTGGAAGTCTGCCTCGGAAAACTCAGGCTTGAAACTTTGTGTGAGGCTGTCCAATTTCAGTCAGTCAATAGAAATCTCCATCCCTTCCTCCGTTGTGTTAGCACTTATCTCCGCCTGAAAGGGTTGACCAAGGACAGACTTTGCTCAATAAACAAGAATGTTTTTTTTTCTCCTTTTTAAAAGATTGACCTTAAGACAAGAACGTTCTGACAGGATTTTTTGTGAGTGCTAAGGCTTAGATAATGCTCTTCAATTCACTCTTGAAACGGGTCAGAGTAAAGACAAAAAAGGGCCTCATAAAGCCTTGGTCTTTCATGGTTGTACGGCAAAAACGAGTAACACTGAGTGCGGACTAGGAACGATGGCTGTTGTATTAAGTAGAATTCATGAATGACACCGTTTGCCCTTGCATCGCTGAAACTGGAACACTAACCATCTGAGTTTCAAAAATATCAAAGCTTGAAGAGAAAATGTATTCAGATAATGTTTTCTCTTCAACAGTTTATAAACGTTTTTAATAAAAGAGAAGAACTGACTCCAACTTTCTAACTTTCTGTCTTTTACACTTACCATTGCATTTTGTCAAACCACCACAACACATAAATAAGTTTACCTCACGTATCTCCCAAAAAATATAAAAAGAATCCTCAGATAATCTACTGTGCTTAGCTAAAAGTAATGTATAAGTCTATCATGACGGAGCTGGTTTAAATCTGGTCTGGTTTGATATTTTGTATGGACGGGTGTTGAAGTCACGTGAAGCTGGCGCTCAGGAGCTGAAGACTATTACCTGTTACACAGAAGCCCTGGCACCATCCGTAATTCCTCTGACTTTGAATGATGGTGTGGCATATGAGAAGATTTTTGTTTGATTTGGACAGGGACTAATTAACAGGCATTTTAAACCAACGTCTTTGAGTAAAGAGCAATGAAACAATATATATGTCTTACTTCCTCCCTGAATCGGTGGAAAGCATGTGTCCTTAATGTTATCATAACTTTTGTGTTAACTCTAGATTGTGGACTTGTAGTGTCCCAGACCAGTCACTGTGTTATCAAAGGGGGAAAAAAACCACTGGCCGCCACTGTTTTCGTTGTGTGAGGAATGGTAATTCAATAAAGTGTGCAGCCGCCGCTCTTATCCCCTTCACTTATTCTGACCTTTTAGATCATTACTCACAATAGAAAAAGAAAAAAAAATGTCCAAGGATAGGAGAGGCTATTTTAGGGGACACCGCCAAGGTCTCCTACTTTCTCCCTGAATCATCTTAAAATGTTTAATTGGCAGCCGTAAACCATGGTTAAATAAAAAAAGCACTTTGAAGACCACAATATGAGCTTAGACGGCACTGTATTCTGTGTGACCAGGGAAGAAAAGTCATCAATTACTGTTCAGAGACCACATCAAGCATCGCTTTTTCATTCCAGGCCTTAAAATTTCTGAAGCTGTTTCGGGGACTAATGAATGCCGGTCTTGAGTATGATATTATTTCAGCAGAGTGAGGCAGAACTAAGGGGCAGTAATATGAAAAGAGAAGGTGAATTCATTTATAATGGAGTGTAATACCAGTCCCAGCTCTACTATATGCAGCCATATGCAGAATCCTCTGTTCGCTCTTTAGGGACGACAGAAGAATGTGTGATACAACCTAGAGCTGCTGAGGACAACTGAGAGCTAGAAAAGACAGCGCAAAGGTTAACAGCCAGGCGACACTACATCTGCTGCTTTTATACAATAAAATGAAGGAACATAGTCATTAAAAAGAAAGAGTCCCAGATGTGTCTCAGTTACTGACTGAGAGGCGAGCAAAAAGTTTATACCCTGTCCTGAGTGACTATTCTTTGGATTGAATATGGGGTATTTTAAAAAGGTATATTTTTATATATTCAAAAAAAGTGAAATTATGGCTACATTTGACGAGATAACATGATTTTAAATAATAATAAATAAAACTGCAACGAGGTCCTACAATTGAAAGAAGATGTTATTATCGCACACACTAAAACTGTTTCAGAAAAAAGGTTGTAAAGTGGGAGATGGAGATAAAGATTTGAACTGGTGTGAGTGTTCACGTGCACGTCTCTGTGTATATATATATATATATATATATGTGTAAGAGTCCCTGCAGATAACACGTCCCATCTCTCGCCTGATTCGAGTGGCCGTCTCTAAGCTGTGCTAATCGATTGGTGAAGGAGAAAAAAGGGCCAGCTTTAATGTGTTGCATGTGAAGGATTTACTGGAGAGCAGAGCCACTGAATCAATGGAGTAGAAAATGCATCATTAGGACAGTGTTGTCCCACCACACCACCTACTGAACCTCCCCACGCTTGTTCTCTCAAGGGTCACGACAGAAAACACACACATTGGAAGTGGGGCAATAGGCAAGGCTAGGACTCTTATGCCACAAAGTGGAACGTATTCCCAAAAGCACACTTTAGCACAACCTACATGTAACATATGTTTAATACAGTGTGAGCTCCCTGATGACACACTGAATGTGTGCTGCATCCCTGTTGTCACTGACAAATAGCCCCAATCTTGTCCTACCTCAGCCAGTTAGTCAGGAAATGTTTGGGACACCCAAATTTAGCTTTCCATCAGATGAATTATTAAATATGGAAAGACGGCAGAGAGTAATCACAAGTCTGTTTTACCATTTCAGAAACTTGAAAATGACTTGCAAGCAAGATGGTGGGTTGATTAGCTGTTCAGATAAATATTAGTTAGTGAAGGTTTTGATTTCACATTTATTACAAACTCAAAAAGAGTCTGATTAAACCGGAGGCACTGAACTGGTGTTCATTTAACACGTAAGTTATTTTTAGCCATTGAGAGATACGAGCGAACATGCAAGATATGAAACTAATATCTTGCAACAATATGCAATAATTTTGAAGGTTGTTGGTCCCCTGGTGGTCGTACATTAGGGTCTCTTCTTTGATCCAAGAATAGGCCACTGCATTATGTGGGACAAGCTCGACCAAGTGACCCATTCCGGGCCTCTGAGGAAAACTGATTAGCTACAGTATTTGAACCACTTAATAAGTTTGTTAGTTTGTTAAAAAGACAGTAAGTTGGCTCAAATAGACAAGAGGAGACTGTGTCAATGGTCGGGCGACAACCAGGCAAAGACCATTAATCAAAGATGATTCATGAATTACTAGTGCTTCAATTCTGTCATGGGAGTGTCCCATGTCTCGTCCCTCAGGTAAAACACTTACAGGATAAACACTGCCATTAATATTCCTCTGTGCGCCTCTCCTCTCCACTCCACTTGCATCTCTTCTCCTTTCCTCTCCCTGTCCTATTATCCTGCCTCGGCGGACATCCTGTCCTGTCCCATCCGCCTTGCCAACCTGCAAGATGGAGATGAGAGGACAATCCAAACGCAGAAGGGGGAACATGAATCATTACACTTCCTGTTGTTGCACGACGTCCGGGAAGGAAGGGAGAGGACGCCCCCGGGGCTCCGATTGATTCCAGAGACTTAATTGGGTTTATTAGCCAAGATGTTGGGCCCCATGAGGAGGCTCCCAGAGGCCGCTGAGTACCCCACACACCCTAGTCCCACTCTTCTGAAGGAGAAAGCCTGCGTAATTGTTTTCCCTCCATCTTCTGTGTCATTGTCAGATGGGTCCTGCGGGATTATTAGCAACCCCAGGTCCCTCAATAATTCATCCAGAGCTATTTATACACAGATGGAGAGTCCTCTAAAGTCTCCCCCAGTGAGCTTATCTGACGCTTAGACAGACAGACAGAGAGAGAGAGAGCGATGGGGAGTAACAGTGCTACAAAGAGAAAGCACGGAAGAGATAGACAGAGAGAAAATGGGAGAGACACACAAAGCGACTAAGAAGGATGGAGAGAGGCAATCACAAAGAGAAATGCAAAGACGGGTAAAGCAAGTCTGACAGAGTATAAAATAGTAAGAGCGAGAGACAGCAATGTTTTAGGTAGACACAATGACAGTATTTCTGGCATGCATTGAGTTTCAAGGTGAAACTCTCTCATCTGCTTTGCCAAAGTGAACAAAAGCACCGTCCCGGGAATAGCATACACTCACACAACACACATTAATGGCTTTTAATCTTCCCCCTTTTTCCTCCATTTAACACAATTAAGATGTTTGCTAAGCTAACATGGGCCACTAGTCGCTCTAGGAAGGACAGATGAAAGACATTCAGGGATTGTCATATGCTAAGTAAACATCGTTATCCGTCCTTACTAACGTGTCAATGCGTAAGACCAACAAAACATCAGCCAGCCATTTCTTAAATCATCCAGTAATTCGCTAACATAACATGAACACATTAGCATATTAACATTACAGCATTAAGCGGCTCCTAATCCCAAACAGAAAGTGCTAGAGCTGCTTTGCTACAAGCTTTTAATAGCTCTGCAAATAGGTCTATACCTGTGATTTTACTGCATGTTGAACGGACATTCTGTGGACAGAATGAATATTCTGGTGCACAAACCTGATTTCCCCTTGTTAATGCTAAATCCACACATAATTATATAGAGCCCCTGTGGGAGTCACTTTTATCTAGATCATTTGGAAAGCTTGGCTTTAAATTTTGGACGAACTGGGACATTGAAAAGCAGCTTGTAGTGATAGTGGCTCAGGTGGTAGAGCGGCCATTCTATAACCTGAAGGTTCAAATCCCGCGCTCCCCAGATCATACTGCAGATGTGTCCTTGGGCAAGACATTTAACCCACTTTGCCTCCAGTGTCTGTGGCACTGGTGTTTGGTGGCTGGAGAGCCTGTAGAAGCAAAATGGCTTCCACTGAATAATGGACTCTGTAAAGCGCTTTAAAGGCCTTGAAAAGCATTATATAAATCCACTCCATTATTATAGTTTAAAAAACCTGCATCAATGAATTCAAACCAGTTTTTAAATGTTTTTTTGGTTAAAACCCCCTGTAAGTTTTTTCAAATTTGGTTGGTTCAAACTGAAACTATTTTGAGTTTAAAATGCGGTCACTCAGTAGCTCTGGGTAGAGCCTGGGCCAAATTAATTGCTAGTGCCTGTATCCTCACAATATTGATGAACAATCTTTGGAGAAACATGTTGTTTTCTCTCACTTTGGTCATTAAGCACACACAGTCCTCCGTTGCTCCGGGGAAAGCAAAGCTTATCAACTAGCCAATGTTCACATACACACACCCACTGCTCTGTCTCTATCTATAAACCCCATGAAATCATTCCCAGCAAGTGGAGCGGGTGTGTATAGGTTTGGCCAGGATTCCCATCTCCTGTTCTGTGATTAAAGGACCAAACTAATAGGCTCTGTCTCATAGGAAACCTGTGTGGGGCTGGGAGAGACCTCAGAAGCCATTAAATTGCAAATCTGTAATAATTTGCTGAAGGCTTTCTGTCCAGATCATTCCCTGGGCTGATTTGTGCATTGAGGTAGCGCTCTGAATGGCCAAGCACAAACCCAGCTGAGCCCAGCAGCTAGCCGGCCAAGTTAGTCTTCTACAAGACATACGAATACACAGCAGGCTATATTTACTCCACAAGAAAACTTGGGCAATGCCTCTGATCGCAGATAATTTATACGGACAGCAGCAAATAATTGAATAAGAAACTGCTGCATGCCAGAGGGAAATGGTTAGTGGCATAAGGCAATAAGTTTAAATAAACAAAACGTAATTCACAGTTCATTGGTCTGACTTAAAACTTAATCGTAAATAAATGACAGTTCATCCCAGTGTGTTTTAATAACACAATTTTATGAGTGTGGACATCTTCAAATTAACTCAGCTTAAAAATATAAAACTACATACTACTTCTGAATGTATTTACATGTATAAAATGTACTACGTTTGTACTGAGTGAGCAGCGGTAGCCCATAGTTTAGTGTTGAAAATAAGATTTTTTTACCGTTCATTCATAAAAAAAAAAGACTATATTAAACCATTGATTGATTTCTTTATCCCCAGTAAACTCTGTGTTGTCCTGTCACATATAACATGACCAAACCACAGGAGCTTACTGGGCAAAAAACAAAAAAAACTCTGCCTCAGTCACCAACCTGTCAGACCCGTCCTGTTAACACATTGTCAGAAAGCCTGCTAATATGAAGGCCTTTGCTTATTTACCCCCGGGGTGGCCAGGAGCTGCAGGGGTCTAATTCTGCTCCCTTTTCCCTGGAAGGTCATTCTTCCTTCTCCAGCTATGATGGCCACAGAGTAGTGCTTATATCTGGCAAAACGCAGCCTATAAATTACAGCAGAGGACAGAGGGGTCAGAGCCTGGCATGGAACTGGGCCAGAAGCTATCAATCTGCAGGGGCCAGCGAGGGCGACATCTGTCTCTGGGACTCCCTCACTCTTTCTAGTCTGTCTGTCAGTCTACCATCCGGCTTTCCAGTCCGTCTTCCTTTCTTTCCCTTTCGCTCACTGTGTGCTTGTCATTATGTGATCTCGGCGCGTCTCCATTTTTAGTCGACAATCTCTTATTTTTCTATGGCTGTGCCGCTTGATATTCTCTGTCTCTCCCTCTTTGTGTGCACCCCCCAAACCAGCGCTCTTTTCACGCATTCTCTTACATCATTCCTGTTTCAAACTCTCTCTACTTCTCCCTCCCTCTCCTTTTCTGTCTGTGTCTCGAGCTCCTTGTCGTTTTTCGCACTCTTGCACCATCTCCCTCTGCAGCGCTGTGTTTTGGTCTATCTGCTCTCCAACCAGCGGGATAGAAGAAAGCCTTCATGTACTTTAGCTCAAGGTGATTTTAATGGCAGGAGCTACGACTGAAATTCACTGATTTGAGCATTTTTTTGCCCAACATTCAAGTGGGGTTATTTTTATTGGCTGTCCACCCAATAATACACCCAGAATCTCTCATCAACTTAAAATTAGACCTTTTGGTAAATTTTTGTTAAAGGCGGAAGAAAGAATATGGGCCACTCAGAGATACACAACACTTAAATACATTAGACTGATTTAAGTTTTGAATGTTGGAGGACAAAGTCAAAACATGTCACTTTTAACCTCAAACAAACAATGGCACTGTGCACTGGACTGAAATTGAACATTCCATATAACGTTTGCAACTCTCAAAAAAAAAAAAAAAGATTCTGCATGACTTATTAATCCTCCTCCATTTTCTGAATCAAACCTATCCTTGAATAATTGAGAGGGATCTTTGAGAAACCCTAACCTCCATTCCCACCTTCCTTTTACAAGTCAACGTGGTGCATTTTTAATTGAGAACATGAAATACGCATGAAAAGAGACGGACAGAAAAGTGAATTGATTCAGGGACACTTGAACCTTGCAGTCCTCACGTGGACACATGCATACAGAGAAAGCCTAATGTGTCTGGTCTGACAAGTCACACATGCTCAAATGTCTTTGACGGGCGTTCTGTCTGGGACAAATGGTACAAGGCTTCAGTAATCCTCGCTTTGGAGTATCCCAGCAGGCAGACCCAGATACGCCACATTGAGTTATGTTTAGCAAATTGGTTGAGAATAAACATCAATTCAACTTTCTATGAAACGTAAATCTCTAAAGCCGAATGATTTGTTTAGTTTATATGAGCCAACTGTGTGCAAGCAAAAAAAGGTAATTAAAGCACATTTATGAAACAGTGAGACTGAATTGGTTTGAAGGGTAATAATAATGATTTGCTCTGGCAGTGATTTATACATGACCTTGAGAAAATTAATTGGAGAAAAAGAGAAAAGGCAACTGTAATCCATGGGAGTCAGAGCAATAGAAATAAATATAAGACTCTTCATGTCAGAAAATAGGAACACATTTATGCTGGCTGTGCTTTATAGAGCCACATTTAGTTGTGACAAACTTCACCTCACTTTTATTATTGCTGCTGTGTCACGCAAGAGTCACTGCAGCTCCAGCAGAACATCCAGGGCTCCAGCCAAAATACACATTTACTATTAAAGATTCAAACTAATATAATGCCTTACAAGGCTGAATGAATTATTAACTATTACTACTTAATAAAATCAATAGATTGTTGTGGCAAAGTTTTATGTTGAAACAAGTTCTTACACATTCCATTTTAGGAGACAAAGTTAAAGATTGTAATTTGGTTTTACAAATGAAAACACATTATGACTGTGACAAGATGAATATATGTTTTATATATCAGTGACCTGAAGTAATACACGTTTTAGGATATATAGCAGCACAACAGCAAACACACGGCTATTACAGAATACTGTCCACACACTGGTATCATCATAATACTGTCCCCTGACATCGCAAAGCTCGAATAAAGGAGCCAGCAACTCGAATCAAAAAGTAAAAGACCTACATATGAATGCCATAAAAGACATTAGCCTGTAATTGTTGATTGAGCGTGAAGCAAACTATAAAGCAAAAACTGTTCTGTTAAATCTAAACGACAAATCGAAGAATATATAGACCAGTATCAAAACAACTTCTGGAAACTGTTTTCAGCAACAAAGACCAAAAAACAAAGATGGAAACTCTAAAAGGAAAAACCCTCTGGTCACGTGGTATATCCAGAACAGACCAGTGGCCTTTAAATTAGAAAGCAGGGAAATTATATTAAAAGTAGCTAAAAGATTTAATGCAGCACAATAATACACAGCTGATGCAAGCACCTTGATAACACAAACTATTTACCTCTCTAAGTCACAGGCGATAAACACAGGACTGGAACCAAAGGTCGGGTGTTTGGTGCAGGTTGTTGCTTGCTTTATGGGACACAAACGGGCCACTGGTTGATAAAACATTTAAAACGGTTTATTTTAACCCCTCTTTGAGCTATTGGTAGAGAATTCAAATGTGTCCAAACATGGGAAAGCTTTCTCGTCGTTGACTCACTCAGTGCACACATAAATATTTCATTTAAGAGATTTTTGACTTTTCCAAATTAGTGCATTGTAAAACAGCTATATGTGCCTTAGTGTACAGGTATACATCTAAGTGTGATAGAAATGTCGACGTCAGCAGTCTCACTGACCTGTAATGACAGCCGATAAATCCATCCGCTGTACTTCTCCACAGGTCAGCACTGCTGTCCACAGTCAGCCATGACATTGCCACATGGCACCATTAAGTATACACTAACCGCTCTAAATCTGCTGATGCTGCATTTTCATTCTATTACATATCAGTGAGCTCCTGAACTATTAACACAACTTTCCATCGAACTAAACAGTACCATTTTAATGTAAATTTAAAAATAAATATTATTAACAATATTCGATTTTGGTTAAGTCTCTAAAGTCTGTCATTTTGAGGTGGGATTGATGGTTCTGGTGCCATGTTTGCCCCTCTCCATCAGGATATGTGTGTGTAAGTAAAGGTCAGGTTTTAATGAGAGGCCTGTTGAGGTCAGAGGAGCTACGCCTCTTGACTCTGCAGTTAGCATGCTAATCCTAATACATCTCCCGTCAGAACGCTCTCTTTTTGGAGGGAAACACTTGGTCTATGTCATCCTCTGATGGTGCTGACATCCCAACTTACAACCTGAAGTACTAAAAAAAACTTACAGTTTACAGTCAAGGAAAAAAATAAATGTATAAATTCAAAAAAGGTTTCCAGGTTTAAATATTAATGAAAAGGTTAGTTACATACTTCCACTACTGCTGCAGTATTACAGTGATATTATTATATTATATTGTTTCAAAGTCTTTTTAATTAACAAACTGTTTCTATGGTGCCTTCTCCATCAGCACAGGCTAAGATGAGACACACCAGACATTAGTGCATTTCGACTTGGGAATGAGAATGGCCTCCGTCATCTCTCACTGTGACTAACTGGCCTCCTGCTCGGCCATCAGCCAGCCCCCATCTGACAGTCCCCTCAGATAATAATGGACAACAGAGGCAGCACTGCCTTGACTACTCCTGACAAATTAGGCTCACTGTATCCTACATTGGCTCCACCTCTGTTTCCCTCTTGTTGCTTGGCAGTTTCTTCCCGGACAGTGGTGGTGGTGCATACGGGGCGTACTTAGATTTTTTTTAAAAAGCTGCGGTATCTTTGACACATGTTACCATTCTGATTGACAAAATCCATTGGGATGTGTCTTCATGGAGCGAGGGCACAATGTGGGGCCTGAGTGTGCATTCTGAGCAAAGCTAAGTGAAGATTTCTGGGCCATGGTGGAGTACGCACACACATTTCCCAAAACCAAATGTGAGTGGAGGAGAGAGAAAGATCCCACAGAGAGGATGATGCAACGGGAGTGAAATTTTCGGCCGGAACGCATACTGCATTAACGCAGACCTGCAGGCCAAAAAAAAAAAAAGTAAAAATAAATGCACCTCTTGTCTCTTTGTTCTGAACCAAATTTGAATGTTTTCATTTAATTTTAAATGCTTCTAAAATGACAGCATGTGACACATAAAAATATAGTGCATGAGTCTTTGATATTGCTGGCATAGTGACCTTTTGACCTGAAATAAACACCGTAAGGCTAATAATTTCATCTGAAGCAGCTTCCACGACCCATTTTAGTAAATTTACTGGAATAACAAAGAAGTAGAGGCTTAGTGTGAGCCATAACCTTCTTTTTGACTGGCACACATTAGCGATGCATCTGTAGCATGAGCCTGCAGTACGGGCAAACTTAAACAACATCACTTCTGGACATTACACTTTTACAGAACTGGTGTCATTAAAGACAGAGAATATGCTACATTTTGTCTAGATATTGTCCTTGAAGTCTTCATGTTCACTCTTTGTCCGGTTCCTGATTTTTGTTCAGATTCACTTATACTTTTTAGTTTTATGATTTAAATTATGTTTTTTATTTATTTATTTTACTATTTTAGTCTTACTTTTACATAATTAATCTTCTTAAAAGTCTTAACATCTTTTACTGCTTTGAATAATTTATTCTTAGCTTTAAATTCTGGTTAAATGCTGTGATTGTGTTTTCTGTTCTACTTTAGTTTTTAAATGTACAAAATAAATGACTTAGTTCAAAAGAGAGTCCTTCTTTCTTTGGTTCTCAAACAGTAACCAGTTTTTGTTCAGAATACATGTATCCCTGGAGATAATATTTGTTAAAATATTTTTGTGATTTGGTTGTTTTGCAGTTGTCTATGCATCTATCTAACTAACTAGACCACATGTCAGTAAACAATAGTCCTTGCTCATCTCAATTGCTACAGTGATTATTACAAGATGCCAATCAAATTAACAAGGCTAGCAATCATATCTAGGTATTCTGCTGTAAAAGAGGGTCGTACCTCCAATGCTGCATTGCCAGAGAGAGAAAAATTGCGAAGGGACTGGCTCTTTGTGCTATAGCCGTGCCTCTCATCCCGTTGTGCTCGGCAGCAGCAGCCAGTGACCATTATAAATGGCCTCTATTAGCATGGCTCGGTCGCAGAGGGGAGAGAAATAAAATCATTGGGAGGATGTAGGCCTGTGCTGGTGTCCCTCTGACTGCTCCCTACCTCTGCAGACCCCCGTCCCATAGTCCCTCCACCCCTCCACTCCAAGGGGACACAGCCTAAAGACTAGATTACTAGTGATACATGGAGTCATTATAGGGAGGGTTATGGCAATGGTATTGCAAGCTCAGCTGACAATGGCTGTAATAAGGGTCTCTTTCTTCAGTGGTAGCATTACCACTTGCTGGCTGTTTCTTCTGCCTTGTTGATGTACAGCAGCATAGGCCGAGGGTCTTTTATTACCTCCATTAGCAGGAATAATAAAAAGAGTATTATCTAGCTGGAACCATGCCTCTTTCTTAGTGAAAAGGCCTTGTCTCTTTAGGGGAAGTTGAATGAATGGAGTAGCACTCCCACGTGACACAAAACATTGTTAGCAGTTACCAACTATAAGCTGTTTCATTTTCATTGAAAAACAGAAACTTGTGAAAGAAATATCACCATACAGTGTACTGCCTTTTCTCCTTTAGTGTTACAAAGCAGAGTCATAAAAAAGCAACATGTGACCAGACTGAGCCTACAAAGCCGAGCAGAGGCAGTAAAAAGTGAAAATGATGGTCAAGTAGAAGTAATAAAGGCAAGAAGTGAGAGAAGAAGTTTTCTATTGAGCAGCTCGATAGACTTCAGTCCACTCGAGCATTTCACACCTTAGCCGGTCATCATGCCCTTGGTTTCACTCTTTCTATTCTCAGGCACCAAAATGCAAACGGTAAAAAAGGACAAGATGAATGGAAGAGGTTTTTCTGACTTCTTATGTTTTATTTGTCAAATAACATTGTCAGAGTTTTATATGCAAGACAGTTAATTTCTTTGACGTTTGATATTAAATTATGCACTAGTGTGGTCCTTCATCAGCACTCATGGAGCAATAAACTCTAGTTTCAAACTGTTCAATATTTATTGTATTCTATTGCTTAGGCATACAGCTATGGATCCAGCTAATGACCCTCCCTTTGCTGTTCAGTTTGCTTGCTAATTTGGAAATATTCTCCGGTAGGTGTGAGCACTTTGCGGCCTTCAAACAGCTTGCAGAGAGCCAGTGAACTAGTAAGCCGGAGAATGTAGCTAGTGCCTCCAGCTAGTTAAAATATGAGCGCAGCAGGGGCTCACTAATGAAAGTGGGGGCCCTGCCCAGGGAGTGGGTTGTATATCGCACCAAAGAGACACTTCTTAGAATCAGCTGGCGAGCCGTGCCTATAGTTCTGGGGCCACTGGTGATTAACCGTCCAACAGGGAGTCACTACTACAGCTGGGCTATTAATAAAATATGCCCCCCCCTTTACCCACCTCTTTGGCTTCCCCATGCCTCTAGACAGTCTCCACCCTCTGGATTTATTTGTATATCATAATCATTTCCTGACACACAGTGCATGTCTAACACTATTTACACGGTGCACCCGTGGCTTTAATGGAAAATTGGGAAAATCTGGACTAACAAAAAGGGATATCTCATTGTTGGTGTACTTTGCTCCTCTGGGGGATGTCCTGCAGGTGTAACAGATCAATTAGTGACCCCTCATTAGATGGTGATTTGCAGAGAATGACCCTTCCCTTGGGAACAGAAACTAAATCATTCTTTTGGAAACAAATCCACAGGCCTTGTCAATAATATTACACCCAAAGGGCAGATTGTGATTGCTTAAATCCATGTATTATGAGTCAAACATTGGGGTCAGCGCTGTGTCACCTTAGCGTAGCATGTGCTGCACATTGGGAAAATAACTGGCAATAAAACATACAATACAGTCATAAAAAAGACCTAGTGGTACTGTACAGTTAAAGGGACAGTGATGTGTGGGCTTCTATCGAGTACCCTGGGGTAGTTAATCAATTACCTGCAGTTTAAAATATTTCATGGACTATACACATGACCCCTACAGCGTTCACTAAATGAGCCACTCCAGACGGCTATTTCAGTGTTGTTTTTAAGACTAGGCCATTCAAACAGTTACAATACATTCAGTAAAAATGATGGCCCAAAAGTCTAAATGAATTGTGGCCATTAAAAAGCACTATGTGCCTAATGCCTTTACAAACACACTGCTACATCTGCATAAGAAACACGTAAAGGGCAGGGTAAAACTTTAAGTTAGTGTGAGATGCTGACGAAGAACAAATCTTCAGCTGATGTCGGTTCTTATAGAAGTGACTTAAAACTCTGAACACAGACGTCACACAAACATCCCAAAGACTTCATTTTAGTTTGACCTTTTGGTCATTTGTAAAAAGTTATATTTAGGATGTCCACTCAGCTTTTTCATAGTTTTTTATGTACAACTGTCTGAAAACAGTACATAGAAGCCGAGTCCGAAACGCCAGAGTTTGTTTAAAGACACGTGTGAACGTACATTTTTATTTGGCCACACTCATAAACACAACAATGAGTAAAAGCCCCACCGCTGCATAAATACAGCCGTTTCATAAAGGCGTACTAATTCTGTGTCAAACACGTGCGTTCACACGTGCACGCGCGAACGCCCCCCTCCATCACGCACACACCCACGCGCATACACACTACACGCACGGAGCGACAGTTACAGGCAGCGGAGTGCACGTCGCTGCGGGCAATCAAACACACGCACGACGCTATTGCAACGTGAAAACGTGAGGTTAATGGCCTGTATTTAGCGTCGTAGTGAACTGAGGCACGCTTACAACCGCTGGACCGGCCTCGTGAACACTTCCCAAATACGAAGAGCGCCCACATATACTCTTGCACGTCGTGACTGGTGATTCGTGACGCTTGAGATGTGTTTGCCAAATAAAGACCCCTGGCATGGAGTCTGTTTAAAATAGTCCCATTAACAGGGATTTTAAAGAGTGCGTGGACAGTGCAACCATGTCCATGTCCCACCAATAGCTACAGTGGTTAGTAAATGGTTTAAAATCTAACCCACATTTAGCTTTGGATTTGCAATTTCAAAGCCTATTAAGAGATGTTGAATTTGTGAAGTCAGTTCATTCTGAAATTGCTTGTGAATGCAGAGAAAACATATTTAGTGCAAAGCTAAGTCTGAATAGAAAGCCATGTGAACGTAAGAATGTACTTTATCACAATGTTGCCAGCGCGAGAGGCTCAAAACATTTGTAAAGACAAAGCCATTGGAGGTGTACTGTATTAAACTTGCCTAAACGGGTTTATGTCACTAACATTTTCTAAACCAGACCCTTTACGCGCAGACAAATCAAGCGCTACATACCTTTGTGCATGCCTGTGAAGCGGTCCTTCAGCACCGTGAGCTCGTAGATCTTTCCGAACTCCTCGAACAGGGGCCGGAGGTCTTTCTCGTCGAGGTTGCGCGGGATCTGACCGATGAAGAGTTTGATGGCATCGTGGTCCTTCATGGGGATGGTGGCCGGGCAGCCTGACGGACTGTGGCTGTGGCTTAATCCGTTCACGAGCCCGTTCGTGTTGGCGGAGACCACACCGTGCACCGTGGCGTCCACCTGGCCGTTGGTTAAAGTTGCCATCTTCTCACCGGCCACTTGACTTGGAATGGGATGGGGGGAGGAACGACAGCGAAGGCGATAGATAGGTAGGTGGTCAATGAAACAAACGTGTCTCTCTTTTTCAAAGGCTGGTGCTGGAAAAATCTTGCTGGAAATCTTGGTCAAAAAACGAAACGACGGTTCCACACGTGTGGCGTTTGGCGAAGACGCATATCATAAAAAAAGACGCGCGATGCCGTTGGTCCCAGTGGAGGCTTTGATTCCTTAAATTTAGCCTCGTTTCATTTCATAAAAGAGAAAAAGAGAAAAGAAGAAGAAGGGGAGGGAGAGAGGAGAGAGAGGGACAGATAGATAGAGAGAGAGAGCGCGTTGACTGTCTATTTACACCCACGTTCCCTCGTCCCAGCTTCTTGGCACCCTTTTATTTTTTTGCATTGAGGAGTCGGTATGGGTGTCTTCTCGGTTTAAACGGACAGGGCCGGTTCACTGTGTGCTAGAGGAGTAGGGAAGTTTGGACCAAGCAGGAGATGCTTTGCAGTCAGCATATGTCAAAGCCAGCCTTGCGCGTCCCCTGTTTCCTTCTGTGGACGCGGAATGGTACATCCCATGGAGGGGAGAGGGGCTATAAATAGAGAAATATAGAGAATACGGTCCTTTGTACTCCTGCTCACTGCGAAATACGCTTCAGCGTCACCAGTTCTCAAACAAAACGCTTTGAATGACACGGTTTTTGGTGGTCTGACATTTGTGCATTTGGCTCTTAAAAATGAACTGTTACATAGACATATTCATGCAATGTCCATGCTTTTTGAAGGTTTGTTGCTTAAATCGCACTGAATCTCTATTCACGTTTGGCCGAGCAGCAGTGAGTCGCGTGGTGAACAGCTCCGTGGTGCTGAAACAAGCTGCAACTACAGTATAATGCACAATAGGATGGTTGCTTATCCTTTTTGCTCAGAACAAACATTGGTTTAATAGCGATGACATGACGTGTTATTAGCGCCAAAGTCGTGTGGAATTATTACTAGGTGATCACAGAAAAAAGTCTATGAGCACCGCCGAGCGGCGTACAGAGGGGGCACATCGGAGTGAGAACTAAAATCACACGAGACAAATTGGCAAAAAGAAATTCACATTCAGCGAGCAGAGCCAAGCAAGGTTTCTTCAGGTGATAAAAGACAAAAAGGGAAAATGTCATTAGTAGAGAAAGATAGGGAGCCGTCGATAAAAAAATGTCCATACAGTGAGAAAAAGAAATCTATGTAAATCTCTGTCTGTATGAGATATTGATCATTTGCTTAACAGGTTTTACTGGTCAAATTAATTCTGAGCAGAAAAAGGGCCTGGCATCAATCAAAGCATATTAAATGGAATTTAGAGTGACCAGCCTTATTACCTTTTGCGGTGTATGAATTATGAAACCTTGAATTTGAGTAAGTGCTGATACCACCTAGAGTGACAGCCTAAAAGACTTGAACAGAAATCAAACATTAAACACAGACTTTGGCAAAAGGTTGTAATAAACTTTGTATAATGAAGCGTTTTTGGAAAAAAATAAAAAAAAATAGACACAATAAATAGAAATGTAAGAAAGTGGGATTTTACTGAATGAAGCTTTGTAGTTTAAAATTCCCCTTCACATTTTTAAAGAGGAGTCTGTTCAGTGCATGTTAGCATCATGGGCTCCAAAATAGAGTCATAAGATACAGCAATGGCTGCACACAAGATGTGCTAATTTATAAATATGAATGCCTGCTGTATACAACATAATTATGATACAAAAGAAATCACATGCACAGATTTGTATACAGACAAATATGTGAATGGTACAGTAGGCAGAACTGGATGGACTGAACAATTTAACACAATATGGTATTTAATTGTTTGAGACAATTCCACAGCCTGTTGTAATATTTGGAGCAGTCGAAACACGTTTTTTTAATGATTTAATTATTCTGATGTCTAATTTAGTACATTTTACTGTATACGTATGTTCTTCTGTGAACAATGAGGCTAGGAACAGGTAAACAGATTTATTACTGATGCCATTCTACACATAGTGTAGAAGTCTGTATTGTTTGGTTCAAAAAATAAAGTGTGTATTGATAAGATCTATGCCATGGAACTATTGTTTAAATTGATGAGCAATATGAATGATAGCACACTGTTCTGCCTGAGTGTTTTCTGTTTAACTACACAGCCTCATACCCGAGGTTCATAATGTCACCCTATTTGTTTTCATTTTTGGCTATGAGGCATACCCCCCTCTGCCTAGACATTAGCCAACCATTAAATAACAAAAGTGACACACTCTGCGCCCCTCTGCCTTCTTGCTGCTCCTCTGCTGGCTAAATATCTTGCTAATGTCATCCTGTTCTCACGGCATGACCGGGCCCCAGTGGGGACCGGGGGGGGTTGGGGCTGGGGGACTCTGGCTTTCTTTGGCATGACACTGTACTCAGGTCTCCAAGCTCGCCCCTTTGGGACTACACTCCATTCACTGCCGCAGCTCAGCCAGCGCTTACGCCTCACTTACCTCCAGCAATATTTTTTAATACAAGGATAAAATGGGAGGGCACAAATCATTGTAATTATGTTCAGTGGATACTGCCGTGATGATTATGTATGGTATGGTGCCACAATGGTTCCCTTACGGTCTGTCTCGTCTCACCAGCTACCTGAGACTAGGTAATGTTGTCAATGTCGCCCGGAGTGAAACTGCTCCAGTGACTGAGCCCATCGGACTGATAATAATAACACACAATTAACGAGCAAGATGTGTAACAGTGTGTCTATGCGTTCCCCAAATGGTACTTATTTTAGTCCGTTTGGGTGTACTCAAATATGACTGTGTAGCTCTTGCAAATCATTTGTGCCAGTGGCACTAATTTTAGGAAGCAATACTCAAAGCGCACAGGCTGTCATACAATTTACAACAAACCACATGCATTTAATTCTATAAAGCTCCCACTTTGCAAAACTTCTTAGAAAGTGTTTTTATCTGTATCTAGGGCTGTGTATTTGTTCATGGTTCTAAAAATAAATGTGGAACATTGTGAACTGTCCCTGGTCCTTAAAATAAAGCTATGTTGTTAGTAACTAGCCATGGTCCTGAAATAAGAAAAGTTATGCCACTTGCTACTCATACATACCATGCTTGCCCATTAACAAAACAAACTTGCTTTAGCAAAACTTCAACAAGCTTTTTGGGGGAACTTTATTTTTCTTTTGTTAGTAACTAAACAAAAGTGACAAATGTTTCCACAAATCTAATCCACAAAGCCAAATATACAATTGTAATATGTCAGATATGAATAACTTGAGGTCCACACACATGGCTTATCACTTTGTCCTTAAAATATTTTTAGAGTTCATCTAAAAGTGCCACCTTCCCCTTTTACCCAATACCCATCTGTTGCACAAGTAAACCGTTTCAATCATACAGCAGAAGAAGCCTATTTTGCCTGTGGAACATTGCTCCTTTGCTCACCATGGCTCCAATTTTCAGTTTTGGGTACTGTAAACAGTTGCAGCAAGGCAAATAAATGAAAAGGGAAATGAAATTCCTAGTTGCCAAGTTACACAAATAGATTGATAATCCTTCCAGGGCATCATAAAGAGCTCTGGCGTTTTCAGTATTACCTATTCTGCATATTAATGTCTTTTCTCACCTCTCCTTTAGATGGGACAAAGTTCTAAATCTTCTGTAGCACGTGACAACCACACTGTATGTCACCTCCCAGTAATAGAGGGGGAAGACTACAATGGAATAAGAAAATGGCAGGAGCATGAGTAAAAGTTTCTTTCAACAAGGAGGCCTTAATTAGCCTCAATCTGTTAAACCATTACCATGAATGTACTGAGAAAAAATATTACAGTCATTTAAAATTGTTAAATGCTGCTTGTGTCGTTTGTGTGCATTTGTGATAAACAATATGTGCCACATGTTATTATCATATTTATTTTGTGCAAAGATTTCCCCCCAGTATTCACATGGAATAACTTGTTTATGAAACATTAAGGCAGCACAGACACATACGCAGCATCACACACAAAGCTCGTAATTGGGATACTGAATATTTCTGAATTTCCTGAGGAAAGAATTTATTTTATTGGGTCATGTGTGGAATGAAAATCCTACAGTGGAAGTTTGTTGACTTTGGAATGAGCTGCTGTGTTATTTCCCCTTGGGCAAAAACACAGCCACAAAGCCATTTAATAACATGCATTATAGCCATTTAAATAATTTGTAAAATTTCCTTCTAGCAGAACTGCGGACTGTTTGCAAATATTCGCTTAGTAAAATGCTGCACACACATTTACACAATGAAAGAATCCAACTATGGTTTATGTTTTCTCCACCTTGTTGTCTTTTTTTGCTTTTGTGTGTGAAGGCACAACCATTACTACATAAATGACAACTCATTTAAAAACAAGAAAAACGACATTAGCCTCACTTCACAACACAGCTATATTACGCAAATGTCAGCTATTCTACACCAGTAGCTTTAAGCAGCATTGTTCAAAGGTTTTACAGAAACGGGAATAATTTTAAAGTGATTGAAATTAGAAAAGAAATCAGAAAAAACAACATTTTTATGGGTGTGCCTTTGTTACAATACTATGGTTTTAATCAAATTTGTGCAAGAATTGTAGAAAGGAAAATGCTGTGATTTTATTAAAATGAAGTGAAGATATTTGTGGACTGCATGTCTCTGGGGAATCTCACTGGAGCAATGAGGTGTGTCTGCCTCTTGTCTGTGCGCTATACCTGGGCAGCATTGGAAAGAGATTACTGCTGTGACATTTGACATGGGTGGGTGTCAGTGCTGCCGGCACAGATTCAGTGCACTGACAGCCCCTCTGTTCACTGACTCTGCGCCCTACAAACGCATGCTTCATGACAAACAGCAGCATGTACATGCATTTATAATAGAGGTTATAACTTGACACAAAATAAAGCTGTGACAGCAACAGGGTTTCTGTCTGAACTCGTCAATCATTCACATCAGAAAATGTCTTCATTGTCTGGTTTTGTTTTTAAATCTCGCAGCACCAAACTCTTATTTCCACTACAACAGATCAATTCCAGAAGGAGGTCACAAGCTGAGATGAACTCTGACCCCTTGGCTTTGTTGGTGCAGACTGGTGATACTCGCAGGGCTTGACCCGGTTGTCAGAGTGATGTGACACCTCTGTTGTAGATAGGCAGCCATTTTGGTGCCAGGGTTTCTGACTGGGCCGTGTCATTAATTGCTCAGGGGAGGAAAGTGGAGCTCACAGGGGAGTGTGATAACACCTGGTTCTGTTCTATACCCCTGGGCAAAAATGTTTCAGGTCAAGATGAGGTGTATGTAGCGTGCATGTCACTGCGCGCGAGTGAAAATGTGCGAATCCCAGTGTAGTGCTGTGTATGTGCTCACTCATGCATGTATGTCTATTATTGTATTATTAGACCACAGGATTTTGCTGGTGACAGTTGGCAGACAAATCCTACATGCAAACGCCCAGATTTCTTTTATTAACCAAAGGGGGATGTCTTGTTCAGAAGACATTCAGCATGAAACAATTTTGGTGTTGTGACAGATTTATGAAGCTACAGATCCAAAAAGTCTCCCTGATAATCAACACGTTTAATCATTATAAGTGATTTTTATAAAGTTTTGTGTTCTAAACCTCTTCAGAAACATATGGGTAGATAATGAACTGATGATGACGATGATGCTGTAACAATGCATATAATTTGATGGCTTTTATTGTA